>JAAGEH010000124.1:3620256-3767980 GCA_011751065.1 Lasiurus cinereus
AAAGAAAGAAAGAAAGAAAGAAAGAAAGAAAGAAAGAAAGAAAGAAAGAAAGAAAGAAATCTCTGCATGGGCTTTGCAGGCAGGGAGAAGCCTAAAGAGCAGGACAGTGGGAGAATTTTAGGGCCAAAAGAGCAGTGAGGCATTTCTACAGACCCAATTATATGCCCCATTTACCTCTGTTATCTAACTCCACCCCACCCCAACCAGAGAAGGTAAGCAACCTTATCCTCACTGTAAACAAATTGAAGATAAGGAAGGTTCTGTGCCTGTTTCAAGGTCACGGATGGAAGAAGTGATAAAAACTAGAAATTTGGACCCAAGTTAGCCCATCTTTAAATCTCAGGATCCTGAGGCATATGGTTAAACAAACCCCAGACAAACAAAGGAAAAAGTGACAGGGCAATCACTTACTGAGGAAGCAAAGAGGATATGTAAGAAAGACAAAAAGAAACAGATACACAGACACGAGAGCCCGCCAATAGCTACTACAATCTAAGCAGGCCTGTTCCACTGTCCTCTGCCTCCTCTATTCTAGGGAGACATTAGAGGATCTGGGAGAAAATGACTTGTCACCTTCATGGAAGTAAATGACAGCTTGGGAATTACAGATAACCCCACTGCCCTCTCCCAATCCTCCAAGAGGCTAAGAGGCTTGTATATGTTTTTCTTTTCAAGAAAGCTTTGTTTGTTTGTTTCTTCCTTTTATAAGCACTGGCCTAGACTGTGTCTCTTTTCCCTCTGCATTTGGCCAAACACAGTTGGACACATAATGCGACTGAGACTTTACTGGGCGATAAAAAAGAATAAAAAGCAGAGCTGTGCACATTAGACATTTGCATCCAGAAGGGCCTCCAGCCTGTCTCACTTGGGGCCTTTGCTCGAATTAAATTACCTCCTACCTGTTGTCTCTGTATTATCTATTGCCTGAGCTTGTCAGATGAATGAGTGGCGCCCACGTGCTTGGGTCAGCCCACAAGAGAAGTCACCATTGCTACGTTCCCTCGAAGAGAACAGATTATTCTCTGGCCCTGAAGGTCCCACTCCATGCCTCAGGAGGTAAACCGGGGTAAACTGGGCCACGGTTTGTGCATTCTCTTAGTTCCTCCTGAAATGAGACCAGGGATCTCTGACATTCATGGGAACAGTAGAAGGTGTGGCCTCCGTGTTCCACTTCCTGGTCTCTGGCTCCACTCTCTCCCTTTGGCCCACCCACCATGCCAGCTCCTGAGTGACAGAGGCAAAGCTCAGTTACGATCTCCTCCCTTCTGTCAAGAACTTCCCCATTTCCCAATACCTTAACAAATTTCAAGGTCTGTTCAGATCTGGTCCCCTGCTCCCTTTCCAGCATTTTCTCTTCTTTATCTCATTCATACTTTTGTCATTGAAAATAACAATAATAGTAGGTGTCACTTACTGAGGGCTTACTATATAACAGTGTGCCGGTCACATTCTATTCATCATGCCCATTTATTTTATCCCAATTATAATTCGCTGAAGCAAGTATGGTGCTCATATTACCAAGCAAGATGGCAATACTTAGAAACAAAGGCGTTAAGCAACCTTTCCGGTCACACAGCTTATATGCGGGAAGTAGATCTAGCACGTAGGTCTCTTTGTCACCAAACCCCATACTCCTAGTCAGCAATCATTACTTCCTGTGTCTCATATTACAACGTACTTCCAGGGTCACATGGCTGTCTCTTTCCCTCAACTAAATAATAACTCTGAAAGATTAAAAATGGTGTTTACCCTCCCCCCTTATTGTTTTTATTCCTAGCTAGAACAAACCCATAACAGGCATATAGAAAATGTGATAAAAACTAGAAATTTGGACCCAAGTTGGCCTATCTTTAAATCTCAGGAGCCTGAGGCATATAGTTAAACAAACCCCAGACAAACAAAGGAAAAAGTGACAGGACAATCACTTACTGAGGAAGCAAAGAGGATATGTAAGAAAGACAAATTCTATTCTATTCTATTCTACTCTATTCTATTCTATTCTATTCTATTCTATTCTATTCTATTCTGTTCTATCTACTAGTGGTAAATAAAGGCATGAGCAGAGCGAGGGTCTAGTTCCAGACTAGTTCAAGTCATGCTTCTATGACCTCTGGACTTGTAATGATCTAGTGCTGAGGTGTTAGCTCCTCTGAGCCCTACTTCCCCACTGTATTAGGGGTCTGAGTGAGGAGTAAATGAGTGAATTCACATCCAGCACTGAGTGCTGGTTGCAAAGGAAGTTCTCCACAGTGAAGCACTGATGATCAGTAGGCTGCCTAGGGGCCCACAGCAATTCGCTTACTTGTTAGGGATGTACTCATCACACTCATCCTCAGTGTACTGTGCTGACCTTGACCCTCCTGAGTGTGGAGGTCATGCTTTGTTAAGGCTTCTACACCACTCCCCTTCAGGGACTGGCACGTAGTGTGAGCTCAGCCAGGGTTTTTAAATGTGTGGGCATGGTATTCTGGAATTATGTCTATTCTGCCAGCTGGGCTCTGGAGGACAAAACGGGTGAAATTTGGGTATCTCCCCCCGCCATGGCGCCCCCAGGGTTCCAGCCTCACACCTTGCTAACTGAAATTGACTAGCTAAGTGATTTGCAAAAATCGGCTCAATTTCCCTACGCCTCCGTTTTCCCCTCTGCTCAGTGGTGGTGATGACACCCTCCTTCCAGAGCTTTGGGGAACATTAAGTGGGATGATGCCTATAAAATACCCAGCATAGTGCCTTGCTCAGACTTCTTTGTTGTATGGTCCTAGAAGGCAGTCTAACATTGGATAGAATGTTGAGCAAAAGCTTCTAAAATGACCGCACAGAGAGAGAGAAATTATGATCACAACAGCTAAACCCATACCAAGAAACCACAAACACAAAACCGAGTCAAGTAGAACTGCCCATTTATCCCTCCCTTGTCTCCATACCACCCTTTCTTCCACCTCTGCCTTTTCTATTATCATTATCAGTAGTAGCAGCATTCACAGCACTTCACTTCTGCTAACACCCCCTCCCCCATCTTGCAGGGGTGTCTGGTGTATGCACAGTGTGCAGGGGGAACAGGCAGACCCGGCTTGAATCCCTGTGACCTTGGGCACAGCATGGGCTGGCTGAGAGGTACAGTGGAGCCCAGGCCTGAGTCTGCCAGACTAGTGTGCCTTCAAGCGGAGTTCTTCCCAGTGCATCACATTCCAGCTCTGCTGCACAACTGGCATCTCCCTGAGGGCAGGGGGCAGGTGTCTTTCTTCCTGCACCTGTGCCCCTTTTCACCAGCTGGTATCAAGCCTTGCTTTCAGCAAATGCCCTCTGGCTGCCATCACGATAGAGGCTCATTTCCAGGCAGTGGGTTCTGTTTAACTGAAGTGTCACTCCAGGGCAGGAAAACCACCCTGTCATGGATCTTTAAGGCTTTGGCATGAAAATAGGGGAAGGAGAAATTACATAACCCTGTTATGCAACTGACACCACTGAGACATTCTCTTCATGAGGGGACTCTCCACCCTGATGTTGTAACATTACAGAGGGCCTCCCTGTTTCTTGAAAGGGAGGTCAATTCCCGGAACATTTTATTTATTTATTTTCCCCCAACATCTAATTAATTTATTTAAACTGCATTCAATTCAAATGCTTAAAGCCATTTCTGTTTCTTTACGGATAAAAAATCTGATCCTGCTTATGCTTCCTCACCTGAACAGCTGTAGAAACCTCTATTTCAATCAAACCAGTAAATTCAATCCAAGGCAATCATTTCCAAGTTCCTTTTAAAAGCTAAACAAATAACAAGTCACATTACTTCAAGTCTGAGTTACAACTTTCCCAGACTCACGCAGGACGTTCAGAGCAACACGAGGAGGAGAGCTTGGGCCTCCTAAGTCCCAGCCAGACACCGCAATCTGGGGTCTTACTGCTGAGAAAGTACCCGGGCTTCACTTCTGACCGCATCCTCCCCATCTCTTAACAAAAGCACACGCGCGTACACACACACACTACACACACACACACACACACACACACACACACACACAATCAATGTTTTGAGTGATCACTCAATGCCTTGCACTTTGCTTATATTAACTTATTAGATATATGATCCTTCACGGAAAGATGAGCCAACTGAGACACAGCTTTGATAAATGACTTCGCCAGGGTCAACAAATGCCAGTTAACTCTTGGCATCTGCACAATTTCTAGCTATGTCTACTGCATTCTCTCTTTCTGTTCCTCTGGGTCATGGCCACACTTTCCCACCCACGGGTTCCCAGACTTATCTTTTGCTTTCATGCCACTCCTTTGTCTAAGAATTCCGCTTCCTCATTCTCCACCGGGTCCACTTGCAGAGCTACTCTTTCAAAATCTCCAGCTCAGATAGCACCTCCTCTGTAAAGCCTTCCCGGGCTGCTAGACAAAACAACCCCCATCCCATGTTGACATAACAGTTAATGTGTGTGTGTGTGTGTGTGTGTGTGTGTGTGCACGTGCCAATTATTTGTTAACACTCCTCCCTCACCACATCGAATCTGGGAACGTGTCTCGGTTTTTTATGTTTGCAACCTCATGTACCTGACAGTGTACTCACAGCAGGGTAGCTTTCCCATGAATGTGGGATAGAAGGCTGATTAAAATGATGAAAACTTACAAGGAGAAAGAGGAAAGCAAGGGCTTTACTTCAACTAATGAAACTGCCAACAAATCTGAGAAATAGGAATTAGTATCCTCCCGTTACGGCGGAGGCAAACAGGACAGGTACTGTGCCACGTAACCTCAGAACATAGATCTGTCTGAGTCCCCAGCTTGTGTCCTTTCGGATACATGAGGAGAAGAAAAGGCATAATCTTTGGAGAATGCAGGAGGCACTGTCATGTGCAGAAGTTCACAGACCAGAAGGGAAGGAAAGAGCATCCAACAAAGAAGGATGCTGGAACGCTGACAGTTCAAGGTGGAGAGAGGCCAGGACATCCTAAGCAGGAACCCGTGTAGTGCCAACAAGAAGCTGTAAGGGAAGGAAGATTGCTGTGACATTTAGACAGGTTTGAATGGCACCAGAAGTGAACCCCAGGTGATTGGACGAGTTTTCTTCCAAACTGTTTGAGGAGGCAGGAAAGGGTGAAGGGTAAAGGCAGGGTCCTGCAGCAGCAAAGGAGAAAGCGTGATTCAGAGGCAGATGCCACAGCCCAGGAAGGGGCAGCTTGACCTCGCCGCCTGAGAAGGGAAGTGCCTGGAGGCCTGGCAGCCTGGTCACGGAATGCACCTTCAGTGGCTGTGTTCAGTGGCAGATAGGTGAGGGATGATGGCAGTCTCACACTGATAGAAAGGATTCTTGCAGATGGCACTTTAAGAAAGAGAGCAGGAAGGAATGAGGAACCAGAGGTCTCTGCTATTGCCAATCACCAATGGTGATGTATATGCCGAGTGCTTACTCTCGACTGGCGAGACTTCAAAGGTGGCAAGAGGCACCTGGACTCGAGCCGGGCCTCTGTGGCGAGCTGTGCAGGAGCCGGTGAGATGCCACTTTAAATGTCGAGTGTGGGAAAGGGGAGGGCAAGTGAACCAGAAGTGAACCCCAGATAATTAGCAAGCATTACAGCATAAGGAAGTGCTTGAGTGTGGACTCACTGTGGTTTTTCTCCTTAAGATCCTTCAAATTAGCCATTAACACATTGCTGAAATAGAGAAGAGACTTGCAAAGATGGCATGTGGATTAATGTAAAGGTTTTTTAAATGTGCAGGCTAGATGGGAGGTATTCTTGAAGTTATGTAGTTGAACAGAAGAGGAACCCTTCCTTCAATTAGTTCTGAATGCAGCATATATTAATTTCTCTGATTTACGTAGCACATTCCTAAGTTTTGTTGAATCCTCGGTTCCATTTGATTCTCCCAGCTGTCACAGAAGTGACTTCTTAAACCAGTCACCCCATGAACAAAGACACCGAGAACAAGGGACAAGAGATCAAGGGACCATTTGTTAAAGGAAGAGTGGTGGGCCCAACTCACCATCTAGTTTCCTGCTTCCAGAGTCTTTCATCTCCACTAGTTTTGGCTGATGGCTGAATCTTTCCAGAAATGAGAGAGACTGGGGAAATTATAAATGCATGAATGAGCCACTACTTAATAATTGAGTCTCCAATTTTCCTACAATAGCAGGAGTTTTTAATGCTAAAACCACTGCTAAGGATGCAGGAACAGCTGCATGATGGAGTTCCACCTCTAATCTCAGACCAGAATTGCTGAAAAGGACATTTATTTCAACCCCTGCCGTGTGTAGATAAGGGGATATTCCTGGAGAGGTAAACCTCTTGTGATGACAGAGCTCGGCTGACCCTCAGTGGCCATTTGGTCCATTGCTTTCCAATAGGCAGCATCTCTCAAATCTGTTTTTACATCTGCAGACTTCTTGTATTGCTTGAAATTGCTTATTCTCTGTTTTTTTTCTCCAAAGGCCCACACTTAAATATATTATATATAGAGAGATAATATTCCTTACTATTTACAAAACCTATCATAAATAGAAATTAATAAAACAATACATACACAATCATTAACTGCATAAGTTATCTCACTCACCACCATACCACACTTTGGAAATCACTGATCCAGCCCATATGTCCCATTTTATAGGGAGAGACTAAGGCCCAGAGAGTAGCTCTGAGCCACACTACCACCACCTCTGCTCATGCACCTGATCTCACACCTAATATTTCAGTAACTGACAGAGATGTTCCTGCTCCTTGTGATACTCAGCTCTCAGACCTGAGCAAGACACTGAGTCCACAGCCCTCCCACCCAGAAATGATGAGCACAGAGGACTCAGAGGGACCCAGCAGTGAGCAGAACAGCTAGAGATTTGTCCCTGCCATTCATTTCAAAGGTGCTATTTGCAAGTAGGAAGTCTCTAAAGCAGGCGTTTCCCACTGGGAAGCCGAAGACACCTCCAGAAGATTCAGGGTCTCACGCTTAGAGGTCTGAGCTACTGAATAGCAACTCTGAAGGCTCACTGTTTCAACTCCCTCTAGCAATATAAAAAAAGGTTCCCGGGAAGAGACTGAAAACAAGTCTTTGCACAGGAGATCCTAGTATTTCCCAGAGAAAACCATTTGTTGGAATCTTGATAGTGAATGATGAGTTGAATAGTCAGTTTTCGAAAGTGACACTGACAGGTTTTGTTCTGAAATGGAAAAGCAGGAAAATAAAATTGGCAGCAGAGGCCTTAGAGAGTGCAGGGCAGACCAGGACATCTTTTGGGGAGAAGTTGATGTTAGGTCTCAGCTACCCTGGAGCATAAAGAAGGGAAATTTGGCAACACACAAGGAGGAACTAGGAGAACTAAATAATTGCCTGGATCACCATGTCTAAATGGAATTAGAAGCTCGGAGTCAATAGCAGGAGTTTTTAATGCTATTGTATCCCAATGAGTCTGAGCTGGTTGCATTAAGAAGCAATTTTCAGTGTGAAAAAAAGAGAAATGATCTGAGCAATGGGGTGTCTTCTTTCCTTTAGCAACTATTCCATGCTGTTGACCTTGTCTTTTATACATCTTAACAATCAATCTCCAGGACAAAGCTGGTGACCATAGTGAATGGGGAGGTATTATCTCTATTTTCCCTTGTAACTGTCCTTTTCAAGTCTGTCTGTGCATCCAGATGACTTGGGGGACATTTTAAAATGCAGATTCCCTGAGCTCCACCTCTGATACTAACTCAGAATTTCCAGCAATAAGGATCGTTAATGTATTTGGAAAAATAGATAGGCATATACAGCATAATTAAAGTCTTCAAGTGATTCTTAAGCCAAGCCCTTTTTAAAAGTCAAAGTTGGTAAGTTTTATCATCTTGATATACTATTTCCAGGTTTAATAGTTTTATTGAAATCATCTCAAATGTAAGCTGCCTGAAGTCCTTGGTGACAATTGACTGAGTAAAAATGAACGTTGTGAGAAGAAGAGAGGATAGATGAGAGAGAGAGAGAGAGAGAGAGAGAGAGAGAGAAGGGGGAAGAGTTGGTAGCTTAATCTAACCTTAGGATCTTGAAACAGAGAAGACTGTAACTTTTGGAAAGAGACTTATGTTACCAGTCTAAGAACTGAAGTTAGAGATAGCTTCTCTGGGGGTTTTGTGAGAAGTTCAGAGCCTCTGAAATTGTGTCACATAACTCCTTTTTTTTTTTTCTTTGACTCCCTTTTGCTATATAGTGCCTCTCAGGAAGCCCCTCAAACACTCCTTAAATAGGAAGAATGCTCATTTTTTTAGTGTGTGAAGGTGGGAAGAACACCAAGAAAGAGTCTAAAGAGAAAGATCAGCCTGGGTTCCAGAAAGAACTTGGGCCAGGACATTGCAACTCCTTGCAGGCCCTGGGAAGATTGGGGAGAAGGGGCTGGTGAAAAGGGGCTAAGAACCAGACTGGGTTACCTTAGGTTAGTCCTGTCTTGATGGGGTGTTGTTCCTGAGAGACAATCACCCAACTTGGCAGCTGACTGGTTTTGATTTAATTACATAGTGAGATAGTTTCCTAAGAGCATACAACACAATCCTTTCTCCTAAACGTGCATTTAATGTTCAACAAAACACTTCTCGCATAAACACGTCGTTTCTGAGCCCTTATTGCCATTCCCAGAACTGCTCTCAGCCTTTCAGAAACCCATTATTTTATAATTATAATCAAGACTATTAGGACAGGGCAATTTGTGCCAAAAAGCCCATTTACACTCAGAATTGTCACTTAGCACTATCACAGGGCGGTATCATCTCTATTTCTGTAGACATGAAGGAGAGTAGCAGGCATTGCCTTTTAAACTTTCAATTTCTAAATGGCATGGGAGTTACTGACCTTGTCTAGATTATTTTCTAGTCACTCCTCTGACCACCCCTGGCAGAACAGCACAGGACACAAGGCTGGCGTTACATGGGGGAAAGAATGCAGCCCTGGGCATCAGGCCAATTTGACTTCACACCCTAAGTCTCCATCTTCCAATTGGGGATTTCACTCTTTGCTCCTCAGTTACTTTACCTGAGAAATGGCATGGCTACCAATACATGGCCATTTAAATGTAACAAATTAATTAATGCCCAAATTAGAGCAGTTCCAGGTATGTACCAAAAGCTTAGCAAATATTATTATGATGAATACATATGAGCTGTGTGACCTTGGACACATTACTGATCCTCTGTGGGTATCCATGTCCTCATGGCTAAAATGAGGAGCCTAGTACCTAGCTCACAGGGTAAAGGAAGCAACCAGGTGAGTACACATGATGTCTCATGAATTAGATTACTTTTGTTCAATCACTTAGTCCACAGTTTTCACTTTTATCTGAAATATAATGGAGCCCACAGGATCTGAACTTATTCCAACCATCTGAAGAGTCCTCAGTTTTTGCCATTTCTCCCAGAACCTCTGTGGTCCATCACAGGGTCTGTGATCCCAGCATGCAGTCTGACTAACCAGAGAAATGGTACAGCTCTAACCATGTTGCTTACAGGACAGCCATTATCTTGTGGGCCGGATGGGTCCATTGTTACAAATTTTCAATCACATGCATCTTTGACTTACTTTTGTCCATACTCTTAAGAATGTAGTAGCAATACCAATAAGTAGCCATAGCAATAATTACCTTTGGTCAAAATCATTCAGAATTATAATGGTGAGTGAGAAGGTTTTGTGCATGTTTGTGGGAGAAGGGACATGGCGCAGGGTTTAATAATCCTGGCAAAGAAGTGAAATGGACCTGCATCCTCACCTCAGAACATGCACAATGTCTGACACATTATAGAATGTCTCCAAGTTTCAATCTCTTTTATCTGTAAATTGGAAATAATTACCATTTCCAAGTTCATTGATGTGACAAAGGAAATAGCACGTATAAAGACCTTGCACAAAATGATTTCTCCATGACAGGTAACAATTATCATCATCTGCATTATCATTATAGCCATTCAAGTCATTGAACGACTTTCCCACAATCACTCAAAAAGTCAGTGGGGAGCCTGGACCAGATCTTGGTTTCCACTCTCCCAAGAGTTCACTTTCCACGGCACCATGATTCTGCTCCATCATATATGAATGGAGTATGGCTTTGCCCCTTTGTACATTCTGGCAGCAGTAGCCGGTCATTCAGTTTGTGTTTCCGATCTGGGACCCTGCCTTTTCTTCCCATTCTCTCTCCTGGGGAGTCAAATTGCTGACTTTGACTACAGTTATGAGACCTCCTGCCTTAGGAACTTCCAAGATTCGTGGTTTTTATGTCCACTCATCCTGTTTGTAAGGCAGCCCCTTCAAGCAGCTAGATTTAGGGCTTTGCTGTATCTCCTCTTTACTCTCCATTTTATTGATATAGTACCTTGTAGGATAGGAGAGAGTTAGCCTCCCAATTCAAAAACACAAAAGTCAGAGAGATTAAGAAACTTGTCAAAATTGTATTGTGAATGTGTGGAAGAATCAGAATACAAATCCAAGTAATTTATATGCATCTGCTAGACTAGTCTTAATATATAAAAAGCCAGGGGCCGTCACAACCAAAACAACCCGATGCATGACTGAACAGCAGGCTACCTGGGGCAACAAGGCTAGCAGGGGGTTAGTGAGGAACAACAAAATGACTGAATAACAAGCTGGATGGGGGTGACCAGGCTGAAAGGGGGGGGCGTTCCTGAGGGATGACCAAATGACTGAACAGCAGGCTCCATGGGGTGACCAGGCTAGCAGGGGGGGCGGAATTGGGGGCAACCAGACCAACTAGGGTTTGGGGGGGCAGTTAGGGGTGACCAGGCTCGTAGAGAGAGCAGTTAGGGGCAATCAGGCTGGCAGGTAGAGGTGGTTAGGGGTGATCAGACTGGCAGGGGGGCTAGTTAGAAACAATCAGGCAGGCAGGCAAGTGAACCGTTAGAAGCCAACAGTCCCGGATTGTGAGAGGAATGTCCAACTGGTGGTTTAGTCTCGATTCTGGGAATCCTAAGGAGTCCCGGATTGGAGAGGGTGCAGTCTGAGCTGAGGGGAGCTCCTCCCAAGCATGAATTTCATGCACTGGGCCTCTAATATATACATAACAAAAGTTCATGTAGAATTTTAAAAAACCAGTACTTCCTACATTTAGTAACAATGACTAGAATATTCCATAGAAAGAAAGTAAAAGCAAACTTTCCAGACATTCCTAATTTTCAAATCATCTAAATTTTTCTTCAACTAGAAAAAGTGGATTATTAGCATTCTAGGAACTAGGCTGAAATTCTAAGTCTCAAAGCCTCAGCTATTTGAGTCCCCTCATTTAGTCAGGAGAAAAGAAGGGAACGTAATTTTGCCAGCAGGAAATGCGGTTAGAGGAGCATGCTATATTGCTCCTCCTCCAGACAGTCTAACTTGAAGCCTGTATCAAGGTGCTAAAGTTGATGGACTCAGACTACATAAACTAAGCTACCATATGGAGTTGATTTTCAAAGACATGTCATTGCCATTTAATGAAGGCATTGAAAGGAAGAGTCTTATTTAAAACCATGTGTTAGGAAGGATCTCTGAGGAAAGAATGGTGGGTCATTGTTATAAACGCAGAAATAACTCGGCCTATCTGGATGGACTTATTTGCATTGGAGCCTCACAGATAAGAATTCACTCCATTGGAAAAGAGAGTTGAAGTGGGAGAGGCTTAATCCAACATTGTCAGAGAAAAGAGTTGGTTTCAAGTACCTGATGTCTCTTACACACTCATCCTTCCATCAGACACCCGTCCTTCAGTTCTACCATCATGTCTGGGTTCTAGTGTTGATCCCTCACATCCTTCATGGAAAAAAAAGTGTTATAAATAGATTATTCTGTATATATAATATAAATGCATATGCATTTGCCTAATTTCATGGTTTCAGTGAAAAACCCTTGACAAGTGTCAACTGCACGGTGAGCTGCTGGGTTTCACTTCTCCTTGCCAGCCTTCAGCATGAAGCAGAGGGCAGAGTGGAAAGAGGAGGCCGAGGCCCAAGGGCAGGCCGACCACTTGTTTAGCCTGTACCTACTGAAAATAAAGTGACTCCCGTGAACCTTGGGTCTCGCATCAGTATGATGGGAATCGAATTCTTAGTCTGCTACTTCACCTGGATAATAAGATATTCAAATGTGGTTGTCACTATGTCAATATGTTTCAATTTATAGGGTATTACACAAATCTAAGGCTTTCTAATTATATTAATTTATCTTTTTTCTATCTTGCATGTCTCTCTACTGCAGAGAAGTTAAATGGATTCCAAAATCCGTCTCTAGGCATGACTTTCTTCTTTCTTCCTCTTATGCTCTGTCATATTATTTCTTTCCTTTCTTGTCTACCTCACCCTCCATTTTCAGAGTCCCCATCACAGAGAAGGGGCTAATGGGAAGGAGACAAGCATACAGGATCCACTCTAGTTGTATTTGTATTTTCCTCTTTGGAGTCTTATATATTCGCTTAAACTAAAATGCATATGTGGCACTCATACTAAAATATGCACATGAGCACACTCCCATATAGCCAGGACATACATGAAAACACACCTTCAAGCTACTCAGGATCTAATGCAGTCACTTGTATGTAAGAAATCACATAGAGACACAAGAATACAGAACTCAGACAGCTGTAGGCATCTATACCAATGCCCACATTCCCCTCTTGCAATCCAATCACTAAGACACATGCTCTTCATACACAGAGATGAGAGGCATGTTCACCAGCACATTAAGACCTAAAAACACAACCAGGCACACTCAGCAGCTCCAACCAAGCTCAGACCAAAACACACTCTGAAACATTCAGTCACAAGCACATTCTTGCTTGCGGCCATAGTTCCAGTTCCGACAATTGTAGTATTTCCCAAATGTCCTCATTGCTTTCTTTGAATGCACCATTCTGAGAATCTCGGTGAGTGTGCTTTTCTGAAATCTCCCCTTATCATGATCCTTATTAAGGAACATACTTTCTCAATGAGAACATGTACTCTTTTGTCAAGGTGGTCACGGAGTGATGCCCAACAGGAAAAAGCAACGTGTGTTCCCCACCTTGAATCATTTCACAGTCCCCTGAGGGATTCAGTGTTTCATCAAACACTCATTTGACGCAAAAGAAACCTTTTCTGAAACTCTTCTCTGTGGTCCCCCTGGCTGTGTCAGCCCACCTGTTTCTGGGATCATCCAGAAGAGCTGTCCTTCTGCAGCCATCCCACCTTTTGCCCCTCCTCAAGCCCAAATTACTCATTATGAGACCAAGTTGTCAGACTTCTCTCCCGCATTACAATAGGCACCACTTTCCACCAAATTATTTTAATGCTTTTTATGACAGTCTTAACTTAGTAATCAATTTAGTATGACATCAAGTGACAAAGTGACAGAGTGCATCTGACATATTTGCTTCAAAGATAGTGGTTAAAGATGGATATTTCCAGCATGTCTCTTACAACCATATTGAAAAATTGAGGTTTCTAGAGAAGACATGTAAAATGAGAACTGAATTTATATTAAAAAAATACATCAGGGATTATTAGTTAATAATGACCGGGATGTTTGTGAAGATGTGTTCATTAGGTGCCCTTGGGAAATGGGTGCAGGGCTTTAACCTTTGTGAGGAAACTGACTTAAAGTGGAGGAGGATCTGAACCAGAAGCCTTCTGAGTCATCATGTAGAATTTAAATTGTATTGAGCAGAAAAGGGAAAAGTGAGCAAAGGCCCAATGTAGTAGAAACAACCACAACCGCTTTGTTTCAAGGGGGCCAACACATAAAATACGAGGTGCTTTCCATTCAAAGGCTCAGGAGAGGAATTGTGTCCTTTTCTGATGTTACCAGGACAGGCCTCTTAGTTATAATTCAAGTATATAGTGCAAGAGTTGAATTGAGATTAGTCTAGGCTGAGTTGGTTGAAACATCCACCTGCAGGTTCTATATTTCAGCACAGTATTTATTCCCTCCACACTGTAAACTCCATGAGATTAGCAGTCCTGTGTATCCCGAGCACCACTGAAGCACCTTCCCTTGGTGCAATGCCTGCTATGCTGCAGCATTTAGTACTTGTCAACCGAACAAATATTGGGTACACCTGCGCAAGAGGCACCTGAGGACGCTTTGTATGTATGTCAGGTGGAGGTCGTTGCTTCATCCTTATTGTTTTCTGCATCCGCTGTTCCTTCTGGACTCCATGGCTTACCATCCAACAAGGCTTTTCTCAGTCGCCGCCAGAAGATGTGCCGGCCCAGGACACTGTCCTCCCACTCTAGGTACGTGTTCCTGCTGAGAAGGCGATACAGCTCCACCTGCTGCCGGAGCAGGGACTTCTCCACCTTCTGCAGGACGATGAAGATGATGCCCGCGTGACTGCTCAGGAACTGCCAGGTCTGGGCAATCTCGTACTCAAAGATGCACCATCGGCTCTGGATAAAGTGCTGGGACACCACCACAATGACCTTCCTGCTCTTGTGGAAACCTTCCTGGATGATGTTGGCAGCAATGGCCACGCCAGGGATAAAGTCTCGGTAGTGAAGGCAGAGCCGAAAGGGGGGTACCCCCTCCTCCAAGTTCTTCACCAACTCATTCCTCACCCAGTCCTCATCATGGCTGGAGTAGATGACAAAGGCGTCGTAGGTGCTTTCCCCTTTGCCATACCTTTTGCAGCCAGCCAGCAGCATCAAGTGGAAATAGAATTTGTAGACCAGAACGGCAGCCACAGATACCACGAGTACTGAGAGAACTGACACACTAATGATAGTTTTGTTCATCTGACAGGTGGTGTTTCTAAAACTGAGCACAGGCACGCCCTGCATAGCTAAAGGTTTCTTACACATCATGTGTTCAGCTCCCACCAAGATGCGCCTGTGGTCCTGGACCCACTGCAGGAAACGCATGTGTTCACAAACACAAGCAAAGTTATTCTGGGTCAGATTTAAGGAAGTTACATTGCTTGGAAAATGCTGTAGTTCCTCCCCATTGGCGGCCACTATACGGTTAAAACTGCAGTCTAGAACCCAGAGAGAGAGATTTTTATAAGGAAGCATATCCAAGGACAAGAGGTGGTTGTGACTCATATTTAGCACCTGGAGTCTAAGGAGTGAGCCAAATGCCTCCTGGGACACTTGTTCCAATTGACACTGAGAGAGGTCCAGGACAGTCAACTGAGTCAGATCTCTGAAGATATTTGGAAGGAATGCATCCTGAAAGGAATTGCCAGCCATTTTCAAGACTTGGAGGCTGATCAAGCCATCAAAGATGCCCTGGAAGACAATCCGGATGTTAGTGTAAGAGATATCAAGGTAAAGGAGGTTTTTGAGTGAGAGGAATACTGAAAAATCACTGGCCTGTTTCAAAGTGGAATGCTGGAAATCCAGATGTTTCAGTTGCTCTAAGCCCATGAAGTTTGAAGTCATGGTAATAATATTATTGAAGCTCAGATCTAAGTGTTTCAGTCGGGTTGTCCCAAAATCACGGTGGGAGCAGCAAGACTTGAAACTCAAGCCATTTCTACTGAGATCTAGAAACTCAAGGCTTCTTAGATTAACTTCAGTAAAAGTGGTAATACCTTTGTTGGCAGTGAAAATAAACTGCTTGAGAAAGTTAAGCTCCAATGTAGGAAAATCTTGAAATTTACAATTAGATAATTTTAAGTATTGCCATTTGAAATCTTTTGGAAGGATTTCTAGCCTGTCTATATACAGATTCACCAGAGATATTGCAGAAGCATCTTTCAAACAATTAAAAAAGCCAAAGTCATCCTCTGGAAATTCTTGGAAGTGTGCTATCCGGAATTCATCAATGGTCAAATTGCACAGTCCCTCCAGGGCAGATTTGCCAAAGTTTATTAAGATCCTTTCATTTTTAAATTCTCCCAGAATCAACCGATTGATCTTTAAACCTGCCAGACCTCGAATACACGTTTTCATGACCTCTGCACTATCAAAATTACTTCTCAAAGTCAGTTCATGGAGCTTAATTTTTTCAAAGGCACCTGGTTGGATAAAGTCTAAAGGGTTGAGGGACAGATCTAAAGAGAGTTTGAATGAGGACATTTGATGTAAAACTTGCAAGTCTTCATGGTAAATACTTCGAATCTTATTATTGGAAAGGTCCAAGTGCTCTAAGTTAGGCAGGTTAGAAAAATAGTCTGGTAACTTGAAGGAATCAATTAGATTGTGAGCCACATTAAGCACCTTCAAGGATTTCAGATGTCTGATGGGGAAGTCCTCTAGAGATGCTAGGTTTATCTCCACAGCCACCAGTGTCTGTAAACTTGGTAGTCCAGAAAAGGCTCCTGGGGCTAAACTCTGGATAGGGTTTCCAGTCAATATCAAGATGGAGAGATGTTTTAGGCCTTGATATGCATCATCTTCAATCTTCTGAATTTTACACCTACAGCGAAAACAGATACAGATTATATGTTTCTGATGAATAAGGAGCCCACAATGGAAAAACAGCATCATCTATCTCTTCCCACGGCTTTGACATGCCATACAATTATGAACAGGCAAAGATGCCAAAGCTGATGATGGCAGGGATACATGGGAAGCCTCACAGCTTGGGTATTATCTTATAAGCCACAGTGACAAACTCTTTTTCTCTAAATATGTTTTTATTGATTTTAAAAAGAGATAAAGGAAGAGGGAGAGAGAGATAGAAACATCAATGAGAGAGAACCATGGATCGGCTGCTTCCTTCACCCAACTTGTCCCTTACTGGGGATTGAGCCTGCAATCAGGCATGTATGTGCCTGACCAGGAATCTAACCTGTGACCTTTTAGTGCATTAGATGGCACTCAATTGAGCCACCGCAGCCAGGGCAACAAACTCTTTTATCACACATGCTAAGCAGAGACAATACATTCAACAAACTCTGTTATCATACATGCTAAGCAGAGTCAATACATCCATTAGAAAAAAATCAGTTAAAGATCAATAATTGGGTCACATACAGAAGGCATAGATGACAGAGTATATAATATCTGGGGATCAACGTAAGCCATTCCCTGCTGCAGGTAATTGTGACCATACATCTGATTGGTACAGACAGTCCAATTAGTTATTGGGCAGGATAAATGGTCAACATCAATTTCATAGATGTAAGAAATTATACATAAGTGTCGCAGGTACCCTTAATGTTGATGAAAAGTTATAATTATTATAGGTAAATGTAAGTGATAAGGATGAGTTTTATGGAAGAAAAATCTACTAGGAGAATTTGTACCCAGGGAACAGACTTGGACAAGGAGGGTGAAAGCAGGCTTCTCTGAGAATATTTAAGTTGAAATTTGAAAGATGAATAGGGATAAACAAAAAAAATGAAGTGAGCACCTAACCCTCGAGTTAGGTGGCAGCCATCAGACACAGAGGAATTGTGAGAACCAACTTCTTTGTCTGGAGTCAGAGAAGGAAGTGGAGGGATGTGAAAAAGGATTGTGGAGAACAGACATTATGCTAAGGCCTGAAGCTTTAATACCAGAAAAAGGACTTTGAATTATACCCCAAGTGAAATGGAAGCCATGCTATACAATGTTCATAGAGGTATCCATGAGACAAGGCTTTTACGTATTCAGCCAACGAAAAGTGAGCTAATAGCTAACTCCTGCTAGCATAGCAAGTGCCTTCCAGTTAGTGTTTGTAAATGACTCCTTTCCTAGTCCAACCTAAATTACAATGGCAATGTTTCCACTTGCCCTAACTCCTTCAGGAGGTTCATGGGTAATACAAGCATTTCAGTCCAGGCTTCTGTTACTGATTGGTAACTGGATAGAAGGTAGCGGGTGCAGCAGAAAAGATAGTGGAAGACAAGGACAAGACATCTGGATTCTGGCACCTCTGCTAGTCCTTTTTTACAACGTGATCTTGGAAACTCCTTTTCTCCTCAGGGGCCTAAGTTATCATGCTTCTAAATGAGGCCGCTAAACATGATTCTTCCTCAAGTTACTTTTAGCTCTAAGATTTTATAGTTCGTAATCTTATGTATATATCATTCCATGCATCAGGCAAGACTGGAAGAGTCTTGTTATGTTTCTGTCTCATCAAAAGGTGCTCATTACTTTAGAGAAATCAGGTCCTAAGATGAAGTAAACATTGAACTTGGAAGTGGGAGATGTGAACTTGAATCTCTAGTCTTTTTACAAGATAAATAAACATAGATAAGTCCCTTAAACTCCCCCTGCCTCAGTTTCCTTGTCTATAAAAAGAAAAAAAAATGTATCAATAAGTTTCTATAGGAAAAAGAGAGGCTTCTTGGCCCATCACAAAGCATCCTTAGAGAACGAGTTGAGTTACAATATGTGAATATTATAAAGCCATATGAATAGGCAGAGGTTGTCTATTATACCATTGTGTGCCCTACTGGCTAACCAGAGAGGAAGCTGCCACTCTGAGCACATATTAAGGTTTCTGAGAAAAGTCCCTATGGTAGGTGATGGGTCAAAGATGAATTATAAAGGGACATTGTTTGATAAGAAACTACTTCTTGTTTGAAAAAGAGGAAGAGTTGGTCTGTCTACTTCCATACAGCTCTTGACAAGATTCCCAGTGAGAAAACTGAAATTTAGAAACTAATGAAATGCTATAATAATAATACTTTATTATAGCATGTCAGCATTCATTATCACATTTAAACCTATGGGGTAAGTTTAATCATTTCTGCTTCATAGATATGGACCTAGAGATTCAGGGAGATGAAGTGACATGCCTCAGGCCATGTGGTTGCACATGTTGGTGGAGGACCTGAGTCCATGGGCTCTCTAAAATACACCACTGCCTTTAACATTCCCCATTCTTCTTTGTGATACTCTGTTGCTATCTGAGTTAGAATGTGAAACATCAGATGCTCACTTTTTACAGAAACATCTACTCTAGAAGTTTATTTCACTCTAGAAGAGTAGTCTTTATCAGGACTATCCTGTCTAATAAAAGGGTAGTATGCAAATTGACTGTACCTCTGTTATACGCACAAGCCACGCCCATGAGCCAATCAGAGCGAGTATGCAAATTAACCCAACCAAGATGGCTACAGCCACAGAAAGAGCAGGAAGAAGGCTTGGGTTGCCCCTGACAATGGAGGAAGCCAAGCTTTCCGCAAACCCAGGCCTCCACTTAAGGCAACAAAGTTTCAATAGCTGTGCAAGCAGAAGGCTTGGCTCCTCTCCAGGCTACAAAGTTTCAATTGTAAAAGATAAACAAATCCCAGATACCAGGGCCTCTGCTTGAGTCACTGGGGGCCGTGGCCGGCCTGCAAACCACCACAGGCCCATCGCCCAGGCCACCCCACACCCCAAGAGAACACCCACCCTGATCCAGGACACCCTTCAGGGCAAACTTCTGGCCTCCACCCATGCTCCAGTCTTCTATCCTATCTAATAAAAGAGTAATATGCAGATTGACCATCATTCCAACACACAAGGTGACTACCCCCATGTGGTCAAAATATCCTGCCCCCATGTGGACACAAAATAGCCACCACAAGATGGCCAGCAGGGGAGGGCAATTGGGAGGGACCAGGCCTGCATGGGAGGGCAGTTATGGGTGATCAGGCCTGTAGGGGAGGGCAGTAAGGGGTGACCAGGCTGGCAGAGGAAGGAAGATGGCGTGATGGGGCCTGCAGGGAAGGGCAGTTGGGGAAGACCCAGGCCTGCAGGGGAGGGCAATTAGGGGTGACTAGGCCTGCAGGGGAAGTCAATTAGGGGTTACCAGGCCCACAGGGGAGCGCAGTTAGGGGCAAACAGGCTGGCAGGGGAGCAGTTAGGCATCAATCAGGCTGTCAGGGGAGTGGTTAGGGGGTGATCAGGCTGGCAGGCAGAAGTGGTTAGAGGCAATCGGGAAGGCAGGCAGGTGAGCAGTTGGGAGCCAGCAGTCCTGGACTGTGAGAGGGATATCCGACTGCCCATTTAGGCCCGGCCCAGGTAGAAATGGGCATAAACAGGGAGTCGAACATCCCTCAAGGGGTCCCAGATTGGAGAGGGAGCAGGCTGGGCTGAAGGACACCACTCCCATGCACAAATTTTGTGCATTGGGCCTCTAGTCCATAATAAAAAGCCACATATGCAGTGTTTCTCTATTTTCACAAACTATTACAGAAACTATGGTGTGTTATTGAGTCCACTAGCTAAATATAGTTTACTATTTTTTAATAAGACTCCTAACCAATATTTTAAGAATATATTTTTATTGATTTCAGAGAGGAGGGGAGAGGGAGAGAGAGATAGAAACATCAATGATGAGAAGAATCATTGATCAGTTGCCTTTGTATGCATTCCCCTCGCCCCCTCTTCCACTGTGGATTGAGCCTTCAATGGGGGCCATGTGCCCTGACTGGGAAACAAACTGTGACCTCCTGGTTCATAAGTTGATGCTCATTTACTGAGACACATAGACTGGATAAGCCCCCTAACCAATTTTAAGGTTCAGTTTCCCCTCCCCAAGTAATGAATGATATATTCCCTGCATCAGAAAGGGAAATCTAGTCAATGTTCTCCGCCCACAGCAGATGTTTTCCTTAAATCTTGCCATCTTTCTCCTTGAGTTTCTTGTATCTTCCTAATTCCCTAGTCTATACTTCACTTTTAATCCACTCAGCTCATGAAGTTTGTCTTGACTACACACTGCAGAGAACACCCCTCTTCTGAAAAATGCACTGTGGAGCTTCTATTTTGCACATAGCTTATTACTAATTCTTACCTATTTTTATTCTTATCTCAGGTTCAAAATCCAAAATCCAAGTAAGTAATATTTATTGAATGTCTACTGCGTGTCCAGCACCATGCTCATGCTTTTAACATATTCACTCTTTCAAGTAGATATGCCCTCCTTGGTAGCTGAGATTGAATTCTATATCTCAACATACTTTTGATTCCTAACAGATATAGAAAGTAGTCATCTGCTGATGAAAGAGTCTGAGACCATTTCCTTAGAAACTATCTCTTGTCTAACTACCAATTTCATATGTTTTGTATAAAGTGGAGAACTGAAGAAGGCAGATGACTTGTCCAAAGTTATATAGCAAGTAAAACATCTGTCAAAAGGATGAATAAGTGACTGAAAGAATAGAACAAAGAACATTTTACCTGGTGCAGTGACTAAAAGCTTGTCATTACCTGGATAAATCCAGCACCTGGAGTTCTGAGAATTTGGAGAAGCTGTGGCTGCCTAAATGCCTCAGGGAGTTAAAGCTCAGGTCCAGGTTCTTGGTTGATGCAGGGATGTTATCAGGGATTTTGTCGAGATTCAGCTCCATGCACTGGTAAGTAACGTTAGGAACCACCTGCAATGGTCATAGGTTAGATGCAGTGTCTTAACGCCATGCACCTCAACATATTTTTCCTTCTTCTTAGCCAGAGTCAGAGAGGTCTCTAGGATAACCTGCATCCATCACCCATCCATGCCTCCACCAACCCATTTACCTACCTCACTCCATACTTACAAAACATCTTACTCTGGATTAAGAAGGGAAAAGAACCTACCATGTTCCTACTATTCTAACCTCTGCTATAATAATGGCAGCATGTAACAAGAACCAATAGCAGAATGGTAAAGAGCTGAGGCTTTGGAGTCCACAAGCCTAGGGCTTCACCTCAGCTCTTCCATGTGCAACCACTGATTGTGACTTAGGAGAAGACTTGGTTTTCCAAGTAACAACCCCATTGTAGCCTGGGAGACTGACAGTCAAGGTGTTCAGACCTTCCTTACTCAGAGCCCAATTGCTTCTCTCCCTTGGCTTATTGACCTCTGAGCTGGTGATAGAGAAATGGGGGAAATAGTTGGAGTGCCTAGACCCCTATGGTGGAACCTGGTCAGTAACATCCAGTGCTTTATGCTGACTTGGTTTCTGTGTTAGCTTCTATTATACTTCCCCAAATTTTTGTAATCCCTGTTCTCCAAAAAATCCATTTGATTTCTGGATTCTCTGATTTCTCTAAAAACATGTCTTGCTTAAGTCAACTAATTGTGGCTTTCTGTTGTTTAATACCCATAAGAACCTTTAAAAGGATTACAGGAGATAAGGCATTTAAAGAGATGATCAATAAATGTTGGCTTTTACTAACATTAATTGTTATTAATTAATTGCTATATACCAGCATACTTCTTAAGTTAAATACTTTAATATGCAACTAAACTTTTTAAGGAAGAATTTCCAGAGGTGAAAGAATATGCATAAAGTCTTACAGGCCAGGCCATATCTGCAGGTCCTCACTTAATGCACATGTCTGCTTAAATGCTGCCTTTAACAGGAGCCTCACAGGCCTCACTGTCTAATAGAGGATGGTGCGAGGCACTCTGCTCTCACCACCTTTTATCCTGCCACCCAGAACGTATCACCATCTAACATGTTGCCCATGCAGCTGTTCCATCTGAATTGTTCGTCTCCCTGACTAGGTTGTAAGGTCTGATGGTATTGCTCTCTGCTATGTCTCCAGCACTCAGAATGGTGCCTGGAAAATAGTCAATGCTTAATAAATACTTGTTCAATAAGTGAATTACTGATTGAACCTAATTACTGGAGGTTTGTTTAAATCCCAATTGTAAGCATTTTCTATTTAGTGTTTTGGGCAATACAAAGACCAATGTGATGTGGCTTCAGACTTCAGTGAGCTCACAATCTAAGTACGGGTTAAAACAGTGAAATAAGCCAGTCAGAGAAAGGTAAGTGCCATATGCTTTCACTCAGAGGCGGAATCTAATGAACAAATGGAACTAACAAGGGAAATAGACAGACTCATAGATAGACAGCAGGCTGACAGCTCTTGGGGGTGTGAGGAAGGGAAGTGGGGATTGGGGGGGATGTAAGGATTGAGCAAATAAAGGAAAAAAAGAGAGAGGGGAAAATATATATATTGAAAAGGGCTATTAGACCAGGCTTGGAAAAGATAGAGATCAATTTTGCATCAAAGGATAGTAGAAGTCTTTTGAGAAAGAGATTTAAAGGTGGGTCTTGAAGGATGAACAAGATTTGGATACATAGAAAAAGGGGTGGAGGGAACAAGGTAATGAGGAGAGTGAAAAACTCATTCTTATCAGCTGGCATGGGAAGGAAGTGGTAAAACCCAAGCCCAAGGGGAAGCCAGGGTCCGATAAGGAAGTGCTTATACTTTATCTATGGCAATCCTTTTAAATCATTTGAAACTTTGAAGTTGTGTAACTACTGTGTGCTAGGAACTGAGAGACAATGATAAATAAAACCCACAATGGCTGTGCCCTCTTAAAGATTCTATCTGAAAGGGAAAGAAAATGATAAACTAATATACACTGAGTGGCCAGATTATTATGCATTCAGAGATCATAATAATCTGGCCACTCAGTGTACATGTTA
Organism: Lasiurus cinereus; assembly: GCA_011751065.1. NCBI lineage: Eukaryota > Metazoa > Chordata > Mammalia > Chiroptera > Vespertilionidae > Lasiurus > Lasiurus cinereus. Next base: position 3,643,517 of record JAAGEH010000124.1, read on the forward strand.
CGTATTATATAATGGTGTTCTATATAAAATAAAGCAGCATAAAATAGTAGGGACAAATATGGGGCTGGCAGTTGTACATGAGGTGATCAAGGAAGACTACCCAGAGGAGGTGACACTTAAGCGGAGATCTGAATGAAGTGAGGGATTAAGCCATTCAAATATGTAGGCCTGTGCTGTCCAACATGGCAGCCACTAGTCGCCTAAGGCTACTGAGCTTGAGAAATGTGAATAATCTGCCAGCTGACATGGCTCAGTGGTTGCACATCAATCAATGAACCAAGGGGTCGAGGTTTGATTCCAGTTAGGACATTAGGACATATGCCCAGGTTGTGGGCTCAATCCCCAACCAGCGATTCGCAGTGATTCTCTCTCATCATTGATGTTTCTATCTCTTTCTCTCTCTCTCTTAGGGCAAAAAAAAAATAAAATATATATATATATATATATATATGAATAATCTAAACTGAGATGTATGGTGAATGTAAAGTATATACTAAAGACTTAGTACCAAAGAAAAATGTAAAATATTTTATTAATAGTGGTGTATAAATTACATTTTGTAATAACTTTTGAATATATTGGGTTTAGAAAACTGTGTTTTAAGTTGAGTTAGTTAAATGAATGATTTAAATTTAAATCATATCCTGTGGCCCACATGATGTTACCAGTGGACAGCACTGATCTAGGGGGAAAGCTTTCTAGCTAAAGGAACAGTCAGTGCACAGGCCCTGTGCTAGGAACTGCTCCCGAGAGCAATGGAGAGTTACTATATTTTTAAAGAGGGTAATTTGCTAGAACCAGGCCTCAGGAAAAAAACAACTACAAACAAAAAATGTGCAGAGTACATTAAAGGAAGGGGGCTATGGAGTCAGGAGATAGTCATTATCTAAGAGTGAAGGCCAGGGACCTGAGGGCCTGCCCTGGCTTGGCACAGAGGGATTAGGCAGATTCTGGAGACAGAGAATATGAGCCATGAGGGAAGGAAGAGTTAGGGGTGGCTGCAATTTTATCCAGGGGTGACCCCCCTGGTTGGATGGTCCATTCCCAGCAACCTAATAGCAAGAGAGTCAGAGAGGAGGAAATGGTGTAGGGCACTGGGCAGGCAGGGAACTGGGGAACCAGAGGACTCTGAGGTGACAAATTCATCTTTGTTCCTATTGAAGTCCACTATTTCCCCCATGTCCCTAATTTCAGGACTCGGGCTGGTTATACTTTTGTTGAGTGTCTGACCCTGCCATACCCTAAGACCAGGGTATTCTCTGGGCTTTTGGCTTCTGCTGTGAGCTTCCAAAGCAATTGTGGAAACGAGAGATCCACCGTGAGTGTGATTGCGAACCAGCTGGCTCATGTTTCACAGAGGAAAAAAAAAAACCATTGCATTGGCTGACATTTTATATCTTTCTCTCTCCATCTTCCTCTCTTTCTATTTTTCTGTCTCACCTTTTTTATTATTATTAAAATCTTTTTGCTTTCTATCCTTTGGATAGAACTATGCCTAGATTCAGAAGTCTGAAGTCCACATAGAAAGTTTCTTCTTGTGAAGAGGGAAAAAAACACAAAAAAACATCTTCCTGAGATTGAAAGGGGCAGTGACTGCTGGACTCTCAGTGCCCAGATCACCAGCAGAAAGAAATGACTGGAGGCAGCCTTCTTACAGCTATCCATTGAAGGAGGTGATGTGATCCTGTTACAGATGGGAGAACCCTCTCAGAGAGGCTTAATAACTCCTTCAAGGGCACACAGCGCAGAAGCCTAAGAAGAGTGGTTTTCAGCAGGTCTGTCTGAGCTACAGTCCTAAGTAGGACATGATCCCAGGGGACTGCCTGTTAGTGCCTTATAACTGTGAATTATTTGGTCCCTGTGGCTTCTCATGGCTTTCAGGTAATTTGCTTCCTTTTTGGAAATGAAACTAACAAGGGGCCACACTGGGAAGTTCTGCTCTTTTCTGAAAGCAAGACAAAGCACCCAGGAGATGAACGGATCCCGAACACCTACCTGCACGCAAGGGTCCCAGCTCTCGGGTCTCAGGCAGGAGAGGAAGGCCATGGCTGGGAGCAGCGTCCCAGCCAGGCGGGTGAGCCGCATCATCCAGGCATCGTCCGCCACCAGAAATGGTCCTGCCACAACATGACGTGCATTCACCGCCTGCCCAGCACTCTCCCAGGCACCGCTGTCTTTTCTCTCTTGTGCGTGCCCCACAGCAATGACTGTATTCAAAGCAGCGCTGGGTGAGGGGCAAGAGGAAGTGAGAGTGGCAACTGTAGCATTCTGGACTTTTGTTTCTCTAATATTTATCCCCCTCCCGTCTCAGGAGGGGAAGTTAGAAAAAGAAGAAAAAACGCCTGCAGACCAGTGGCTGGAGCAACAGCAAGAGGAAGCTGGCCACTCTCCCAGTCAGTCATCTGACCTCAGCGTTGGTGAATTTAGGAAAACAACCCCGCTGTCCAAACAGTCCGCATAACTGTGTAGGGCTGTGGCCTTCCTGTAATATTTAGTGGTGGAAACTCACTGTGTCAGCTTCCTAGGTCTGCCATACAAATTCTCACAAACTGGGTGGTTCAAACAACAGGTGTTTGTTTTACTCCACGCAGTCCTGGCAGCCAGAAGTCTTGAGATCAAGGGGTCAGCAGGTTGATTGCATTTCAGGCTCTCTTCTAGGCTTGGAAGCGGCTATCCTTTCCTGGTGTCTTCACCTGGTCCTCCCTTGGTGTGTGTCTGGGTCCTAATTGCTGCTTCGTACAAGGGCACCAGTCACATTGGACTAAGGCCTACCCCTATGACCTAATGGTATCTTGATTGTTTTTTAAAAGACACTATCGTCTCAAATATTGCCACCTTATGAGGTATGGGGTTAGGTCTTCAACATAGGAAGAGGGGTGGGGCACAATTCAGCCCATCGCTTCATCCAACCTTGCAAAATTTCGGGAAGAAAACCATATTTATGATACTCATTGAAAATAAAGCTCCAGTGAAACATAGGATTTAGTGGGACAAGGAATAGTAGGAAAGATTAGAGTGAAGACTCAAATATACAGAAATTCAAATCCAGGATGATTATGGTTTTAGGTCATTGGCCACATCATTTAAACTACTGAGCCTTCCTTCGTTTCTGGTCTGAAAAATGGAAGAATAATTTTTAATCACAACAGAAGCTGTGATTTATGAAATGCTTAGAATGAAAGCCATGTGACAGTAGTCAAGTGATATAAGCCACTAAGCCTTAGATTTTTGGAATTTAAGACAGAGATAATCACATTTGTCTTACACAATTGAATTAAGGTAATTTACATAAAATGCCTACTCTAGGGCATGGTTCATCTGTATATTCCATTAATTGGTACCTGATGTGATGATTAACAATCTGAATAAAATGAGAATATATATGTACCTCAAAAAGTTGTCATGGTTATAAATAAACTGGTATTTGTGAGGCATTTAGGATGTCTGTGGGATCCTAAAGTACAATATAGGTTTCTGTTCAATATAAGAACCTAGTATAAAATGGGGATGTTGCTGGCATTGTGGCCTAGCTAATTCTATCAGGATATCCTGCAGGCACCCCAATCCAACATATATGAAATCAAGTTGTGAGGAAGCATGCAATTGGGGACTGACTGAGCATGTGTTCTTATAGAATTCTTCAGCACAACTGAAAAATTAAGCTGAAAGGAGTTCCCATGTCCAATCTTTGATTTGATGATGTGAGACTACATTAAGGTCACGGAGCAGTGCCTGGCACAGAGTATCTGCTCAATAAAGTCCAATTCTCTGGAAAGTTAAAAGCATGTTGCTCCCACATTGTTCCCCAAGATGGAAATTTTCTTGGCTTCCTCTTTTCTTTCATCAAATGTTTATTAACTATACCTTTACTTCCTGTGTTCTTGATGTTCTGGCATGGGCATCCTGCTGAGGATACACTGTCCCTCCCAGGGCTGGCCAATTCCTAGAGAGAGCCAGTGATTGGCCCTGGAGTGCACCATTCATATGCAAACTAAGCCATCCAAAGCCCATTGCTAAACCTCCTTCTCTATCTGATTAAATACTCAGGGAGGCAATATTCCTCTGCCCTTATCATCACAGAGCCAGGTACCGCACAAAGAGAGAAAGCCTTAAATGGCCCGGAGCCTGCTGGAATTATTCCACGTAGCCCATGTTAAGCCTGCTTACCCTGCCTTTCCTTGCCTTCCCCACAGAAAGTGCAACAAAGGCTCCTGGCCATGCCTCCCCTCTCTCCTGCTTCCTGAGGATCCCTGGTTCTTCCCCAGGTGGCCCTGCCCTGCGTGGTGTGCTGTGCCCCTCCTCTTGGAAACTGTGAGTAACAAACCAGCAATGGTCACTTACTCTTGATCTATGGGTCTCATCACATCTGAACAATAAAACCTACATTTTAAAAGAAAATATTCTACCAAGACCTAGAGATTTTATCTATAAAACTAGAGGCCCAGTACATACAATTCATGCACTGGGAAGGGCAGAGAAGGGGGGCTCTCAGCCCAGCCTGTGCCCTCTTGCAGTCTGAGACTTCTCAGGGGATAGCTACCTGCCGGCTTAGGGATCAGGCCTAAACTGGCAGTCAGCCATCCCTCTTGCAGTCCAAGGCTCTCACAGTCCAGGACCCCTCACTCCTTACCGCCTGCCTATAGCAGAGGTGGGAGAGGCTCCCACCACCACCGCTGCACTGCACTTGCCAGCTGTGAGCCCAGCTTCTGGCTGAGCAACACTCATCCTATGGGAGCACACTGACCACCAGGGGGCAGCCCCTGCATTGAGCGTCTGCCTCCTGGTGGTCAGTATGCATCATAGCAATGGGTCGTTCTGCCAGTCATTTGCCTTTTGGTTGATTTTCATATTAGGGAATTATTATATAGGATAATTCTAAAATGTCTATTTTCATTTCTGTTATTCATACATCCCTTGTCCTAGATTAGTGCAATACATTGTTCACAGGTTGATTGGGCACTAGACCCACCTATTGCAGTGTCTCAACTCAACCATCCTTTATCCTGAAAGTACAGCAGTCTTTCTAAAATGCAAATGTAATTACCTCATGCCATAATAATAATATTCTGAGGCTGGCTATTGTCCATACCTCAAGCTTCTTGGCCTTTTCACACATACACACACCATTCCACTTTGTAAAAGGAATAAAGGTGTGCTATTTCAGGCCAGACATACCAAAACCCTATTAATAGGATGAGCACTTAAGTGAATAGAGTATATAAATGCATAATAGTGGAAATCCTATTTCTTCTTATCATTGGAGAGAAAACCTTTGACAGTCGAGATGAGGCTGAAGACAAAGGGTTTGAGACAATCTCCTAGACTGTGTTTCATGAGGTGTTAATACGTAGAGTCTATAGAAATCTTCCTAGAAAATTCTCCTATCTGTGGCTGAATATATCTGAATTTGTTTTCACTGTATAGCTGGTATTCTGTAGTCTTTGTCATCTTTCTAGATTGAGTAATAATGTAACTCTAACATATAAGTGTATGATCATGCCTTATAAAGATGTGTACTTTTCATGGGAATAACGTACTGTTGTTTACTGACCTTAATCAAAGATATCTCAGTTCTGGGTGGTTCTTCCAGAAGATAGGCTATGTATCAAATATAAAAGAGAAACTTTAAGACATGGGCTGTAAAATCTTATTTGATTTGTTGAAGGACGCACCACCCCAGTGCTAAAGGAAGTCAGACTGTGGCTATTGGCTACAGCCTGGGCCCATAAGTTTCAGTGAAGTACAGTAATTAGTACAGCTTGGGCACCAGAGTGGCATGGGATGTGGCATGGTTTCCTACACCCTTCATGCGAAGCAAGGTTAACTCAGGACCAGTCTTCACAGCTTTGTGGAAGTATTCAATGGTATTTGGCAGGTACAGCATAATCAGTAATAAATAATGAAAGAACAAAACTGACCTGTGTTAGATTAGGCTAATTGCTGTATCAACCTCCAAACTTTAGTGACTTAACATAATAAAAATTTATTTCTTGCTCATGAAATTCTCAGTGAGGATATTCCTGGTTGGAGGTACTCCAAGAACGGTTCATGGGTCCAGGCTCCTTTTATTTCATTCTGCTGCCATATTCAACATGCAGCCTCCAAGTCTGCCGCAGAATGTGAGAAGAACGTGGGAAAGATGCATGGATACTACCTACCTCTGTCCAGGAGTGACATGCATTATTTCTGTTCACTCCATTGTCCAGAACTAGTCCCAAGACAACACCCAATTGCAAAGGCTATCCCTATCCTGGGTGTCAAGCCCCTTACCCCCACCCAAACTCTCTGACACACACACACACACACACACAAACACATCATCGTCATCATCATCATCATCATCATCACTGATGAGTACCACTTTACAGCACCAATCATATTAAAGGAAAGATTGTTGATCAATGGGTTTTCTGTGCCATAAACTTAGCATCCTGTAATACCCATTTCATGGTGACTGAAAGAAATAATCGATGAGCAAACCCAACATAGGCTGCTCAGAGAACAGAGTCCCCCTTCATTTGGCATATCTAAGAACCAAGTCTGATTCTGTCCACCAGTTCTATTTCACTTTTCTTTACACATGTTAACATGTCTCAAATAAATATGTGTTTCATAGATGACATTGAAATGATCGTCAGCAGAGGTTTTTTTTTGTTTTGTTTTGTTTTTGTTTTCTTCAATAGTAGCAAATGAAGTAATAGTACTTCTTACAATCAGTGGTGGTGTCTTAGATTCAAGGAAGAATAGTTTGTCACTAAGAGGAGGAAGAGACATAGGCTCCATTCAGTATATAAAGAACACAAATGATTAGATAAAGAATAAATAGGTTTGTTTCCTAAGGACACTGTAACACACACACTAGACTAATGTGTATTTTGCATCTATAAAGAGAAATAGAATCTTTCCTAACTGTTTTCAATTGCGGGAGTGTCTTTTGTCCATGGATATCCATTTCCAATTGTATCTACTAATGTGCCATGGACCAATGTTCCTGTGGTAGATAGTACAGAACTGTTGCTCTTAAACAGAGGCTTAAAGGATATTCTCCCCGCCCAGCTGGCCAGATTTCCCATCTCCTGGGCTGGGCCCTCATGCTCTGTATGTCTCAATATTTTTTTATCTAGTGTTGCTAGTACCAGGGGCAAGTGATTGCACCCCTACCCCCATCCCAGGGACTATCAAGGCGAACAATCTAAGTAATGCCTTCTCATTTCCAGCCTGAATTGTATGTGATGTTTTCTGGGTCATTTCAAAATTACGTTGAATTTCCCATGCCTTTATTGTCTGTTCTTACCAGTAGAATTTAACCTCAATAAAGGGTAGCAGGTTCCTTCAGTGTTCACGTGTCTTGAGTGCATGGGTGGCACTCAGTAAATAGTTGATGAATGAATCAGTGAACAGCATATCTGAGTTTGTTTTCACTTTGTAGCTGGTATTCTGTAGTCTTTGCCATCTTTCTAGATTGAGTAATAATGTAACTCTAACATATAAATGATTATCCTGCAGCTTCTCTATGATTTGTACCTCCTAATAGACCCTGGGAGCAACTATGCCCCAGTTTAAACTTTTTTGCAGAAAACACCATCTTATTCCTGGGATAGAAAAATTCCCTTTGTCTCTTTTAGCTATGAACCCGAGGCCAAGAGTCTCTTGGTTCATTATGGCCCAGAGTCTCTTGTCTCTATTCTGTCTTCCTACTTCCCCAGTTTCCCATTGAATTTCTGCTTATTTATTCAGACCCTGAAAAGGCATGCTGCAATGTAGAGAGAGTTATATTTAAAACATTGAATTAGCCTACTTACTTTCCAGCAGCATCATTTCCTGATGTGACTTATTTTTAACATTACTGAGTTTCCTTACATATAAAATGGGAATTACCAGGCAGCCATTGTAAGGAGGCACAGGTGGCCATCTGGATCACAGCATTGTAGGCCACTGAAAGACGTTCTTAAGCATGTATCACTCCTGAGTGCTCACACAGCCGCCACCTGCCATGTCCAAGAGGGATTGTCTGCCTCTCCCATCCAGCTTTTAGCTCCTTGATGACAGCAGTCAAATCCAGTTTATCTCTATATCCTCCCGTCTATCACAGTGGCTGATACCTAGCAGGAGTTCAAAACATGTTAGTTCACATCAATGACTGTGATGATAAGTCTGGATGATAATAGCAACTGATAATTTCATATACAGGCTAATAAGATCCAAGAGAGGACAGATTGTGTCTGTCACATTCATAGCTGTAGCCTCAATGACTAGCCAGTACTTGGCATAAATCAGTGCTCAAGAAACATTGTTTGAATAACAAAGAATGACTACATGATATATAATCAGCCTTGCCCTTGATTGTTGGTCAGTCAGAATTCTCCTATTCTTTGTAACTTCTCTTGAAGAGGAAGAAATTGAAAAAGAGCATCTGCTTTTTTTAATAGAAGGCAACCTATGACACAACACCTTGAGCTGTTACCTGAGGCAATCTGTGCTTGCTTGCAGATCACATTATAACCCAACACAGTGAACAACACGTAGTAAGTCAGGGTGCATAGCTTTGGAAGGAAAAAGGTCGGACATGAATAAACAAATAGTATTTGTCAACTGGCTGTTTAATTCCACAAGTAGCTCTCCTTTGCACCTATCTCCCACAGGAGAGGAATCCAGGAATCTAGACATGACCAGATGGGAAAATGATGAACAAATATGCACACCATGCAAATAGACATGGAGCACTGAATACTATGCAGGGGACTCCTTCAGGTTCAAGAGAGGGAATTCAGTCTATACAAAGACCAAAAGATGGTGCAGGATTTGGAGCGACAGTCCTAGAGGGATTAACTCATCTCATGGACCCTCCACAGATCCCAGCTTCCACTGACTTTTGGGAAGGCATTACCTATGCACTCTCCCTTCCATTGCAGAAAGTGCCATCCGCAAACCCTGTTTCTCACAGTCACCCCTCCACTCCTGCAGGTCCTTGTTCCTTACCTCTTCTCTTTCTTTCCAAATCCAGGCATTCTGGTAGCTATAGCGTTCGATAAAAGTCGTTCTTTTTTTTTTTTTTCCTGCTTGTTGATTGGTAAAAGAAAGGGGAATCTGCTGGCCCTAAGGAGAGAAATGTGGGACAAAGAAACCCTTGTGGGATGACCACCATGGGGTGAAAATAAAAATAGACCCAAAGGATGGGTACTTGCATGGTAAAGGTGAAACTCTTTTCAACCAATTATTTTATACCTTATGCTTCTGTAAGTACTTGCCTCCTTTCCTGCTTTGAGTCAAAATAGGAAAAAAGAAAAACATTGTCCAATACCTTGATGTTAGAAGGTTTTAGCTCCAGGGAGCAGAGAGAGAAAAAATGAAAAGCTTAATGTGGCATTGTGGGAAGGAATTTTGCTTTGGGTAACATAAAATATGTTTAGAATGCTAAACATGAATATGTTTCTATTTCAACTCTGCCCTTTTGATCCATGCTAAAGGGACCATAGCTTTCTCATCTTTGCTCCTATAGAACTCTGCCCAGGGAACTGTTCAGAGTGAGTATCCATTGAATGTTTCCTGAATGGCACGATAAAGGACTAATCTCAGTGATGGAATAATCACTGAAGTGCTTGGGCTATGCATTCAATTGGGAGTCTTTGCTTCTAACACATCCATCACTTCCTAGCAGAGTGACTTCCACCAAGTCACTTAACTTCAATAGCCCTAGCTTTCTCTACATACAATGCCCCCTGTAAGGACAAAATGAGACAATGTAGGTTAAGACCATAACAATCTTATGATTTATTATTTTATTTATGTTCATACTCGCTGGAGATTTCTCATGGCTCGTGGAAGAATATGATTTCTTAATGTCTCCCATCTTTGAGTTAATTTGCATTTCCCATGTCTTGAGAAGATACAATAAATGGCTGATGGAGCTCCTGTTATTTTTTGGGTTTAATTCCCACAAACGGTTTTCCTTACTAAAGAGGCACGTGTCACCTTAACCAGAGCTACTGGAATGAGTTTGAAAAGGAGGTGGTGACTCAGGGTGTTGGGGTGGCAGGGGAACCTTGTCTTCCAAGGCTTCAGGCTGACCTCCACATAGTTGTCTGTCTCCTTCTTCAGCACCCCTACTCCCAGCCCATAGGCTCACACACACCAGGCCACAATGATCTCGCCGCTCTCTGAATTTCCTTACAAATACTGTCCTGGCCTTTATACTTATCTTCATTGAAAGACAGTTTATCATAACTCGCAAACCAGGAAATCCCCCAGGATAGGAACAGCTGTTTGCCATATATATCTTTTATTAGCACTTTAATCTGTAGCAAAAGTCAACTAACTAATGGAAGAAAGGAAGAGAGAGGAAGAGGGAGGGAGGGAGGGAAACAAATGAATTGACTTAATAACAAAATACTTTTTTAAAGTAAAAATTGGAAAACTATTTATACCTCCCCCAAACACAGTAAAAATTATTTGACATTACAATATAGCGCAACATGGAGTTCAAATATGATGCAACTAAAAAAAATAAAATCCTCATTCTCAGCGTAATGAAATGAATACTCTCTTCATTTCCTTACTCTGAAGTGTACAATGAACCTCATGGGCCCGGCTGCCCTGGGGCCTCTCTATAGACATTTGCTTCGTGTCCACCAGCCGTAAGCCTCCCGTCTGCCCCTGCCACAGCCCAGCTGGAGAACACATGCCAGAGATTGGCAGTTCCAAAATCTCTCCGGCTTGTGATAGGTGGTTTCCAGGAAGTTGCCTCGTTCCCATGGAACTCCACTTTTAAATGTGCTGAAGAGTGAGTTTGCAGAGACTCGGAGCCATATGGCCAGGCTGAGGGGCAGCATATGGTTGGAGACGGCTCAGTGCTGATCCATCGCATCTTTCATCCCTCTTTACACAGGAGACAGTGATGGGGTCAGGCCTCTGTATTTTGAATTGCTCTGTCCTTCAGGTGGAAAATGAGACCCCTGGAAACAGCATCCATGTTAAAGCTCGTTTTACTTTTCTTGGTCATGGTGTGGGTAGAGTGCAGAGAAATATCTATCTATACTCGTACTTGTGGTCAATGGAAAGTATATTGTTAGGGGTAGAGGTTCAGTCTGTGAACTTGAACTATGGGCTGTCCAGGACAAATATGACTCTAGGTCAACCTGACTAGGTTTCACCTGCAGATGTAGTTTATGCCAATATACGCTGCAGATGAGGCAAAATAGTCCCATGGGAATAGGGATCCGACTGCTGAACAGTTAATGCAGTGAGATGACTCATGGAGAGATGAGTTTTGTGGTGGAAGCATGGGAGGTGAAATTTTTAATAAGCTAGAAGAGTTGAAAAGGAGTGATAGAGAAGAAAAGCAGAAAGTGAACTACAAGGCATCAAAGAGAAAGAATAAACACACCCAGGGAGTAAATAATCTAGGACCTGTCTCTGAAAATGCTGGATCACAGTCTGTCCTCTTCACCTGACCTCCCTACCAACACCCTCATTATTGTGAGGACAAAGAATAGTACTGTCATTGTGTCAGATTCCAGGAAGTTTGCCTGGGACAAGTGGTTTGGCCGTGCCCCATCATTTGTCTCTCTTAGTCAAATTCCCAAGAAGGAAAGCTCTTGTTTCCATGAGTAATTACTTTTTTCTTTAATGAAAACTAAAACTTAGTTATACATGTAATTTGGGTACTGGAAATATCAGGAGGAACACTTTATAAAGTATATGAGTATCTATACTTTATAAAGTATATGACTGTGCTGTGCACCTGAAACTAATACAAAACAATACTGTAGGTAAACTAGAATTGAAAAAATAATAATTAAAAAAAAAACAACCACCAATTAGTTATATAAATGTACTCTTTCATACAATTAAACCTGGCAAAGCCTGAACTCAAATCCAGATTTGTTTTTTAATTCCAGGTATATATATTCTCAAACAAACCAACAAATAAGTAGGCATTGGGGAAATAAATTCTTTAAAATGGAAAAAGTGTCAGAGAAAACCTGGGGAAGAAAGACAAGCAAGGAGATAAAAAGAGTTTTAGAACCTCGAAATACAACAAATCAGCGCAGTTCTTGCCCTCAGCACCATTGCCATTACTAACTGAGGTCCAGTTCAGGGGTCAGAGAATAGCTTTGGTAACAGTGCACCACTGGACCATCTCGAGAGCCCTAAACAACTTTATTGATGGAGGCTGAGCATATAATTCACCCACTTAAAAGTGTGCAATCAGTAGTTTTAAGTATATTAATAAACTAGAGGCCTGATGCATGAAATTTGTGCAAGAGTAGGCCTTCCTTTCCCTAGCTGCCAGCACCAGCTTCCCTCTGGCACCCAAGACCTCCCAGCCCTGGCTTCGTCCGGGAGGATGGAAGGACATCTGGTCTTATTAGCATATTATACTTTTATTATTATAGATATGTCCAACCATCACCACAGTCAGTTAGAACATTCCCATCCCCACTAAAAGAAGCCCTAGACTCCTTACCTAGCCCCTGCTCTCTCTTTTCTTCATTGCCCCAGCCCTGAGCAACCACTAATCTTCCTTCTGTCTCTGTAGATTTACCTTTTCTTAACATTTCATATAAATGGAATTATAGAACATGTGGTATTTTATGACTGGCTGCTTTCACATAGCACAGAAATTTTCAACCAGTATGCCACGAGCATGTTTAAAACATGCAGCTCCTGGCTATCTACTTAGGGGCACTGATCTCACCTCTCTTAGATTGTCAAATTAAAAAATGGAAGCAGCCAACATGATAGCCATCCAGTGTGAATGAATCAAAATTATACTTACTTTTTTGTCAAATTGGCAACAAATATATTTTTTGGGTGCCTCAGAATTTTAGTCATTAGTTTAGGTATGCCATGAGATGGAAAAGGTTGAAAATTGCTGGCATGGCACACTGTTTTCAAAGCTTATCCATGTTGTAGTATGCATCAGTAGTTTATTCCTTTTTAATGGCCAAATAAGTTTCTGTTGCATGGTTATACAACAATTGGGTTATCCAGTTATTAGGTGATGTAAACATTTGGTCTGTTTACATCTTTTGGCTATTATTAATAATACTGATATACATTTGTGAACAAGTTCTGGGGTGAACATGTTTTAAATTTTCTTCGTTGTATACGAAGGAGTGGAATTGCTGAGTAATGTGGTAACTGCATTGTTAATCATTTGGAGAATAGCCACAGTGTCTTCCAAAGTGACCATTTCACATTCCTGTCAGCAACATAGGATATCAGCACCCATTGTCATCTGCCTTTTTTTATTATACCCATCCTGCTGAGTGTGAAGTGGCCTCTCACTGGGGTTTTGATTTGTGTGTTTCTGATGACTAATGGTATCAGGCATCTATTCAAATACTTATTGGCCATTTGTATATCTTTAGAGAAATGTCTACTCAAGGTTGTTATCCATGTTTTAATTGCATTACTTGCCTTTTTATTTTAGAAATATAAGAATTCTCTATCTATTCTGGGTGCTAGTCTTATATAGATATATGATTTGCAGATTTTTTTTCTCCCATTCTATGGGTTGTAATCCCTTACCTTTTTAGTATCCTTTGAAACACAAATGTTGAAGTTTTGAAGTCTAAATGATCATTTCTTTAGTTGTTTATGCTTTTGATGTCCTATCTAAGAATCCATTGCTCAGCCTGAGTTCCTGAGGATTTGTTACTAGTTTTTTTATAAGGATTATATAGAGGATCACTTTGGGTAATATTGTCATTTTACCAATTTTAAGTCTTGCAATCCAGCTAACAATCTAGTGATCTCATTTCAGTTATTAGACTTTTCAACTCTAGAATTTCCATTGGGTTCATTTTTATAATACACATACCTACCATTTAGTCTCTATTTGCAATGAATATATCAATATCTGCCCAGTTGCCACTCCTCACAAACTCAACTATTTGGGGGAAATCTCTAGATCCTGAAATTCTCCACCTTCTTTTGTAAAGGAAGGCAGCTCTTTGGGGAAGAGATTAGAAACTATCTGTTTAAGGCTTGTTTTCCCCCAGGCAAATCCCTGAGCCTGGGCTCTGAAGCTGAATGACACGCCCTGCTATAGGAGTTGAGTGCTCAATGGATGGTGGTGTCAGTAGCATCCAGGCTTGCTGGCTTGCTTCTCCTGGCATGGAAACATTGCCTGACCAGCTGGGACAAGGAAGGCTGGCCTCTCAGTATCCTCAGTGTTCTTGCCCAAGGTGGAGCCTCCATCCTGTTAGTGGAGGCTGAGCAGAAGGAGGAAGCAATCACTATAAGGCTGTGCTTCACACAGGACTCAGCTTCAGCAATAGGTAGCTGGGGACCAGATGAGGAATGCTGACATGCTACCCGCTCTGGGAAGATAGCTTCTCACTGAGAGACTGAGGGAGATGCAGTCCTGTATTCCTGGTAGCACAATCTGGAGTCCATTGCTGTCTCACTAGGCTGGGAGTGGGAAGTGAGGGTGTCTTGGGTCAGATACTATAGATTCTTACTATTCCTTCTGAGTTGTTTATATTTTTCTTGAATAAATGTTTGTTTATTTGATAGATGCTCTTTGGACCACTTCTAGAGACTGCATTTTTTTTTTAATAATTTTCACCAGTTTCTAAGGGGAGGATGTCTACAGAGCTTCTAATGCTATCAGGCCAGAAGTGGAACTCAAACGTAGGTCATTTTTATACTAAAGTCAATAAGGCCCATAATCATAGGCCCATAATCATGAGCAAACAAAAGAACCACGGAGAGGAGGTAACTACGGTAGGCACAAAGATAGGAAAGAAATGTAAGAAAAGTACATAATTGAGAGAGACAACAGCAAGAAGACAGAAAATCAGATAGAAAAACAAAACAGCGCTGCTCACAGCCATATTTGACCCAGGTTGGCCAGAATGAATTTGCATGTGGAGCAACTGACATAGTGTTGACCATAATGGCCCTTTATCACATACTGACATCACCCAACTGTTTTACATGTCCATGTGGTAAATGTCCTAAAGTGGTCTTGAATTAATTTAAAAAAATATGCTTTCCCACCTTTCTTTCTCAACACATGGAAATCCTCTCTCTCCTTGAAGGATGCTCAAGTGTCCTTTCCTCTGGAATGCATCCCTTTATTTCCCAGAGCTGCCTTGATGTTTGTTCTCTCTGTTCTCTGATTTTTTTTTTAATAACTTATCTGTATCTCATTTTTTCTCCCCTCCAGAATACCTTTGCTCCTGTCTATTCCCAAATCTATTTCTCTGAGATACCCTTAGAGTTCTTCCCATGTACTTCTATTTTGCTATGTTAACCAGAGCAAACTCACAATTAATATGCCTAATTAATACAGATAAATAAATTTTTAGATGATTATGGAAGGAGGTTGAGACAGTGGTATGCTCACAGTCGGTCTTTACACTGTCAAATGATTAAATACAATAGAATGAATGGATTGAGTAAATGAAAGTCAAACATAATGAAATGTGCACACTCTCAGAGTAGGAAGCTGAGAAAGGTAGCTCGGGAACCTTGTGGAGAATTGGAGCAAAGACATCGCTTCTCAGCCTTTCGGCTAAGATCAAGTGAGAATGGAGCAAAGGCAGAACAGGGAATCCAGATTCCGTTCTCCATGGCACTGTCATTAAAACTTGCTATGTGATCCTGAGCAAAGCACCCACATCTCTACATCAATTACTTCATCTGTGACTGTAGGAGCTGAACCACGTTTATTTCCTGTTCAGAGTTTCTGGCCTGCTATGCAAAAAAGCCTATGATAAAACAAAATCGAAAGGGTACCAAATTCCCTGATTCCCAGATAACTTGAAATGTAAAAGCAAGACCATTTTTTTAATTACATGGAAAATTATAAAGAGAAGCTATAGCTATAAGATGTTACACTCTTCACTTCAGCTTCCAAAAGAACGTTTCGCTTCCCCTCCTTCAATTACACAACCAACTTAACCAAAGAGCCTGTAGCTTAGAAATGTTTATTTTTAACAGAGCGAGAGCACTGGACAGGACATCAAAATTTGGAAAATCTTCTCTCTCCTGAGTTTTCAGCCTAGGTAATTGAATTAGCCTCTCTCACACATGCTACCCGATCCCAAGCTTGTGAAGAAATCTGATTTCATCTTGCCACTTACAGCTGTGAGGGACCTTAACATCTCAGTTAAACAGCTGATACAAGAACAAGAGAGGGAAATGAGAAGGTGAACTGGATAATTCTAGGAGGAAGGGCATTCCGTTCCTTCCATGCACAAAACATAATCTTCATCTAAGCACAGGTTGTCAGATATGATCAGCTCCAAATGCAAAAATATAAACTGACAGTAACAAATAATTCAACCAAAGATATCCAATTTCTTCATGGAGGATTGAAATTTTACTCTCCAACTATGCAAATGAAACTGGGACATACTGGGTTTCTCCCAGATCACAGAATGCATCCCTCCTGGGTTTACAATCAAGAAGCCTCCAAATGAAGCCAGGCTTCTTCACAGCAATTTTCCAGCAGCTGTCTCTGCCATATGCCAATGGATATCAGAATCCCACTGACATGAAGGAGAGAAGATACCTCCTAAGCATGGACTCATCATATCGCTCTCTCACCTTCAGAAATTTTCATCTGGAGTTTCTGCTCTACTCAGGAGTTGTGGCATTATCTACCAAAGGAAGAACCTATTTCTATGTAGAAGGGAAGACTATAATCTTGCCCAGAAATTCATTTCTTGCAAGACACTTAAGAAACATTCCTGACAGCTTGGATAAGTGGTTTTGGTCAAATTTGGGAATGATACACAGTGAGGACAGCAGATTTATGCCACTTGAGTAAAGGCACAGTGGTAGAATGGAAAGAGAGCATCATATTTTGCATACAGGGGGATTTGGGTTTGAATCCCTGCTTCACACTTACTAATTGTGTGACTTTGGGGCCTACTCTGTCCCCATCTATAAGATGGGAATAACACTGCTTTTCTTGTGATGTTGTCAAAAGAATAACAAAATGCTATGCAAAACATCTAATACAAGCATGTCAAACTCAAAGTCTAACACGGGTAAATAAAGGAGGCATGTGACCTGCAGGTCGTGAGTTTGACATGCTTGAACTAATATAATGCTCAGCACATAGTAGTTGTGCTAGACATGCAAGATTTCATCTTTTCATTGTTCTTTTATTCATCTATAACTTAGAATTGTCCGTGACCTTAAATTTTATCTTTGGGTGGGAGTAGAGCAAATAATCGTGTTGCTCCATAACCAAGTCAGTCTAGTCGACTCCACTACACCCTGTTCAGCATTCTCTGTAGCTTGGATGTACACTTAGCCAGTGGTATTAGAGTTGGAGGAAAGGGCACTTAACCCAGCATTAGGAAACTTACATGGTTTCCTAACTCATTTGTAATATGATCTTGAACACATCAATTGGCCTTTCAGGGACTTAATGACTTCATCTGCAAATAGAGACTCATCATCCAAATTCTGCACTCTGCTATCTTGCCTTATAAAAGTCATCACTAACCCACATCTGCTCCCTAAATTACCCACCTATCCTATGTGAAACTCTCAGCCCTTCCCTTCAGTCTAGAGAAAGTGCTTCCACATCTGTTGACTCATAATAAACACCACTAACTAAATCATCTCCCGAGTACTGTGATGTGAGAACCTCTACACTTGAACCAAATAAATGAGACACATCCATCCATAAATGTACTTAGTGAGTTCAATAAATATAAATTATAGCTGTCATATTTTTAAGCAAATTTTAAGATCTTTAGTAAATGGGACTGCAAAATCCCAAAGTGCAGGGGACAGAGGGCTACATTTAATAAATTAATACTACCTAAATGGATAAATTGATTGTAGAGGAATCTTGGAAATTAAACATCTTCCAAATAGTCAATAGTAGAGGTCTTCAGCCCTACCTGGTTTGGATCAGTGGCTAGACTGTTGGCTTGAGGACTAAAGCATCCCGGGTTTGATTCTGGTCAAGGGCACATAATTGGTTGCAGGCTTCTTCTCACCCCAGGCCCTAATAAAAGCCATTACTTACCATCAAGTGAGAGGCCATCAATCAATGTGTTTCTCTCACATTGATATTTCTCTCTGTCTTTCTCTCTCTTACACTCTCCCTATAAATCAATGGGAAAATATCCTCAGTTTAGCATTAAAAAAAAAAATAGTAGAGGTCTTCAGGAGTGAGGAAAAGAGATGATTTATCTTCGTAGAACAACAAGTAAATTAAATAATTGCATATGTGTGGTATATGCATGTTCATGCATGTGTGTTTAAACAGCACTTCCCCTGTCCAGCTAACAAAAGGACAGCTTATCTGCACAGAAGTCTGTGCATCTGTGATCTATAGCCTTTATGAAATCCACTGGAAGATTGATATCTTTCTAGGCTTCTTAGACTCCAGGAAGGAGTGAGCTTGCAAATGCACACACTGGGGTTTTGCAGACCTCTACACAATGATTATCCATTCGATTATCCATTCTAATGTCACCTTCATTGATATTTCTCTAGATAATCCATCTAGAAGTAGCTGAACCTCCTTCTGAGTTTGAGAGAACCACCACCGGGGTTTCTCCTAATGTTTAAGTTTCTTTATTATCTCATGTTATTTAGATACATATCTTATTGCAAGGCAGCATGGTGTAGTAACAAGAGTATGAATTTCAGAATCAGGCAGATCTTGGTTTAAATTCCAGTTCTATTACTTATCATCTGATTGTCCTTGGGCAAATTATCTGAGTTCATGGGAATTACACCTCAGAGTCATTGTTGACAAGGTAAAATAAAATGGTTCATATAGGCGTTCAACAAATATTCATTTCTTTCCTTTCATCTACTTCTTTTTCTCCTAACCATGTGCTCATTGGTATCAGGCTCTCTTCTACTATAATGAAATGCCCTTCTTAGCAAAGACTGGGCACTTATGTCATTTGTTCTTCTGCCCTGGGAACACTTTGAGCACCCTTTTCAATGTTAAAGATCCTTAAGACACAGCAACTATCTTTCTGCTCCTCTCCATCCAAAAATGAGGGTAATGACAGTTATGTAGCTACCCTTAAGGGAGTGGGCAAATACTGATTGCATGTTTTGGTTCATTCTTTTCTAATACCTCCAAGCATCAAGTGAAACAAACAAGCAAACAAACAGCCCTCTGTAGGTGCACCAATTTTTTCATAGAGGACTCCACTGAATCATTGTACAAGATATAAGATTAAATGAAAAGCTTACATATTATACCTGACTTTCAACCTTCACATTCAATAAGAAGTATGGGATTTCATAGGTGACCCAGAGTTAGGAATACTTATTTGAAATATAGTTTTATTTCATGCAATGGTAATTGGCATCTAAAATTAATGTACACACACAGATTCAAATACAACATAAACACATTAACACACACACACACCAGAGTCAGGGACCTGGATCAGTCTGTACTCCTGGGGAAAAACAACTAATTAAACTGACAGATAACGAACATTCAAAGATAATTACCGGTAATACTCAAACACACATCTGATGATTAATAGCAATAAATTCCATGCAGGTGATTAACAAAGAGGCAAGCAATGTAGAGATAATATATAAATAATTAACAGCAAAACTCTTTCAGTCCTTGAAAAGCAGAGGGAGAACTAAGGAGTTTATCTTTCCCAATAACTGTCATGAAGAGGGTTTGGTGGCAATGAGGAAAACCAGAAGTTAAAGAGAAACTTGCAAACAGAAATCATTGTAGTTGGTCTTGAATAAGTCATTTGACCTCTCCGTTACTGTCCTCATGGCAGATGGGGCAAGATGTTTTCTCAGGCCTTTTCTGGCTTTATTGAATGACTGATTATCACTGGCTTAAGTATCCAGTTTTAGATAAGGAACACAATTGCCAAGATAAGGAAGAATGGGTCAAAAGGTTTAATATTAAAAATTAAGAAAGGTAAATGGTGAATATTTGCCAACAATTGAAAATCAAGAATTTCTAAGATTCACATCCGGAAGTGCTGATTCATGTACCGGAAAGCATGTGCTAAATCACTGTCTACTGACAATATTTATCTAAATTTATCAGATTAAACATGGCTCATCTTCTTAAATAGGATATATTTCAAAGTTTACTTTCTAAATTATTTCAGCAACAACTCCCCCTCACTTCCAAAATAAAAAGAATTATCCTTGAATGGAATGGAGGGAGACCAATATGAAATCTGGCTGTTGTTCTACATGGAATATGTGGAATTCTCAAAGGTTTTCCTCAGTTTCCTTGATTGCTTTGATTGGTAATTCTTTGAACTCAATACACAAAAATAACAAAAATGGAAAACAAAACATAGCTCTAAGAGGAATGGCTCAAAAACTGTGGACATAAGTGTCTGAGAGAAAGGGACATCTTTGGCAATACCATTGATTTAGTCCTTCCAATTTACCTACAAGGAAAATGAAAACATCAACCTGAGTTTTCCTAAAGAGAAGTAGCTGGGGGAAATTACATAAAATCCGGCCAATACTGGACACTGGACTTAGAATAAAAACATCTGGGTCATTTTCCCCCACTTTGTCACGCACTGTGAACTTGAGAAGGTGACATAAACTCTTTCACTGTCTCAGAGTCATCTTCAAGGGCTGCGGGTACAGACACACCATTGTCCTGGGACTCTTTTCTGATTAGACATATCCATGAAGAACAGAACACCTTGGCTTTAATCCCAAACCAATGAGGATGAGGTGACAGAAAAATCTTCTCTTTCCAAACAGATTCTCCATTAACATTAGATATAGAAAGAGAGCATCCTGATTAAAAGATCTTTACCATTTCAGGTTGTATTTTCTCTTAGACTGTTAATCCCTTGACCTTTACTTCTTATTTTGTTTTGTTTCTTTGCTTTAAAGAAAGTGTCCTGTTAGTAGGTGAACACCTGGGGGAAGAGGAGGATTTACTAAATATTTGGGGATATTGACTGCTTATTTTGATTTTCTGTGAAATTTGCATACATTTTTAAGATTTCACCCTGTTTGAATACATTAATTAAAAGATTATCTGGTATGTAACTGCACACAGAATACTCTTCCCAGCTTGGGCCATTCTTGGGACACATCCTTTGCTGACATTGGAAAAGCCACACTTCTTTCCCAAACATTGCCCCTTTAAGTAAAAGCTTTTCCATATTTGACAGTTAAAACTGGGTCGAGAACAAACAAATCTTTCTTGCATACTTCTTATTAAATCCCTAAAACCTCTCTGTAAATCATCCTTAATGCTTTAGGCAAAATTATATTACTAAAAACGTCCAGCATTACCAGAATTTATTGCTTTTTTTTTTTTCCCTTGATCATAAGGCCTGCAACCTAGAAAAAGTCTTTATTAGGATCTAAGGATTCTGGGATATTTTGCAAACTGCTGTCGAGTAAAAGCAGGAGAAAGGATATATACAAAGAACAGAAATGTCTCACAATTTTGATATCAGCTTTATCATCTTCATCATCACCATCATCATCATTATTACCATCAATCATCATAGAACACTCTCACAGCATTCTCTTTCAGGCACTGTTTTGAGTACTTTATACATATTAACATCATAATCCTATCTAATAAAATAATAATATGCAAATTGACCATACCTCTGTTACACCACAAGCCACGCCCACTGGCCAATCAGAGGGAGTATGCAAATTAACCCAACCAAGATGGCTATGGCCACAGAGAGAGCAGAAGGGGAGCTTGGGTTGCCCCTGGCAATGGATGAAGCCAAGCTTTCCACAAACCCTGGCCAGCCCAGGCCTCCGCTTAAGGCAACAAAGTTTCAATGGCTGTGTGAGCAGAAGGCTTGGATGTGCTCCAGGCTACAAAGTTTCAATTGTAGAAGATAAATAAGTTCCAGATACCAGGGCCTCCAATTGCACCAGGGGGCGTGGCCAGCCTGCAAACCACCATAGGCCTCTCACGCACCCTGATCCAGGATACACTCCAGGGCAATCCAGCTGGCCCTCACCTGTGCACCAGGCCTCTATCCTATCTAATAAAGGAGTAATATGCAAATTGACCATCACTCCAATACACAAGATGACTGCCCTCATGTGGTCAAAAGATTCTGCCCTCATGTGGACACAAGATGGCCACCACAAGATGGCCAGCAGGGGAGGACAGTTGGGAGGGACCAGGCCTGCAAGGGAGGGCAGTTGGGGGTCATCAGGCCTGCAGAGGAGGGCAGTTAGGGGTGACCAGGCTGTCAGAGGAGGGAAGTTAGGGTTGACTAGGCCAACAGAAGAGGGCAGTTAGGGGCAAACAGGCTGACAGGGGAGCAGTTAGGCATCAATTAGGCTGGCAGGGGAGTGGTTAGAGGGTAATCAAGCTGGAACAGAAGTGGTTAGGGGCAATCAGGAAGGCAGGCAGGTGAGCAGTTGGGAGCCATCAGTCCTGGATTGTGAGAGGGGTGTCCAACTGCCCGCTTAGGCCCAATACTACCTAGATCGGGCCTAAACGGGCAATCGGACATCCCTCAAGGGGTCCAAGATTTGAGAGAGTGTAGGATGGGCTGAAGGACACCTCCCCTGTGCATGAATTTCATGCACCAGGCCTCTAGTCCTATATAATAAAAGGTCAATATGCAAATTGACCAAACGGGAGAATGACTGGTCACGATGATATGCACTGACCATCAGGGGGCAGACACTCAATGTAGGAACTGCCCCCTGGTGGTCATTGTGCTCCCACAGGGGAAGTGCCACTTAGCCAGAAGCCAGGCTAATGGTTGGTGAGCGCAGCAGCAGTGGTGGGAGCCTCTCCTGCCTCGACATCAGTGTTAAGATGTCCAACTGATGGCTTAGGAGTTCCTGGACTGCTGGAGGGTGCAGGCAAGGCTGAGGGACCCCATGAGTGCATGAATTTCATGCACTATGCCTCTAGTGTAGAAATAAAAATGTATTCACAGTCTGAGTTATAAAAACTTAACTTGTAGATGTCCTATTGAAAATGTCCTCTTCTGACCACTGAAATACAACTCCATTCTGTAAAATGCTGTCCTGGAACAAGAGTACCACCCAGTGGTGATGTGTTTATGCAGGAAGTGTAATGCTTCTTTCCTCAAGACTTTTCCTACAGGACACCCCCCCACCCCACCCCACCAGTAGGGAGAGTCATATCTCAACCTGTGGATCGGTCGTGAATAGAGGTTTAGTTGTTTCAGTGACAGAGGACCTCTTCATGGCAGATTGTACCATAGATCATGATTTCCCTTCCCTCTCAACCTTTGTCATTATTCACTAAGGACAAATTAGAGTTCTCTACTTCTGATTTGGGTCTTGACTATCATTTTCTTTGCCTCAGAAACAGGAAACGAGTGTGGATTTCAAGTACAACAGAGCTGCCAGAGGTTTTGCATTGGCTTTTGCTATTTTGCTTGGTCTTTGCACTCCAGCCCTGCACCATAAGACAGTCATACCCTTGTAGGTACTATATAAGTCCTGGGATAAAAGACAGTTGAGGCCAACCTAAACTCACTCACAGCTTGAACTCACAGCCTTCCAGTTGACTTGCAGACCTGTGAGAGAGAAATGAATGTTGGTATGAGATTTGGGACATAGTTTGTAAAGCAGCATGATTGCAGATTTCCGCCCTGTTGAATGCCCATATGTCCATAAGCATGCTAATGAACTCCATGTGCTCCCCTCACCTTCCACTCCCAAATCTCCTTTAGTTACCTTCAGTAAATCTATACTCTCTCTTCAGTTTTCCCCCAGGTTCTATTAAGGAGACTCCAAAGTTTCTAACAATGATTAATAAACATGAATACGTTCTGCTGATAAAACTTTATCAAATAAAGAGAATTAACTTGTACTTGGAGACTGAAAAGCTTTAAAATGACTTTAAATATAATACTATCATTTTGCTTTAATGCTAGTGCTGCAACACTAGATCCAGATTACCTAGGCTTGAGACCTATCTTTAACACTTACTAGCTCTGAAGTCTTAGATAAGCTTCTAGTGCAGTAGTTCTCAACCTTTCTAATGCCGCGACCCTTTAATACAGTTCCTCATGTGGTGGTGACCCCTAGCCATAAAGTTATTTTCATTGCAAGTTCATAACTGTAATTTTGCTACTGTTATGAATCATAATGTAAATATCTATGTTTTCCGATGGTCTTAGGTGACCCTGCTAGTGGTTCTCAACCTGTGAGTCACGACAGACACACAGTGAGAACCGCTGCTATAGAGCCTAAGACCATCAGAAAACCCAGATATTTACATTGCGATTCAAAACAGTAACAAAATTACAGTTATGAAGTAGCAATGAAAATAATTTTATGTCTGGGGGTCACCACTACATGAGGAACAGTATTAAAGGGTCGTGGCATTAGAAAGGTTGAGAACCATTGCTCTGGTGCGTCAGCTTTCTCACAGATAAGTAGGAGTAACAGTAGTGTTTACTGAGCAAAGTTCTTAACAAGATAAAGTTAGTTCATAGATATAAAAAAAAAAGTCCTGTGAAATACTAAGAAATCAAATAGCGTGGTTATTAAAGTTATCATCACCATCATCCTCTTCCTCTTCATCATCTCCCATGACATTTTACAGTCAACTGGTGGATGAATTTTGATCTACCTTATGGTTTCATTAGTATTTGTGAGCATGCCTGAAATGAGCAAGTGCCTCTAATTCTTTCTAACAGGAAGATTTAACTATTCCCTCTCATTATTCAGCATATTATTAGTTTCAAAGTGCTTTAATTATTTTGAAATAATATCCTAAGAAAAACTCTCTAAGGAAAAAAGGATCAAATAGTAATAGTCAAATATTCATGATAAAAAAAAAACACTTAAGATTATAAAGGATTTAGAAGAAAATCTTATAAGTAGTTGTGGCAGAGTTTGGATGGAAATAACTGGTTTATAAATAGACTCTTAGGAAAATATTTGTTTAAAAAATTAATATAAAAGTTCTTACCAGGCTGGCTTTTCATGCCTGTGTTTCTCTAGGTAAGTGTAGATCCCTTTCCTCTTCTTCCTCCTGCCCTCGGAAGTATTGGTCCATCTATAACTATCAAATGTGATGAGTTGGCTTGGAATGAATCACCTAGGGAGTGAAATGAGGTCTTGGCTGCTTAGTCCTCAGGATTTCAACTGTCCCTACAGTATTGATTACTTCTGGTCTTTAAACCCTCTACTAGCTGATTTTCCTATACTCTGTAATATTCCAACTTTATGTCTTAAATGTTATTACCTCACCCCTCTGATTCATCTGCTCAGAACTTCTCTCTGTTCCTCTTCATTTCTCTCTGCCTGTGTTTACCTCATCATATTCCTAACCAGGTTGCCTCCAACTTTCTCTTTAGCAGGATAGCATTGTGTAAACAACTTGTTTCGATGTCATTGCGTCTAAGAAAATACCTCTGATTTGCCTCAGTTCATGCTAACCCATCCTCTTAGTTTGTGAGCCGTGAATACTTCTATACAGTCAATGCCAAAAAAAAAAAAAAAAAGGTCTGGGAATGTAGTTATTACAAGTAAGATGAAAAAAATTTCCACATGTATGGCCTTATATGTGAGTATGACTTTTCAAATGAATTAAATACCACATATAATATTAAGTACTTTGAAGAAAAATTAATATTTGGTGAATCACTGTGCACTTTAATATTTTTATAAATAAAGATAACTAAGTAGAGGAGATTAATATCAGTATCAATATCTTATATTTATATATTATCCATCATGCTTTATCAAATACATGTAAAGCAATTGTATCAATAATGTTTAATAGATATTATTTTAAAATACAAATATTTTTCCCACTGTAAAATAGCAATATATGGCCACCTAGATAAATTAAAATATAATGAGAAAAAATAAATTTGAAAAGCCCTGTTTGAGCTACCCTAGCCTAACATGTGGTATAACATTTGATATAATTTTGCTAAGAGTTCTTTTTTTTTTTACTTTCCATGTGCCATTTTTTATTTACTTTGACACTAAATTGGAAAATATGTAACAATTGTATGGACAGCTATGGTCCACATTTCACATAGAAAGGAATTTCAACTCACAAAGATAAGTGACTTACTCAAGTTTGCAAGTGTGAATAAGCCAGAAAGTGCAATCTCTTCCATGTCCTATAAATATCATATTCTTGTCTTCCCTGTTCTTAAATTCTGCCTACAACCTCCCTCTCGGTGTCTGGAGGATTTCCTCTGCCTTTTCTGCCCAAGAAATCCTACCCATCCTTAAAACCCATATCTATTTAATAAGTAAAATGTACCTTGGTTGGACAAGTTGCCTATGCCCTCTGAATCTTACACCCTTTGTTTATGAAATGGAAATAACATCACTGACCTAACAAATGGCCATGCGGTTTAAACTCGGTCTGCATAATTAATTCTACTGTATCATGCTGCCTCACCAAGATTAGAAGTTCCATAAAAGTCCTTCTGTCCCCACCTCCCCCTAGGGTGGTCTGGACACTGTCAGTCATGAAGAAAGTGCTCTTCCCAGGTATGCTGTGCACCAGCTGTATGAACTTGGTCTCATTACAAGCCCTTGAGCTGCTTCAGTTCCCATTTGCAAAATAGGAATACCAATAGTGCCTCCTTCACAGGATTGTTATAGAAATCAAATAAAGCGATGCATGCCTCTGGCAACATGTGAGGGAACAATGGATTCTGTTATTTTATTGTAACAACAACAATAAAATAATTGGTGATTATATCTGGGACCTTTTGTGTTTTCCATGACTTTCTTTGGCCTCGACAGTTGTCAGTGCCAGGCTGGAAAATACTCTGAGCTTGTTAACCTTCCCCTTGAGTGATATCAGCAAAGCTTCCTCGAGGAAAGAAAAAAAAAATTCTAATGCTGTTTCCTTCATGTGAAAGGAAAAAATACATAAATAAAGGAAAAGCAGAAAAAAAAAAAAGCAGAGAGAGGTTCAGGTTGTCACAGAGCCTTCCCCAGAGCTGGTGGCTCGCCATCTGTCGTTTTGCTCGGTTGCATCCTACGCTTACAATACATCTGATCCTAGACATGTCTTTGCAGGAAAAGGATGGAAGGCAAGCAGAAGTATTATTTCAGGATAACACAAGGGGCAGGGCAGATGGGTTAAGGGAGCTGCAAATAGGCTCTGTGAGGAGATTAGGGGAAAGATAGAAAAAAAAGGGATAAAGGAAAGGAGGAGAAGAAAGGAAAGAAAGAGGAAGTGATGAAGAAAGTAGAAAATTAAAAAAAGTAAAAAAAGAGCCATTATGAGTATGGAAATAAATCATAAGAAAGAGAAAAATGAAGAGGAACAAGAAGGGAAAAATGGGAATGATAAAAATAAATACGGGAAAAGGGGAAATGAAAATAAAATTGTAGAAAAGAAGACTAAGTGAACAGTAAAAAAAAATAAAGGGTGAATGAATGAGTGAATAAAATGAAGATGATGGCAAATAATTTGGCAACTAAAGTGAAAAAGAAGAAAGGCAAGAAAGAAATCAAAGAGAGAATCAAAGAAAGGAAAAATAAATGTAATGAAGGAGGAAAATGATGAGGCAGATGCTGGAAATTAAGATAATTACTACTGCTCTAGCTGCTTTGGTTTGGAACATAGAGCATCGGCCCATGAACTGAAGAGTCCTAGGTTCGGTTTTGGTCAAGGGCACATGCCTTGCTTGCAGGCTCATTCCTGGCCCTGGTTGAGCCACATGTGGGAGGCAACCAGTCAATGTGTTTCTCTCACATCCATGTTCTTCACTCTGTCTCTCCCCTCCTCCCTTCCACTCTCTCTAAAAATGAATGGGGAAATATTCTCAGGTGAGGATTAACAAAATATAAAATTCTTTTTTTTTAAATTATTACTCCTAACACTGTCAAAGTAAACTAGGGCTGCTGTAGAAAATACCATAGACCGGGTGGCTTAAACAATACACATTAATTTTCTCACAGTGATGGCGACTGGTAGTCCAAAATCAAGGTGTCAGCAAGGTTGATTTCTGGTGAAGACAGTCTCCTTGGTTGAAGATGGCCACTGTCTTGCTGTGGTATCACATGGTAGAGAGAGAGGGACAGAGACATACACAACTGAGAGCTCTCTCCAGTCGCTTACAGTGGTTCTCAACCTTTCTAAAGCCACAGCCCTTTAATACAGTTCCTCATATTTTGGTGATCCCCAACCATAAAATTATTTTTGGAACTGTATTTTTGGAACTGTGTGAGGAACTGTATTAAAGGGTCGAGACATTAGAAAGGTTGAGAACCACTGGCTTAGAAGAACACTAATCCCATCTCGAGCTCATATTCATGACTTCATCTAAACCTAAGTATCTCCCAAAGACCCCATCTCCAAATACCATCGTATTGGGGATAAGGGCTTCAATACATGAACTGAGGTGGGAACACACTTCAGTTCATAGCAATTATTACTAGTAAACACACTAATACTAGAAAATGGGAAGAATGGAGTTGTGTAGCTTATATAATTGGTGCAGCAAATAATGCCCTAAGATAAACATAACTTTGAAAATAACTGAAGAAAGATGTCCATTTTCCTTTTACCTCTGGTAGTAAACAGAAGGCATTTCACCATGAATGCTTCTCTATCAGTGCCACAGTGGACCACAGTGGTTGTAGTTTGGCTATGATAAATATCGTAGGTGATTTTGTTTCCCAGGGGTCATTCAGTTTAAAGGTTTATCAGGATATTCCACAAATACCTGAAGTTCCAAGGTCACAATAGATATTTCTAGTTGGACATGTGGACAGAAGAGGATAAGTTGAGCCTCTTCAATGATTTGAAATATTGTTTGGATCTGAATCACTTAACAAACACCAAAGAGAGATTTTTGTAAGAGGAAATGTCTGCAAGATATGTACAGCAATCCCAAATAAATGAGGAATAGTCCACAAGAAGGATGGAGCCTAAAACCAAGAACTGCATGAGTTTATAACCTCACCTTTATAACCATCCTATATACACAAGCTATCTCTGAGTGATAATTGCTGAACTTGTCTGAGAAGCCTGGCAAGTTGAGATCTGCTCAATTTTGTTTACTTAATAACAAGGAGAAATATCAGCTTCATTAAAACTTAAAATTTACTTACATTAATATAATTTCAGTGAAGGACACTGCAAATACTTTGTGCATTTTTATGTAAATGAAATTCCTGAAAACATCTCAGTAGCAGATGATGGAGTTGAATAAGCCCCAAACAAGCCATATTATATATCATTACCCACTGCTGGGTCTAGAATGTACTTCTATTAGGAAAAACATATTAAATATTGAAATATTATTCCAAGTAAAAGAAAAGAAAGGAAATATAAAAACAGAACAAGCTTACTTCTAGAAATTAACCCTGGTGAATCACAGAATGCAGAGAGCACTTGGAGGACCACAGATGGAGAAACCAAGATCTTCAGGGGTTGAGTTAATGGAGGAGTAATTTACTCAGTTTGATATCCTTGTGGGAAGTGCATAGACAGGCAGAACACTGTTTCCCATATGAACATTGGAAACCAAAACCAGTAATAATAATTAATACCTTCAGTTAAAAGTTTTGAATAATTACTATATGTCAAGGACTTATGGATGTTACCATCCCCATTTGATAGATAAGAAGACTGAGGCACAAAGAGCTTAAGCCACTTGCCAAGTGCTCACTGAGATAATGATCTGAAAACTGACTAGATAAAGTGATTTGACAGTGCAACTTTCACTGAGAATTTTTACCCCACATCCAATGAACTGGTCTGGGAGTTGTTGGTCCATATATCTTAGTGAGGCAAAATAAAACAAAGATCCTATTAATAGATTAAATTGTGTCACCCCAAAACTCATTTATTAAAGCCCTAACCCCAAAATGACTGTACAGTAGTCTCCCCCTTATCAGAGGTTTTGCTTTCTACTTTCAAATTTGGTCTAGAAATATTTAATGGAAAATTCCAGAAATAAACAATTCATAAAATTTAAACTGCATGTCTTTCTGAGAAGAAGGATAAAATTTTACAACATCAGCTCCATCCCACGAGGGGCATGTATCATCCTTCATCTAGTCTCTCCTCAGTTCTCTGACTCTAAATCTGAACTCAGAGGTTAGGTTCATCAATTAGTGATGGAGTAAAGAGGTATTTGTCTCCAGGCCTTGCTTATGTACCAAACACATTATAATGACTCAGGTCCTACCTACTCAGAGGGTGGTCCACAGACCTGCAACATCAGCATCCCCGGGATGCTTGTTAGAAATGAGGAATCTCAGGCCTTGCTCTGGAAGTTTTGAATTGGAAAATGAAATGATCAAATGAGTTGTGTGCACATGAAATCTGAACAAGCCTTGGATTAGGCTTTATATAGCAGAGCTGCTTGGAAGGGCAATGATGGAGATTAAGGAACAAGGGATGCCTACTCCCAGGTCACCCTGAGTATAAACTGTGCATTAGAAATAGCATACCAGAGAAAGGGGAAGATGGAACTGATAGGAAAGTAGGGTGGGAGACAGTGTGAGAGAGTGAGGAACCCAGAGAGGAGAGTGTAACTGTGTGGTGTGTGTGTGTGTGTGTGTGTGTGTGTGAGCTAAGGACAGTTAGATTCTGTAGGTACTCCAAGGGGCTACCAAACTGGGCCATCTTAGATGGCAGAGCCCCACACACAAAGTGGACACTTCATGGCGGCCAGTGCAGGCGTGGAAACCACACAATTTTGAGAAACAGAGCTGCTTGAGACTAGGATCCTGCCTTCAGCAACATGAACTGCACCTTGGATACAAACCAGGATCCTGTAGCCACTGGGGACAGAGAACTGCAACCACAGCTTCAGACTAAATGTTCCAATCCAAAAACATTGAGTGGCTGAATGGATAAAAACACACAACCCATATATGTGCTGTGTACAAAAGACCCACACAGATTGAAAGTGAAGGGATAGAAAAATATCTTTCAGGCAAATGGAAATGAAAAAAAAGCTGGGGTAGTGATACTTATATCTGACAAAAGAGACCACAAAGTAAATGCCATAACAAGAGATAAGGAAGGCCACTTCATAATACTAAAGGGACCAATGCAACAAGAGGAAATAACCCTGATAAACATATATGCACCCAAAAGAGGAGCACCCAAATACATAAAAAAATTCCTAGAAGATATCAAGGAAGAGATCAACAACAGTACAGTCAGAGTAGGGGAATTTAATACACCACTGACATCACTGGATAAATCCTCTAGACAAAAAAAATCAGCAAAGACACAGCAATCTTAAATAACTCACTAGATCAGATGGATTTAACTGACATCTTCAGAACATTTCACCCCAAAGCCTTGGAATATACATTCTTCTCAAATGCACAGGGGACATTTTCAAAAATAGACCATATATTGGGTCACAAGTGAAGTCTCCCAAATTCAAGAAGATTGAAATCATACCCAGCATCTTCTTAGACCATAATGCCATAAAATTAGAAATAAACTACAGTAAAAACAATCCAAAAATCTCAACAACTGGAGGCTGAATAGCATGCTATTAAATAATGACTGAGTTACCAAAGAGATCAGAGAAGAAATTAAAAGCATCCTGGAAACTAATGACAACAAAAACACAATAATCCAAAATCTATGGGACACAATGAAAGCAGTCCTGAGATGAAGTTTATAGCTCTACAAGCCTACCTCAAAAAAACAAGAAAAAGTGGTAGTAAATTATCTAACTCTACAACTCAAAAAATTAGAAAGAGAGCAACAAGAAAATCCCAAAGTGAGCAGAAGGAAGGAAATAATAAAGATCAAAGGAGATAATAAAGATCAGAGCAGAAATAAATGACATAGAGACAAAAACAAAACAAAACAAAAATACAACAAAACAAATGATCAATGAAACCAAGAGCTGGTTCTTTGAAAGGATAAATAAAATTGATGAACCTCTAGTGAGGCTCACCAAGAAGCAAAGAGAAAGGACTCAAATAAACAAAGTCAGAAATGAGAGAGGCAAAATAACAACAGACTCCACAGAAATACAAAGGATTGTTAAAAAAATATTATGAACAACTCTACTCCAACCCTCTAGACAACCTAGAGGAAATGGACATATTCCTAGAAAAATACAACCTTCCAAAACTTATTCAGGAAGATTCTAAAAATCTCAATAGGCTGATAACTATGAAAGAAATTGAAGCATTCATCAAAAAGCTTCCAGCAAAGTAAAGCCCAGGGCCAGACAGCTTCACGGGGGAGTTATACCAAACATTCAAGGAAGAATTAAAACCTATACTCCTCAGACTATTCCAAAAAAATTCAAGAGGAAAGAACATTTGCAAGCTCCTTCTATGAAGCCAGCATCACCCTAATACCAAAGTCAGATAAAAACAACACAATGAAAGAGAATTACAGGCCAATATCCCTCATGAACATAGATGCCAAAATCCTCAACAAAATCCTAGCAAATCGGATCCAGTAATACATCAGAAAGATCATACACCGTGATCAAGTAGATTTTATCCAGGGATGCAAGGATGGTACAATATCCACAAATCAATAAACGTGATACATCACATAAACAAATTGAAAGATAAAAATCACATAATCATATCAATTGATGCAGAAAAAGCATTTGACTTAATCCAACATCCCTTCTTGATAAAAACACTCAGTAAGGTGAGAATAGAAGGATCATACCTCAACATAATAAAAGCTATATATAAAAAACCCACAGCCAACATCATACTCAGTGGACAAAAATTAAAACTATTTTCCCTAAGAACAGGAACAAGATGGATGCCTACTCTCACCACTCCTGTTCAACATAGTCCTGAAAGTACTAGCCATTGCGATCAGATAAGAAGAAATAAAAGGCATCCAAATTGGAAAAGAAGTAAAACTGTCCTTATCGCAGATGACATGATATTGTATATAGAAAACCCTAAAGACTCTGTCAAAAATTATTAGACTTAATAAATTAATTTGGCAATGTAGCAGAATACAAAATTAATGCCAAGAAATCTATGGCATTTCTTTATACCAATAGTGAACTTATAGAAAGAGAGACTAAAAAGGCAACCCCATTTACCATCACAACAAAAAAATTTGAGATACCTAGGAATAAACTTAACTAAAAAACTTGTACTCGAAAAACTACAGGACACTGAAAAAAAAGTTAGAGGAAGACATAAACAGATAGAAGAACATACCGTGCTCATGGATTGGGAGAATCAACATCATTAAAATGTCCATACTACCCAAAGCAATCTATAGATTCAATGCACTCCCCATTAAAATACCAATGGCATATTTCACAGACCTAGAAAGAACTCTCCAAAGACTCATCTGGAACAAAAAAAGACCCCAAATAGCCACGGAAATCCTGAGAAAGAAGAATAAAGTAGGTGGGACCTCAATACCAGATTTCAAATGGTATTACAAAGCCAGTGTTCTTAAAACAGCCTGGTACTGGCACAAGAAGTCATATAGATCAATGGAATAGAATAGAGAACCCAGAAATTGACCCAAACTACTATGCTTAATTAATATTTGACAAAGGAGGCATGAACATAAAATGGAGACAAGACAGTCTCTTCAACAAATGGTATTGGGAAAATTGGACAGATACATGCAAAAAAATGAAAGTAGACCACCAATTTATACCATACACAAAAAATAAACTCAAAATGAATAAAGGACTTAAACATAAGATGGAAAACCAGAAAAATTCTAGAGGAATCCACAGGCAGAGAAATCTCAGACATATACCGAAGGAACTTCTTCACTGATAATTCTCCTAGGCAATGGAAATTAAAGAGAAAATAAACAAATGGGATTACATCAATAAAAAGCTTTTGCACAGCAAAAGAAAGCATCAACAAAACAACAAGAAAGCCCACTGCATGGGAAAACATATTTGCCAATATCATCGATAAGGGTTTAATCTCCAACATTTACAGGGAACTCATACAACTTAACAAAAGAAAGATAAACACTCCAATCAAAAAATGGGCAATGGACCTAAATAGATAATTTTCAAAGGAGAACAGAAGGAAGGCCAAGAGACATATGGAAACATGCTCAAAGTCACTAATCATCAGAGGGGTTAATAGAGGGATGAGAACACATATCTAATACCTTAATCAATAAAAAAAACAACAACAGTATACCATACAGCTCTGGGGAGGTCCCTGAGATCACCATATATAATGGGAAGTGAGGGATGCAGGGTGGGGGGGAGAGTGGAGAGTTGGAACCATTACCTTCAAGTGTTGTTTCCAAAAGTTAAAAAAAAAAAGGAATCAAGAACACTTCATAAAAATAAAAGTTTACAAAGAATCAAAATATATAACACACATAAGCAAAGCTGTTCTGCCAAAACTAGCAGAGAGAACTTTAGGACTATAACCAGGTCAACTGGAAGTCACCTCCCTGGAGCTGTAGTTTGAAAACCACTGGCCTGCATACACTAGTTATGGGTCAATTGGGTATGACGTGTGAGGCTATGTGAAGTGACTTGAACTTAGGGCCTTGTCCTGAGCTGCACCACGTGAGCAAATCAGTTACAGATCTGGTTGTTCTGTGTGATTGCACCTAATTTAGGATCAGGAAAGCAATGTTCACACTCCGTGACCTACAGGCCACTTCATATCTGTGGGTGGTTCCAGCATTAAAGCATCTGAGGCAGCCCTCCTGCCCAAGCAATATATCACCTCAATGCCTAATGAGGTTCTTCTCAAGACCTATTGCCCAGACCTAATATGCTGGGAAGCAGATGGACTAGGAAGGAAATGAAACTCACAGTGGCTTGTGCAATCGCTTAAATCTAAGGAGTTGGGCTTGGAACCAAATGATCATTGCTGGCCCCTTAAGCACATTTTAAGAAGTCAGTGAGAGGAGAAGGATTACTGCGAGGCATTATCATTTTTGTAAACACAGGTGGAAATAAAGCGATTTCCAGGGACAAAAGTCTGATTTTTCTACTCGGCTTCTTATTACATAGAAATGAGAGGCTGCAGTTGAGGTCAAATGCAGAGTCCCACAGAAGATGAAATAGATGCAAATGTGTAGGAATTCAAATGTTTGGCCCCGGTGGCACCCGCAGCCTGCAATGGACAGTTCAGGCTGCCAGGATGTGAGAATCACACATGCACAAGCTGTTAAATATATCCAATGGGTATCCAATGGGGGAAATGGTAATTTTGAATAGATAAAGTTAATGTTAACTACAATTACAACCAAGTTTGATTGAATTGTAATGGCTGACCTACTCTAATTATTAGTAGCATGCGGTTAGCTTACATGTATTCAGTTCCTCATATCTGCCAAGCACTTTGTGTGTTATGTCAACCTTATTCACCGCTGATGATCAGTAACTAGAACATTTCCAAGTGCATAATAGGGGCTCAGCATAGCTATATGAAAAATGTGCATTAATAAGTGAAAATTCCCCAAAGGGTAGTTATGATTATTTTTATCGACTTGATGAAACAATTTGTCTTTCTCAAGCTCAAACAGATACCATGGGTCAGAATCAGCTTGAGGCCAGGCCCCTTCCCCAGTTGCTGCAGGGACACACTTACATGTTCAGAGTGTCATGACAACTAGGATTTTGAGCACTTACTTTGTGGCAGACAATGCATTATCAGTTTTACACATTTATTTCCTTTCATCCTCCTCCCAATTCCTTACCAGTACAGATGACCCTCTATTTATAATGGGGGTTCTGGCCAATAAACCCAGGAGTAGATGAGTGGATTAAAAAGCTGTGGCACATTTACACAGTGGAATACTACACGGCTGTAAAAAAAAATAAAAAAGAAGGAAATCTTACCTTTTTCAACAGTATGGAGGGGCCTGCAAAGTATTATGCTAAGTGAAATAAGCAGGTCAGAGAAAGACAAGTATCACATGAACTCACTTATATGTGGAATCTAGTGAACAAAATGATGAACAAGATAGAAATAGGCATAAATACATGGATCACACTGACATCTGTCAGAGGGAAGTGGTGGGGGGACTTGATAAAAGAAGGTGAAGGGATTAGCCAAAGAGCATATTTTCACAACCCATAGATACAGACAACAGTGTGGTGATGGCCTGAGGGAAGGGGAGCAGGGGCAGAGGCTGGGTAGAGGTCAACAATAAAAATCAAGTTTAGAAAAGAAAAGAGCCAAACTAGCTGTATCATCTCTAGCTCTATATAGATTTACATCTCAGTTCTTCTATGCCTTCCTCCTGAAGAATGTACTCACTGTGTAGAGGGATCATCACAGGGGGAGAGAGAAAGATTTGGAGAAACTGGGAATAGTAATGTAGGCAACGATGGACAGGACCAAAATGCAGATTCCCGCTAGTGAGTGAGCCTAGGAACCTGCCCGAACTGGGTCTTTTGAGAGAGAAATCAGAAAGTGTTTTTACTTATGGCTGATGAGGATCAATGTGATTGTGGACAATCTACTGTAAGATAACACAAAAACACAAAAGGAAGGGTGGGTGGCTCACAGTGGAGAGGCCCCAGTAAATGGAGTGAGCCCTTCAGTTCCATTGGGGACCCTTACTCCTTTCAGAGATTCACACTTTTACTCTCACCTGCATCCTGATGCTGATGGGAAAAGATATTAAAATTTGGGGGGGGGGGGTGGGCGGGGAATCCTAAATATAAGACAAAGCATACATGGCACGCTGAAATTTCCAAAATGTTTTTCTCAGACACATATCACTGTATGTAGCTCTCCCAGCAATGCTCTGAGGTAGTCATTACCACCCGTCCATGTTAGACATGAAATTGAAAGTCACCTGATAGAAACCATGAAGGGAGCCAGTGGAAGATGTAGGGCCTAAACCGGACCTGTGGGTCCCCTCGTCACTGATTTGTTATTTTTATAACATCCTGAGTTTGCTGTCCCCTGAGTTATAACATGAGCTACAACTCTGAAAATGGAGCTATAGCTTTGCTGTTACATCATTGTCTGCACACAGCTAATTGAGGGAAGATGGTCTTAAGGGTAAGGTCCATATGCAAAGAGATGACCCATGTTCCAACATCTATGTTTTATGGTTAAACTAGAGGTCCAGTGCACAAAAATTCATGCACTCAGTGTGGGGCGAGGCAAGGAGGGTCCCTCAGCCCAGCCTTTGCCCTCTTGCAGTCCGGGACCCCTTGGGGGATGTCCATATGCTGACTTAGGCCTGCTTCCCAGGGCATCGGGCCTAAGCTATCAGTCAGACATCCACAGTGCTGCCGAGGAGGTGGGAGAGGCTCCTGCCACGCGATGAGCTCTCAGCCATCAGTTCATCTTGTGGCTGAGTGGAGCTTCTTCTGTAGGAGTGCACTGACCACCAGGGGGCAGCTCCTGCATTGAGCCTCTGCCTCCTGGTGGTCTGTGTGTGTTGTAGGGTCTTTCCAGGTCTTTCAGCCATTAGGGTCAATTTGCATATTACTCTTTTATTATATAGGATGCCCTAACCCATAAACACTGCATAAAGCATTGTACTGTGACTGTCTATATGTCATTCTCAAACTCAAGGCCTTTGCAAAAATATCCACAGTTCTTTTTCTTTTGTTCGCCATGATGGCTGCTGAGAGAGAGAGAGAGAGAGAGACAGAGAGAGAGAGAGAGAGAGAGAGAGAGAGAGAACTGTGCAAAAAACCCCCACTGAAACCAGAAACTCAGCCTTCTATCTGACCAGCCATATTTCCATAACATGTGTCACTCTAGTAGATCCTAATAGATATTAAGAAACATTAACATTTTATGAGAAGTGCAATAAACCCTATTCTCAGATATAATCCCTAATGAATCCAAGGAACAGCTCATAGTAAGCCATGGCTAAGTACAGTTTTCATAAGCTTTAAGCAAATTCTACCAAAAGACTCTCATTAAGATATGCCCAGAGGTACAAAGAGTTCATAGAAAACTTTTTCAGCCACTGTATTAAGTTCAAATGGAAGACATGTGCATAGAGTTACATGCTGTTGAAAGTCTAAAATTAATTTCTGAAAGATCAAATACTCAGACACATTACATTCTAATAAGCAGTGATTATCTTCCCACCATCTGCCAATATCAACATATATAAAATAAGAGCACTCCCTCACTCCCATGATAACTGGAAGTTTGTGCATTTAAAAGATAACAACTAAAATCCAAGACAGATAAACTGTGTAAATAGAAAGAGGTAGCCGGTTGAGGGCACTGGCCACATCAGGAACACAGGGGACTCTCTCAAGTCACAGTAGTGAGGCACCCACTTTATTCAATGAAACCACAAGGCTCTCATTTTAGACCTCAGCTTCCTTGATATACTAGGATAATCCTATGCAGTATGGCTCCCAGGTCTCCTAACACTCAGAAAAGAGTCAAAGCAGATAATTAGAATGTGGGTAAAAGGTGATAAGCAAGGAGACAGACAAGACGTAAAATGCAGACACAGGAATTTCAGAAGCTGCATAAATGGAGCTGTTTAGTGAAAGGGTGGAGGCTCTGCGTGCCTCTGCTACACATCCCTGGGGGGAGTCCAGTGAGATAATGGCTGGGATTCTTCAGCATGGAGCCAGGGCCTGGGTAGGTGCTCGCTATCCAGAAGGCGCTGGAGTGAAGGAATGGGGACAGAGCTGTGAGTAGGGCATGGTGTCAGAGCACAAGCTCACATGCCAACTTCAAACCATCACACAGAGATCAAATGAAATCTGTCCATTTTTACGGATGCTTTGAGGAAGGTTGTAATCGTCTGTTTAGAAAGATTCCCATGAAGAGAAGTGTATTGTCTAGAGGTCTAAGCCTCAGTTTTTTTTAAAAAAAATGACACTTAAATAAAATGCCTCATTTTCTGGGAACAAACACCAGATCCACAAGAAAGGTCCTGCGAGTGCTCACCATTGTCAGCTTCTGTATATCCTTACATGTGATGAGAGGTTATATGTCTCTGATCACAAATCAGCCATTTTCCCGTCCAGCAGTCAGCCACGCTTTTACTCGGGGCACTCTTTGCCCTTGGTTCTTACCTGCTGTCCATCTTCGCCTCCTGTACTCATGTAGGACTCATTCGTGTCTTCATTTACTGCCTAGCTCACTCCACAAAGAGCCTCAGGTGGCTTACAGGAAAGAAATACAAACTGATAAAAATAAAATAAATACAGAAAGAGGAGGAGCAGAGAATATATCTCAGTAGAAATCTCAGGAAAAATAGGCTGCAGCTAAAACTAGGGCCAGTCATGGTGGGCTTGTCTGTAACTGAGGTGCTGAGAAGCACCCTAAGCTGGGCGGGGCGGTGGGAGGAGGGAGAAGTGGGCTGTGTACTTATTCTAAAGGAGGATAAACATAGCTAAGTCAGCTGACCTTAGGGGAAAAAAATCTAATCAGCAGAGGGAATGATGATTTTAGTTCCACTATGGTGGTTGGTGCTCAGGTCTGTGGCCGAGCCAGCCAGCTGGAAAGGTGTGAATGCTGCAAGAGAACAATGAGGGTTCTAATTCAGCTAATTCTGTCCAGCGTGGCAGAACGTGCACACCATGGGGGACGCAAAGGGGGAGGGGGTTAAATATCAGGCTGCCAAGAAGCTTTCGCTCTGTGATGGCTCTAGTGTCACATGACAGTGACACTTGGCAGGTAAACTACAACCACCAGCAGGAAACGGAAGCTCGGCAGGAGAAACGATGGTGCACAGTCCATGGGGAGCAGAGGTACCCTCCCAGGAAAGCCCTGCTCCATGGAAAGGTGGGGACACGGAGGGGTGAAGACATGGTGATGGCATTACCCGGTTAATGATGGGGTAGTTGTATAAATTACTGCTGAATGTAGATGGGGCCAACATTCTTAGCCTTGACCTTCCTGCTGCCCACTCGGTGGTTTAGGCTTGGTCACCATGTTATCCCTTGCCCTCATAGGGCTGCTTTGTAATTGCTTTATTGGTCCTTCACATTTTTATGATACAGAAAATAGAGGAAGAGCCACAGCAACCAGAGAAAAGCAGAAACGAAGGACAAGAGGTGTATGGCCTGTGCTGGAGAGTCTTCTCTTAGAGCACAAAGCAAGGCTGCACAGAAATGGGGTGGAGGAGGAGTTCTGTGTGTGACTGCTTTTAGGGGAATGGTGCCAGAAAACAGGTGGAATATCAGAGATGTGGCTAGAAGGAAGAGGGGGAATTTTAATGTGTGGGTGTAGTCTATATGCATTGCCCTACTATCATGATATCTGAGGATTACCAGTCAAGAGGGAATGTGTTTGGGGTTCTGGAATGTGGAGGAGAAATTGTTTGATGGTGATTTGGGACTGGGGGATGCTTTGAAGGAAGAGGTAAAAGTCATACCAGAGTTGGAGACGAGGAGCCACTTCATGTTTGAGTAATTACGAGAATTCAATGTAGGTGGTGTTCATCCCGCTGGCTAGAAGGAAGAGAGAGAATTAACATGTGAGTGTGGTCTGAGACTGGACCATGAAGGGCATGGTTACATTAGTGTTATCCAAGCCATGTATGTAGACCTTCTGAATGTGATTCCCCTGCCCAGCTCCAGCCCCTAACAGGGCAGTGGCAGCTGCAGAAAATGTGTCCATGAGCCTATGCGAGAAGTTTCCAGGCACTCAAAATCAACAAAACACTTAACAGGGGAGAGAAGACAAGGAGTTTTTGCTGAAGGAGAAAAAATTGCAGGTTCTGTGTCAGCAGGGGGCTATAGGAGCTAGTGCAATGTGAATTGTTGCTGTTAATAAATTCACAGTCTGAGAAGTTAGGAAAATGAGCATTCTGTGTAAATTATAATAAGAGGATCCTCCATGAACTTGAGACTAGAGGCCTAGTGAATGGATTTGTGCACCAATGGGGTCCCTCCGCCTGACCTGCACCTGGCCAGGACCCCTCAGGGGATGTTGGAGAGCCAGTTTCAGCCCAATCTCTGCAGGCCAGGCCAAGGGACCAATTTATGCACTGGGCCTGTAATATGCATATACTAGTAATATCTTTGGTTAATATCTTCCCACCCTTCTCCCTTCCCTCTGAGATTCACCAGTCTGTTCCATGTTTCCATTCCTGTGTGTTGAGCAACTTCCCCTTGATTGTCAGTGCACATCATAGCTACCAGTCCAATAGTCGCTTAGGCTTTTACATATATAGATTGCTCCCAATCGCCTACAAGAAAAATAGAGATCACTTTAGTATGCAAAAGATTATTGCCATGACCTGGTCCTCAGTTCAGCCTCACCTTCCATGACACCTTCCCTCACAATCTGCATGCTAGATCTGTGGTCCTCAGCTCTAATAGAGGTTGCTCCCCAGGGACATTTAACCATGTGTAGAAACACTTTTGATTGTCATGATTGATTGGATAGAGGAAATTATACTGATTTCTAGTGAGTAGAGGTGAGGGATGTGGCTAAACCCCCTATAATACATAGGACAGCCCTCAGAGAGAGCCCCCACAACTAACCCACATGCCAGCTATATCCAGGGGACACCACCTATACTGAATTTCTTGTAATTACTCAAATATGAAATGGCTCCTCATCTCCAACTCTGACATGACTGTTGCCTCTTCCTTCAAAGCATTCCCAGGTCCCAAGCCACCATTAAACAATTACTCCTCCACATTCCCTCTCAACCCTCACCATCTTTTGAGAACTTGCACAGAATGACTTGGATGCTATTTCCTGAATTTTTGCCATGCATTTAGTGTATACTTTCTTCATGAAAAAATTAACATTCTTGGCCATTTCTTAATATCTCCTCTTCCTTCCCCATTATACTGTAAGAGGCAATTTGGGGCCAGGTGTCTTTTTGTGTTTGTGTGTGGTTTTTCTGTTTTTTTGTTTATTTGTTTTTTATCTTTGTATCTCCAACCTTTGGCATAGTGTGATCAATAAACCGTTGTCAAATGGATAGCCAAATAAGTTATTTAATTTCTGGGAGGTTTCTCTTCTTTTTGAAATTGGACATAATAATAACTGCTTTGGCTTCTCCATATATTTCTTATCATGACCGAATGAGGTAGTAGATGGCAAGTTTGTCATTTAATGTTTCATAATGACAGTAGCTTCCACTTACCAAGTACCTTCTATGTGCTTGCCACCAATAGGATGCTTTACCTGTGACATGGCTAGGGAGGGACATGCATGAGAAATTCAAGTGACTTATCCAAGATCACAGGATTAGTTAACAGCAGATTTGAGGTTCAAATCTAAATTTTAGGACTGGGAAAGAGTATTGACTTTGGTATCACTTTGGAAACCTAGGGGTTCAAACATAGGAAGGTTCCTAAAGATAGGAAATTTATCCGAACAGTCAGGAAAATATTTGTCTTTTCTGTAACCTGAACAACATAGAGGCCTTTCTTGGGAAACCTGGAATTTGAATAGCACAAGTACCCCACCTGGTTAATTAGAATTTCTCTTCATTTGTGCATGAAACATAGCTCATTATAGCAACCAAGCATAGGAAGGCATTCATTGATTCAGTTAAGTCCAATGGATTATGTAAGGCTTGCTGTGTGCCATTTATCTCCAGCAAATGTAATTTAGACAGATTACCAGAGTGGGATAAGTTGCACAGTTGTGAGGATAGCCTGTTACATGGAGCGTGCTGCCACGACTTCCACTCGGCCAGTCTGTTGAGGGTCTGGCAACCTGCACCCCATGTACACTTCACCGTTGTAAATAGTGTTGAAGCAAATGGTTAGATATCATCACCAATAGCCCCTTCGAGTGTTGGTGAGAGCCACTGCCAATACCTGGAGAGGTGCCACTTACTGGTGCTGTTTGACTTAGAATAATGCACCCTCGTCTGCACCAGTAGCTTCCTTCAGTCCACCAACCAGAGTGAGTGCTATTTAATAGTCGCCTTCCCAGGAAACGACCCATCTCTGTGCTGCATGCAGGAGACAGGGTCCCTGAGGCAGTCCCTCAGGAAACAAATACTGGAACCTACTCTGCACCCGGCTTTGCGCTCAGCATAGAGAAGGTGATGCTGGAGGAGACAGGGTCTCTGCATCAGGAATCAGGGTGATGTGACTCCAGGTCACAGCTTTCCGCACCCAGAGTGCAGGTCTAACTCTCCTTTATCAGCTATGTGACTGCTGGAGAGTCACTTCAACCCTCTAATCACCCATTTCCTCATCTCTTTCAGGGGAGAAACTACACCTACTCACAGGGTTTGTGTTTTTGTGCAAGAAGCCACTGGTTTTTGTTTTATTTTTTGATGTTTTAATTGATTTCAAAGAGAGCATGGGAGAGGGATAGAGAGAAACATCAATGAGAAACATCAGCTGCTCCCAACTGGGATCGAGCCCAGAACCCAGGCATGTGCCCTGACAGAAATGGAACCTGTGACCTCTTGGTTGCTGGGTCGATGTTCAACCACTGAGTCACATGGGCTGGGCAAGAAGCCACTGTTTTGATACTAGGTATAAACCTGCCCTCTCATCCATGCAGGGACCAGCCTTGTGCCCTGTTTTATCTTTGCTGCGAATAATCAATCAATCACACCCAATATGACTTGATTCTTTTTATTGTTAAGACTGTACTCTAGGTTTTCCCATGGAGACAGAGTGGCATGCTAGTATTTCTTGTTCATAGTGATCTCCCTTAACACCTTTATCAGGATCTTTGCTTCCCTGGTTTGATTTGTCTGCTTGCTCCCACCAGTTCTGGCTTCTCCATTTTCTCTGATCCCCGCTATTTGCTCTCTTCTCAGACTGCACCCCAAAAAAGAAATTCCTGAACTTTTCAGGCCACAACTGGGCAAAGGGTTCCTTGATGAAGCCTACCTTCCTTGGCTGAGACCTGACCATCTGCACAGGATGGACTGTACTCGATGTGGGGAAAGATGGACTTGATAAGCTCTCACTGTATAGCAGCCATTTCATGTGAAGAGACAATATCCTTGCAGCTAGAAGAGGAGGGAGAGGAGGAGTCAGATGGCCTCCAAGCAAGGCAGGTCCTTGCCTTCCTTAAATCTCAGGAGGTGTCAGAGGCGTCTCTGTGCTGCAGGGGTCACTATGCCTTGTAGCTGTGGACTATTTTTGCTGTCAAGCTGGAGGGCATTTTCCCAGATACAGTTGTTGAGAGGAAGTATTTAGCAAAGTGAACGAGAACAAGAGAGGTGACCACTATCTTAGTGCAACTACTTCTTCCCAAAAGAAAAGTTGAAGTAATTGTGCTTAGCGCCAGTTACTTCCCACCAGAACTGTGCAGTTACACTTTGCTATGTTAGTGTCATCAGTGGAGTAGGCAAGCCGACGAAAGGTTGGGTGTGAGATCTCAGCAAGTGCCTCAACCTGGTCTCTCTCCATTCCCCAATTACCCTATCCTATACCTGACCCCATAAATGCCTCGCAGTCACCCCCAAAGTTTTCTCCTTGCCCACTTCCATGTATACCATGCATGCCCCAACTCACCCATCCTTCCAGGCCTAGCTTAAAAACACATAACTTTTTCTGAGTCCATGCTAGGTACTAGACAGCAATTTAGTTACTTTGTTTGCATTAACTCACTGAATTGCTATA
This sequence comes from Lasiurus cinereus, assembly GCA_011751065.1. Taxonomy (NCBI): domain Eukaryota; kingdom Metazoa; phylum Chordata; class Mammalia; order Chiroptera; family Vespertilionidae; genus Lasiurus; species Lasiurus cinereus. Next base: position 3,687,898 of record JAAGEH010000124.1, read on the forward strand.
TCACCCTCAGGGAGTACTATTATTATTCCCACTGAATGGATGAAACACTTGAGGTCTAGAGAGGTTGACGGACTTGCCCCATATCAGACCATTAATATGAGATGGAGCTGGAATTTAAACCATAGGGTGGGACCCCAGAGCCTCATGCTTTTAACCTCTATTCTCAATGCCTTTTGGGTCGGCATTGTTAATCTGTCCTTGGAGTTCCTTCGATAGTTTATGTTCAGTTATCCTAAGTTACTGAAATTATATCCATCTTCCCTTTCCCTTTCTAGGTTTGGTGAGGGATGAATCTACATCAGTTTTATCAGTTTACTTTTTAAAGTGCACACAGTAGGGACTCAATAAATAGAAGCATTGAAGTGGTGGGCCAGAACCAAACCTCACCCCTTTCTGTGGTGGATGTGATCATTTTTACTTGGACAGTGAAAATCTCGGGCAATATTCTGTGGTTAAACAAAGGACCTGCCCTACCCCCCTCATTTCTTACATGCAGTGTTTAGGCTGGGAATGCTGATTTTTAAGCAGACTGATTATATGTATTGGGGACTTCTTTTAAAAAGTAGGAGATTTGTCTCCACACCAGGAAATAAGGACAGAGAGAGGAGGGAACCATAAAGAAGCCAATTTGTTTTCTCCAACATGAAAAGAAAAAAATGTATATAATGTAAGCAAGAAATTATCTCCAAACGCCCAGGGAACCCCCTGCCTGTCCAAATAGACAAAACACACAAGCATTCTGTGTGTTTCTGTGGGTGGGTTGTTCATTTGGTGCTGGCAGAGGAGGGGAGAAGTACTGTTAAATAAGAGTCTAGAAATGCACATATGCAAGACAAGAGGCAGAGGAGTCCAAGATGGAGGTCATGTGAGGCTACTGAAGGCGTGTGTCCAAAGACCCACATAGAACTTTGCTGGCCTGATAACCACCAGCATATATTGCATGCATGCTAGGCACTGGACACGTACCACTTTCTTTCATCTTTATTCCCATTTTTATAAACAAAGAAACTAAGGTGAAGAGAAGTCTATGAACATGTCCAGGGGCTCTGATTTAATATGGGTGAAGTCAAAACTTGGGGAGAAAAAAAAAACACGTTGCTTCAGAAGGAATTCTCCTCTTTCATTGTACATATATGCAACGTTTTCTTTATCCATTCATTTGCCCCTGGACAGTTAGGCTACTTCAACACCTTCATTATTGTGAGCAGTGCTACAATACACACAGGAGTGCAGAAATCTCTCTGGGAACCTGTTCTCAATTATTTTGGATAAATACCCAGGAGGGAGACTTGCTGGATCATATAATAATTCTAATTTTATTTATTTGAGGTTTTACAAAGGCAGGGCCTCGAGGACATTTTTCTAGATAAAATAAGCTAGCCAGAGGACAAAACCGTAGGATTCTAGTTCTGTGAGTTCTCTACAGAAGTCAGACTCCTAGGAGAGGAGAGTCCCATGGTGTTGCAAGGGGCTGGGGGAAATGGGGAGTTGCTGTTCCCTGGGGTGAAGTTTCAGTTATATAAGATGAGTGCATGCTAGGGAGTACTGTGCCTATAGTTCACAACAGTGTCCTATACCTTGAAAATGTATAGATCTCATGTTCTTACTACAATTAAGAAAAAAAATTCTATACACTGGGTCAGCTTAGTGTATAGTCTCCAGGCGCTTTTTATCCATCTCCACTCATTCCTGGTGGAGGGACATCCATCTCACGTGGCCTTGGCCTCTACACCCGAGGAAAGAGAATGGCTTAGCTGCCCTTGATCTGCAGGGAGACAGTGGAAGGGGCATACTTGTTATTTAAAGTTAAAAACACGAGTCAATTTCACTCAAACTCTGAAAGCTCCAATGCAGGCTGGCTGAGCCTCGATAAAATGAGGATAATTATAAGCACTGCCCAGGGCAGTTGAGAAAATTCCGTTTCGCAATGTATGTTTTAGAAACCCGAATCGCTAACACAACGTAAAACATTGTCATCTTTATCTACACCAAGCTCGTGGAGGTTATTATATGAGAGAGCCAAGCACCAGGGTCTAGGGAAAGGCCCCCAGCTTTAGAAACGAGGGAGGCACCATTCCTTCCCCGATGGGATGGGAAAGAGACACTGAATAGCTGCTTATTATCCTGCAGCTATAATTGATGATGGGGTGAGAGTTGTTTTGTCGATCCTCCATCACAGGCCTTGAATAAAAGGTGGGTAAATAATAACGATAATTAAAAAAACAAAAAAATCCCACAACACATTCTCTCTCAGATCCCACCCACACATCCTCTCCTGCTTGTATCTCCTTGAAAATGGTGTTTATGAATATCAGCTTCTGGGGGAAATGTTTCTTATGTTGCATTATCAATAGTAAAAAACAAAACAAAACAAAAAAATACACAACAAATTATAATGACTGCTTTGATTCCCCACCTCTGGGACGCTGTCTGGTATAGACGAGGGGACAAGAAGAGAGGGGGATAAATAGGGGGGTGGGAGGGAGGTACAGAGAGGGAAAACCCATGCCCTGAATTTCCAAACCAGAGGGACATGTTTGTTCTTTAAAATTAAAAACACAAATCAATTTCACTCAAACTCTGAAAGCAGAAATGAATGAGGGATTTGACTTTAATGTGTAGAAATAAATGATTGCTGGAAATTGATTGTGACTTTAAAAAATGAGAGGTTCTGCTTTTTTAAAATAAAAAAGAAAAGCTGTAATTTACACACACACACACACACACACACACACACACCAACATCCCCTCCCATCAGCTCTCCCACTCCCATCTCCTGGACGTGGTCCTTCATTCTCTCTTCTGCAGCCCCAAGGTGGGCTCTGCCATGGAGGGCAGCCCTCTGGATTTAGGCGATCTAGGCTTCACTGCCCCACCTGCCCACACCAGCAGTATGGGCGCAAGGACTGCAGATTCTGCCCTTCGCCCTCTCTCTCACAGCAAGTTTCTATCTGAGAGTAATAGAAAGGAGGGAAACTAAGGGTGATGGAAGGTGAGAGAAGAGAGAGAGAGAGAAGGGGAGCCATTAAGACAGGAAAAGAGCAAAACAGACACACAAAAAATGTGGGGAGATGGAAATTTAGGAGTCAGAGAAAAGGAAATTAGAAAATCTGATTTGAAACTCACTCCTTGCCAAAGACTCCAATTCTATCATTTTCCTAAACCTAGGAATCTTCTGGAATTCATATTCAGTCTCCCTCCTCCTCCTCCTCCTCCTCCTCCTCCTCCTCCTCCTCCTCCTTCTCCTCCTCCTCCTCCTCCTTCTCCTCCTCCTCCTCCTCCTCTTCTTTCTCCTCCTCCTCCTCCTCTTTCTCCTCCTCCTCCTCACCTTCCCCTTTCTTTGTCCCAGGCCCCACAAAGAAAACCATGACCTGAGCTATGGCCCATGTCAGTGTCACCATCTTTAATGTTATCACCTCCATGCACACACACACACACACACACACACACGCACGCACACACACAATATCTCACATAAAATCATATACATCCTCACACAGCCACACACTCAGAGTCTGACACACACACAACACATTCACAGCCTCACACAATCACCCACACAGATACACACTATCCTATATAATATCATAATATCACACTGTTTTCTTTCACAATCTCACACCCAGTCACAGATGCATAGAGTCCCACACATGATCATTTACACAGTCACACTCACCTACACACCCACTGTCTCACACTTACAATCTCACAAATACCCCCCCACACACACTCACACAGCACAATCTCACACGTACAATCACAAACACAGTCACACTATCACACACTCCTCTCTCAGAGTTTACAGGTGAGCAAAGCAGGGAGGTAGCACCCTAAGGGACCGAGCCCAGATGGAGGGTCTGGGAGGGGGCTGCTTCCTCTCCCTGCTGTTCTCTTGGAGGCTCGGGGGACCCCTGCTTACTTTCCACCATCCCCTGGTACCTCCTTCACCTGAGGTGGCAACAAGCACTGTCCTCCCCCACCACCCCCACAGACCAACCTCACTGAGGAAAACACCCTTGACGCTGAGGGTGGGGTATACGTCAGTCCTCTTTATCTTAAAAATAATGGGTCTCAGTCTCCAGCTTCTTCCTTCACCCACTGTACCTTGGAGAACATCTAAACGATTTCTAGGGATTCCGACTGAGATTGATGACACCTGACTCGCCAGCTCTGCTCTGCAGGTCGCTGTACTCCCCTAGACCAGGTGCCCTGGTCTCTGGTCAGGGCACCATTCTCTCCTGGCCTCCTTTATAAGTTGCCCTTCCAAAGCACAAGGAGGTTGCTCAAGCCTTTTGTGGCCCTGCACTGCCATCGTGTGGCCTCAGCCAGGGCTGCAGCCACTTGAAGGGCACAAACCAAGGATGTCTTATGTGAGGATGTGGAGGAAAACCAGGCTGACCTCTGACACACGGAGAGTGGGGCACCTTGCTCCTATGAGGACCCCTGCATAGTCTGGAGATGTTGACACATCTTTCCACCCTCCAGTCTCTTCGTGCTGTGCCTCTCCTCCAATCTCCTCCGTATACTGAACTATAACAGAGACCCTGGGGATGGCGAAATTGTTAAAGGACTTGCTTACCTGGGTTCAGCATTGATTCTCATGGAGAAACAGCCAAGAAGCCAGGAGGAGGCTGAGACTTGGGAGCGCAGCCGGCAAAGAATCAGAGATCATTAAGGGCAAAGATTTGTCATTAGGGACCGGGATTACCCTCACCCTCCTATTTCCAGTTACCATGTACGGATGTGAACGTTGGACAGTGAAGAAGGCTGACAGAAATAAACAACTCCATTTGTAATATGTGGTGGCAGAGAGCTCTACGAATACCCTGGACCTCCAGAGAGAGGAACAAGTGTGCCTTAGGGCAAATTAAGCTTGAAACATCACTAGAGGCCAAAGTGACATCACTGAAGTTTTCCTCCATGGATCACGTCACAGGAAGGCGGGGTCCTGTGTAAAAGGCAGTGCTGCCGGGGAGAGTAGGAGGCAGCGGGAAAAGAGGGAGGCCAAGTGCAAGAGGGACTGATCCACAGAAGCCCCGGCAGGAGTCTGCGGGAGCTGAGGACAGGGCCCTGTGGACGCACTCACCCCAGGGCCAGGAGTCAGAGCCGACTCAGCAGCACAGACATGCACACAGGCAACTTGCTCAGATGTCCAAGCACCACGAACCTCTCTGACTGTCAGGCACAGGTTTTGTGTCACTTCCCCGTGATTGCAGCACTTACGGAAATCCTGAACGGTGTGGACATTAAAGGTGTCTGTGTCTCTGCCCTACCAGGCAGCGAACTGGCAGATGGCCGCGACCACTCTATTCACACTTTGCAAATAGTAGGAAGTTTTTTAAATGCCTATGGAAGGAAGAGAAAATGCTGCAACAAAGAGGCTCCCTGAGTCCTTAGCGATCCCATGCTGACTCCTCCCTACGAAGCCCTGGGTTGGAGCTCGAAGTAGACTTTTCCTAGATGAGCCGTGTGTTTTTGGGCACATCATTCTCCCTCTCCCTCTCTCTGTCTTCACTTTTTCAACTGCGTGGCAAGGATTGACTCCAGCTGACCACTAAGATCCCATTCAGACAGATGACAGAGTCGTTTGAAAGAATCCTTTAAGCGTACAAAGAGAGATAAGATGCACTCTAGTTTCAACCTTCCCAGACTTACCCCAGGGGATGGGACTTGGCTACACAGGTCAGGCACCCCCCAAAATATCTGAGAGAACATATTAAGTGGAAACGAAATAAATTGCAGTAAGACGAGCAACATGGCCACCGAATGCATAGCCCACATCACACAACCCCATTCACCAGTCACATTCACATTTTTTATCAGTTGCAACACAATATGTCAATAGCTGATGTAAGTTGTGGTGGACCCTTCAGACAGGGGTCCACCACAGCTTCCTAGGAGCCAAGTCACATTGGCAGCTAAAGGAATCAGGCTCTGGTTATGGCGGGGGGCGGGGTGGGGGGGAGGGAGATGGCATTTGGGATGCAACAAGCACATTCCGGAGAAGGCATCAGAGAGCAGACACGAAAGGTGGACAGCCACTGGCAACATCAGCCATGGACTCTCAGCCTGACCTCCGAAGGCTGTAATCCAAGTGGACCCCTGAAAACTCACCCTGTTCCCGGAAGCAGAAGCTGAGCAGAATTCTGGGGTTGATCACATTGTGTTTCCGGTCATTAAACATAGTCCAGCCTGGCCTCTTATTCTCACGGAGGCTCAGGGAGTTGGGGAGCACGTGTTGTGTCCCTGAAAACCGCCTCCTATGCCTCGCAGCGGCTCCAGCACCTCAGATGTGCTGAGTAAATTGCTCAGTGCAGTGGCCTATTGGCACTCACCCTTCCGCAGATATCATCAGGCATTCTAGTATCTGCCAGAAACAAGGGCAGGCAGAGATCTCCCAGGGCAACCACTTGAGGAGTCATTACCCTCGAAGCACAGAGCCAGGACTTTGGAAATGCACGGTCCCCAGCTAAGCAGTCACAGCAGAGTTAGTCAATGAAAGGCTCGAAGCCTTAACGCTGATCGCTGGCTTATGCATCCCGCCTGCATGTGCTTTCCTAATGAATAGAGTTATTTAATTTGTAAAGGACCAGAAGGAACTGATTTTTACCCTGGCTGATGTCCAGGAAAGGAGGGTGCTGGGGCCATGAATTGTTTAAGAATGTATCTCAAAACTAAAGGTAGGAGCCAGGACTGGTGGTCGTTTCTTCTGGCCAATATTGTCTGTGCTGCTTTTCCTATCGAGGTGGAAGACGGTCTCATCTCGTGGCCCTGTGTTTGGGAGAAGCCGTGGTGCAGAGGCTTGGGCAGGAATCATAGGAGCAAGGAGTTCACAGGGATGGACTCCTCTGGGGATGGCAAGCCCATGGTGCTGGTGTTGCCACGCCCTCGGCTTCTACCAGGGCAGACTGGCGGGTCCATCAAGCCACTTGTATCTTAAAGCTTCACCTCAGTACACTGCCTCACACTAAGCAGCATTGGCAGCTAAGAGGCAACCTATTTTTTTTTCAATTATAGTTGACCTACAATATTATATTAGTCTCAGATGTACAACATAGTGATGAGACAATCATATAACTTACAGAGTGATCACCCAGAGAGCCTAGTACTCATATGGCACCACCCATAATTATTAGAATATTGTTGACTATATTCCCTATATTGTACTTTAGATCCCTGGGATTGTTTTTGATAACTGGCAATTTAATCCTTTCCCTTTTTCCACCCAACTCCCCTCTTATCTGGTAACCATCAACATGTTCTCAGTATCTATGAATTTGTTTCCATTTTCTTAGTTCATTTGTTATGTTTTTTAAGATCCTACATATAAGTGAAATCGTATGGTATTTGTCTTTCTCTGACTTATTTCGCTCAGCACAATACCCTCTAGTTCTACACATGTTGCTGCAAATGGTAAGATTTCTTTCTTTCTTTCTTTCTTTCTTTCTTTTGTGTGTGTGTGGGGGTTTTTGTTTGTTTGTTTGTTTGTTTGGCTAATATTCCATTGCTTATCTGTACCATAGTTTCTTTATCTATTTGTCTATTGTTGAACACATAGGAAGATGCAAACCTATCTTTAACTTTTAACCTGAGACCTCAGGAGGATAAGTTTTCAAGTTGCATTAGAATGCAGGTCATCTGGCCCAGCCAGCATAGCTCAGTGGTTGAGTGTCAACCTATGAACCTGGAGGTCAGGGTTCAATTCCCATTCAGGCCATATGCCCAGATTGCAGGCTCAATCCACAGCGTGGAGTGTGCAGAAGGCAGCCAATCAATGATTCTTTCTCATCATTGATATTTCTATTTCTGTCTCCCTTTCCTTTGCTCTCTGAAGTCAGCAAAACTATTTTTAAAAATAAAGTCAAATAAAAAGGCACTCAGGTTTTCTGATGTTCCAAAACATTTCTTCCCATTCTATTTCAATTGCAAGTTTCCTAAGGATGAGCATTATTTCTTTTTTTTAACTTGAGATTTTAATTACAAGGGATTTGATTACAAGGGTTGCATTTCTATTTAGCATCTACCCATCCACAATTGGTTCTAGGACAGAAATCTACACTCTACCTTCAGCAAGTTTCCAATCTGCCACATGCAACTCTCTCTGGGTCTTTGATGCCATTTCTCAAGTGGTATCAATGCTAAAAATGTCTCCTACCTAAAGCTCTGCTGAGATGCCCCATTATCCATAGGGGTTCCAGGCTTGTCTTTTTATAGCACCATCTCTATCCTCAACAGACATTAGCGTCTGCCTCCTTTGCTCTTACATCACACTTCCTTATGCACCTAAACCAGACTTCAGTGAAATTACTTGTGGATTTGCCTGTCACTTCCACCAGTCTGTGACTATGGAACTCTGGAAAACATTTTTTGTTTTATTTGTACGATGAGTAGAAATTGCCTAAGATAACAGAAGCTTCCAATGAATTTTAGTTGGATAAAATAGAGTTCCTTAAATCATCATCATTAAATATATAATCACAGCACTTAAAGCTAGAATGTACCTTACAGATTCCATGATCCAGGAGGGAAAATGCTTTTCATTTAAAAACCAATCCCAATTAATTGTTAGTGGCTGCCTGAAGCAGCATGTTTTAAATGATTCGGGCAAAGTTCAAGTTCAGTAGTAAAGAGTATTGTGATGGGTTTGTGATGTCTGTCATGAGTGAGAAAGGAGGAAGTACAGAATGTATGCCTCTCCAGCAGTCAGGGATCAGGTACCCACTTCCCCCTCTCTGGTAAAGCCTGCATAAGGGATGGGATGAGCTGGGACTCCAACTAGAATGCTGCCTTTGGGTGCTCTCACATAAACATGATTGCGCAGTGTTATTCAAATCTCTGCTTCTCTTGGAGCTTTAGTTTCATTATTTATGAAATGGACGTGGTGGTTCTTTCTCTCCTTCCCTCGCCAGATTCTTGTGATAGTTGAAAACAGGGCCGTGAAGTAATGGCCGTAAAATAATGCATAAATGTGCGATGCTTCCATAGAGCACTGACCTCCATGATCATTCAGTAAGTGGAAATAGAGATTCCAACCCTAAGAAGACATGCTATTACCGAAAGCTGCCAGGGCACTTTGATATTCCAGCATGCTCCTGGTCTGAGATTTATTCTTCATGTGAGAAACATTCCCATTTGGCCATCACATACCCATTAACCTAGACACTCGTCAGGAGCAAAGACCATTCTGTCCAAAAAATAATGGTCTTACTCACTGGAAAACGCTGTGTCACTGGTTATAGACCTATGGCACTTGTACCAGATGAGATTTTGTGCCTCTCTTTCCTCCTCTAAGTTCCATTGCTGTGTCCTAGTTCATGATTTCCCCACCTCTATTTTGAGCTTTATCTATAATCTTCTAAGTGACTCCCCTTCCCTACTATGACCCCACTAAAGGCAGTCTTCATGGAGCCGTCAGAGTGACTCTTCAAAAATACAATACAGTACCCTGTTACTCCTCAGCCCAAAACCATCAGTCACTCTCCGGTTCTGCAAATGAAGGCCAGTGTCCTTAGCATGGCGAAGAAGCCTGCTTCAAAGCAACCTTTGTCTCATCTTCCAGACTCACTTCCAGGCATCCTGTACTTAGCATTGTAGTAAGAGCCTTCCAGAATGTCTGATATTTCATGGCTCCCGGTCTTTGTTAGCATTGTCTTCTCTATCTGAAGATCCATCCTTTCCTATGTAATTGGCAAAATGCCACTTATTATTTAGGATGAAGTGGGAATGTCCTCTCTACCAGGATTTTGTTGTTCCTTCCGCTGGGCAGAACTAATCGCTCCTACCTCTGTGCTGCTCCCATCATGCTCTGTGTACATATCCCGCCAAAGTCACAACTCATTACAGGGTCCAGTTATTAGTAAGTAGGTTGGATCAAATTGTGCAACACCTTGTTTGTGTTTTGAAAAATTCATTCACATATTTTGAATCATCTGACTATAGCATCATCATCTGTTTAATTCTTGATCTCTCCTATGAGGCCACAAGCTTCCTAAGTGAGAGACTCCCATCCTTCTGATCTTGCAGTTCAGTGTCTATACAGCAGCCAAATCTGCTTTGAAACCAGACTAGAGGCCCAGTGCATGACATCCATGCACTGAGGGGGTTGGGGGGTCTCTCAGCCCGTCCTGCGCCCTCTCGCGTCTGGAGCCCTTGGAGGATGTCCGATTGAAGGCTTAGGCCCGCTCCCCCTTCAGTTGACATCCTTAGTGGTAGGAGAGGCGCCTGCCACACCGCTGCATTCGGCAGCTGTGAACCCAGCTCAGGGCTTCTGGCTGAGCAGTGCGCCCCCTGTGAGAGCGCAGTGACCACCAGGGAAGCACCTCCATTGAGCGTCTGCCCCCTGGTGGTCAGTGCACATCAGAGCGACCAATCCTTCAAATGTTCAGTCGATTTGCCTATTACCCTTTTATTATATAGGATTATTATATGGGATAGGTTTATTCTACCTTTCTATGCCAAACATTCCAAACTGGCTACAAGATCCAAATGTGACACCACAGCAGGAGGCATCAGGCCTGATCCTTTTTGGGTCTCCAGCCTCATCCATTCTCACCCTCCCCTCTCATACAAAGCTCCCTTTCCCCCCTGAAAGTGAACTTCTTTCCATCATAGGTCTTTGCACTTGTTGCTTTGATGCCTCCTTGACTGAAAAGCTGTGCCCCAAACTTTCATAGAACCCAGTAAGTAGATGTTGATCTAGCTCTCCCGAGAGGCTGGATATGAAAGAAAAATCTAATAAAAATCATATTCACCCAGGCTCTAGAAAGATGGACACGCCAGGAGAGATTTTTTTTTTTAAATGACAGAGATAGACTGCAAACTGAGATGATTTACTTGTTTTTGCCTCCATATACACAACTCTTTCCCTGAATTCAATGTGCTTTAGATTTCAAATCGAGTCTCAAACATCTTCACCAGGGCAGGGTATCAGATGATCATCATGTCTTCAACTCCAGGCACGTTCTATACACACACACACACACACACACACACACACACACACACAGGTACCTCGAGATACGAGTGCCCTAACATACGAGATTTTTGAGATACGAGCCGTCGAGCAAGCGATTTTTGCTTTGAAATACGAGCAACAGTTGAGATATAAGTAATCGCTCAGATCGGCCGGCTGCACACGACCCACCAGTTTACTGCGACTCGAGTGTCTCATAGTTTCCCACGCCTCAAGGTTACGGAACAAATTAAACTCGTATCTCGAGGTACCACTGTATGTGTATGTGTGTGTATATATATATATATTCTATTGATTTTTTACAGAGAGGAAGGGAGAGGGATAGAGTTAGAAACATCGATGAGAGAGATATATCGATCAGCTGCCTCCTGCACATACCCCACTGGGAATGTACCCAAAACCAAGGTACTGTATATGCCCTTGACTGGAATCAAACCTGGGACCCTTCAGTCCACAGGCCGACACACTATCCACTGAGCCAAACGCATCAGGGCTCCAGGCACTTTTCATCTGTTTTACTTTCCGCAGACCCCTGGCCACTCTGAGGCCACCCCCTTATTTCCCTGCTCAGTGCTTATGCTTGCTGTGTCCTCCCACCAGCGTTCAAGCACCGCGCCTTTGTTTTCTTCCTCCCTGTGCTCCCAGGGGTGGAAGAGTACAAGTGCAGGTCATGCCATGCACATGCGTCTGTTACAGGAGCAAATGACTGTCAGCTTGCTCAGTAAATACCTGTTGAACGAATTAGTTAATAATTACTTTTTAGGTGGCAGCAACTGCCTTTTTAAATTTTAAAGGTGAATTGCTCTGAGTAATCTAGGGAGAAATGATTCAAGTTGTAGAGCATCTAGAAAGACTCCCAAGTCTCCCGCATGTCAGCCTGATCTCCATTAATTCCTCTCTTTAATCAGAAAATGAAAGGAGCAAATAACTCAGTCCAGTCCCCGTAAAACCTTAGCAGCTCTGGACATAAATTAAGTGGCTCGCTTGTTGGTGCCAGGGTCAAACCTGCTGCCCCAAATGGGGCTTTAATATTTTCCAAAGACTTTACTGTATTTCCTCTTCTTGCATATTTTCCCCCACCTTTACCCACAACTCATAAACGAGCTCAGAGAGATTTCATTTCCCTGACTATTTCATGAGCCCATTAGGCAAGGACAGTCGAAGGAGGGGAAAATTGGGGCATGAGTAAGTGCAGGTGAAAACAGGCATGTAAGAATGTGCAAATCATCTGTGTGGTAAACAGACAGACTTCCCGTTGGCTAAGGTTTCTCTAGTCTGGACTCTGCCTGCAGGAAGAAGGAGAAAAAGAAACGAGTTGTCTTTCTTTAAAAGCAAAGAGCAGGGAAGCCCAGAGAGATTAAGTGACTGGCCCAAGGTCACCCAACCCTCTATGTCCAGCCGTGAGACCTGAAAGGTCCCTCAATCAGCAGGTCTCCCAAAGCTGTTTGCTCCCTTGGCTACCTGTGTGTAATATTCCTGGCTGTGCATGGGAGGAGAATTATGGGGAAAAAGCAAAGTTAAGGCAAATTAAACCCCTCAGACTCTGGAGGCATGGACAGTCCATAAGAAACTATTAGTGTGTGGGATAGCACAGAGCATGCGTGCATTTATTAGTTATTGGTTTACACGCACCTGGGTCTTTCTCAGAGCTGCCAAGGCTCCTTCTGACTTAATGTTAAAGTTCTAAGCTCTCTCTTGGACCTCTGTGAACCAGAATGCATACAGAAGGCACGGCAAAAGAGGAGCCAAGACTGTGACCAGGCCCGATGAGTAATGTTGGACATGTCACTCGGACATGGGGGCTGTGCATCTCCTGTATCCAGGCCTCGAGGAGGGCACTGCAGTCCAGGCCAGGCCATTAGGGATACCCTAGCTCCTCTTCTCCAGGAAGGGAAGTGGGGGACCATTTAGGAAGCCGTCACCAGGATGGAGTTGAGAGAAGACAGCCCCGCATAAAGTGGATGTGGTGAACCTCAGCTGCCAGGCACCAAATTCCTGCAAGCAGTTGTTTTCTGTGTCTGTCTAATGGGTAGTGAAGAGAGAGTAATTCTGTGCTACCTCAATTCCTCATGACCGGAAGTGGAATAATGTCAACAATAAGCTGTCATTATTCTATTATTTTATTCTCACAGTGACATAAAAGATGAACATGTACGTTCCCCATTTTAAAGATGAGGACACTAAGGCACAGTGGGTTTTAGTACAAGTAAGTAGTGGCCCTGAGATTTGGCCCAGGTCTCCTGACACTAAGTGCCATGCTCATAACACTGCAATAGGAATCTCAGCACCTGAGAAAGAGATTTTATTGTTTTAATTATGATTTTTTTTGTAAAAATAGTAAAGAACGGTAAATATCATTTGATAATTTTTTTCCTTTTAACATTAAAATAGAAGAATTTTATATAAAAGAATTTCATAAATTTGTCTGATTGTAAAAATCACCTGGGACACCCATTAAAAAACATATTTCCAGTCTCCTTTCCTGGGGATTTTGATCCATTAAGTCTGGGGTGGGGCCTGTGCTTTTATAAATTCCTCCAGAGACTCCTATGATCAGATAAGTTTATCAAACATTCTACATAAGATGCTTTTTGTTGGATGTTTAAGATTTAATTATATAGATATTCACAATTTAATTTACAGTTCTCTGCTGCTAGATTGTGGATTTTAATGACATTTAAATAGAGAAATAACACTGTGATGATCAGACAAGTGCACATCTCCAATTATTTCCTCAGAGAACAAAGCATTGAAACTCAGCTCCCCAGCCGATAACTAAGTTCAATGTGCCTGGGAACCCAGCTGAGTGCTCCTCGCTGCAAATAATTCTAACTATGTGGTCATTCAGGGCCTGAACACAGGCGGTAGGTAGGAAAAAGGAGCCACAGAGAGCACAAATATATACATTTAGTGGTTTGTCTTTCTCTTATCATTGGCCAATTTATACGCATTAAACACCTATTAGCATTATACTAGGTGCTTTCCTATATATCTCATTTGATCATCTCTACAGTCCCACAGAGAATATTACCCTTATTTTACAGATGAGTAAGACTGAGGTTGGAAATATTAAACCTTTCCACCTAGTAGTGATATACACTGAGTGGCCAGATTATTATGTGTTCAGAGATCATAATAATCTGGCCACTCCTTATATATGTATTATGTAATATATAGCATATATAATGATATGTAATATATATTTTGTTGTATTATGGGACAGTATTAAGTATGCAACTACTTTATATCATTTAATCTTTTAGAAAACTATTATCATTAAGTGTGTATTATTATTATATCAAAGATAAAGTCACTACTATTGTCCTCTTTTTTCATGTGAGAAGCTCAGAGACATTAAATGTTATTAGGACCTAATATTAGTTATGTTACTATAGGTATTAGGACCCAGATATAGTTCATTTATAGAGCATTTATGTTTTCCAACACACTTTAAATGACTTCAATCCAGCTATCACCACACTCTTATTTTTACATTAAAAATATATTCCCTACACCTCCCCTAAAACTTCTTTAAAATGTGTAACTTTAAGAAAGTCAAGGAACCAACAGAAGGCTAATACTTGTGGAAAATGAGAGAGGGCCAGCCCCTGTCACCTGAGTCTGGGATACAGATAAGGAGCTTCTTTCATTGCGTTTGGCAGAAACAGACTAGAGGCCAGAGAAGAAAGATGAGTGAGTGGAGCATCAGCTTGATTTCAGCTTCCTGTGGAAAACTGAGGACCCGAGGCTGTAAGGCAGATGAGAGGTGAACAGATGGCTAAATAACTGTATGAGTTTCACTTCGTATTAGTGGGAAAATAAATCACGCTACCTTTGTTCCTACTTGGCTACTTTCAATGGAATAACAGCCTAGTAATGGCATGGGGAAGGGCAGACTTGGCATCACATCGATATAGACTTAGATCTCTACTTAATAGCACAGTGAACTTGAACTGATCATGCCATCTCTCTGAGGCTCAGTGTCTTCATTTGTAAAGCAAGACACAATCTCATCAGAGGATGATGGTGATAATTGAACATGATGATGTGACTAAAAGGCTGAACACATCTGGATTCATAGTGTACCCTTATTATTAGATCATCCTTTGCCTTCCCCAGAAGATCATTCTTCTGAGTGTATTTGCCTCAGCTCTCCCAGAAGACTGTGGTTTCGGAGAAAGGGTTCATTAGGCAGACATGGCTGTTACCAAACCTAGAGCAGGAAGACCCTCCGTCTTCAGATCTGATTTTATAGACAGTATTGGGAAAAAAAAAATCTGAGCTTGTACAAGGGAGACCAATTGCAATGTTATACTTTTATTTATTAAAATATGTTGGTTAACTCAATTCAGATACAGATGGTATTGTTCCTAAATGAAGAAAATGGTATCACCTTTGCTGGTAAGTAGAGTGTTAACACTTCTGGGTTCTCATTCTGACTTTGCCACACTACAGGTTGACCCAGACACATGTCTCTCCAGACCAATATCTATACCATCACCAGTGAGACACTTGCAGCCTATGGTTAAAATCTCTTCTAGCTCTAATGGCCTATGCTGCTGTGACTTAACTAAAGTCCCGCCGAGGTAGCTAGAGTCTACATTGTGGCACTCCTAGCCTGGATGTTTCTCATTTATATGGTTATCTCAGCTCAGAAATTTGTACCTTATGGGTTTGGGAAAGTCTTGTTCCAAGGAAGAGCTGCCTTGCATGGTCTCTCCAAATTGCAACCTTTGCTAGATCCCAGAAAAACCCTCATGTGATCTCTGTCTCAGGGAATTCACCTACCAGCCCCATGAGGTGGTTTTTCTTGCTGTGAAGTTTATGAAGTTTTAATTTACACTTTATTGATAAAGAAAAATCAACAGATCTCATTTTAAGTTCTGGCTGTTCTGCTGTGTGGTCTATAACTAGACTCATCTTCAGGATAATCTTTAAGAGGACATACATTTAAAATAATCCCAAGGTATTACTATTCAGTGAAAGACTGGAGAAGAATGACTCATTGCTGGTGCAGCTAGTATTTCAAGGCCCAGAACCCAGACATTCAGTCTAGGTGACATGGATCAATGCATAGCACAATTATTGTCTAAATTACGTTTTTCTTGGG
The DNA here is from genome assembly GCA_011751065.1 of Lasiurus cinereus. Lineage (NCBI taxonomy): Eukaryota > Metazoa > Chordata > Mammalia > Chiroptera > Vespertilionidae > Lasiurus > Lasiurus cinereus. The sequence continues at coordinate 3,703,980 of JAAGEH010000124.1, forward strand.
AATGGATATGACTTGGCCCATAAAATCACTCAGTTCTAGAGTCCTTTGACCTGGAAAACATCAAACTTTACACAGGATGTGGAAGTCCATGAACCTGAGTACATTTCCGTGAGCTGAACAAAGGCAATAGGAGAACTGGAGTCAAGAAAACTTGATGAAATTCACATTGTCATTGTTCTCCCATCCTCAGTCTCTGCCTGAGTGATGGGCTAGTTCACCAAAACTTCTTTACCTTCTGAACATGTGTGCGCACACCTCATCTGTAGTAACCACGCATTATTTTCCCGTCCAGGATCTAGGCTTTGAATCCAGCTCCGCCTGACATCCGCATCTGGATCTTTGCTTCCAAACTCACGAGCCATCATATGTCTTATGTCACCCAGACCATTTGGAGTTACAGCCCTGTCGCTTATAATTGAAAGTCCATCTGCCCAATGAAAAAAATCTTCTGCCTAATTACAATGTAATATTTGCATTTTCTACCTCATATATCTGACATGAATAGCAGGTGAATTAATAGAATTTGATTATGATCCATGGTTTCAAGTACTATGCTAGGAGATGAGAATACAGTGGTGAGAAAGAAAAGATTCTTATCCTAGGAGAACAAACAAGTTGAGCATATAAGCATCTATAGAAACACCTACAACATTGCCTGCTTGACCATGGCAAGTTGTAATGAAGTTATGAGAGACACTGAATCGGTTTCCCTAAAGAAGCTAGAAGAGCTCTACAACCGAGGTCACATTTGAACTGGACGTTGACAGTTGATTACAAGTTTTTCAAGGAGAGCAATGACATTCCCCAGACACCTTCCTGCATCACATCTTGGGATGTGGCAGGGATGCTGCAACACCTCCAAAAATGCACAAATAGCTTGGGCAACAAAGAATTAATTGTCTGGCCAAAAAATTAAAAATTAAAAAAAAAAAGAATTGTCTGGCTCCAAAATCGTTAGTCATGGGGTTGAGAAATTCTGAAGTAAAGATACTAAAAAACAAACAAGTAACAACGAAAACCATACATTCCAGAATAAGATGAATGTAAAGCTAGGAACCATGATTATTTCAGTGATGAAAATGTCTTGACGAGGGGGATATAGGTTGAAGGCAAATAACAAGCGATCTGTAACAGGAAGGTCTTTGAGCATGATCCTGTAGGTGCAGGAAGCTATCAAACGTCTTTCACAGGTTGTCGTTTCTAAAAAGGCACCTTGTGTGTGACACCTTGGAAGTGGAACAGTTCTGCAAGATGACCAGTCCCTTGCTCGTGACTTTGATTGTGTGGGGCATCTGAAAATTAGTCAAGATCTCCGCAACGGACAATCTTAGAGAACTGAGAGGCTGGAACAATCAGTAGGTGGTTACCTTGACTGCTGAGTTTTGCCAGAAGAATGAGAGTGCTATTGATGGTAAAGGAACCCATGGAGTTTGGTTTCCCTCTGAAAATGTTTATTGGATTCCAAGCCAAGCAGAAGGCCTCCCCGCAAACAGCCTTTTCCATCTCCCCTGTGCCATTCGCTCCCTCTCTTTGGACATTCTGCCAACTCATCTCGGAATAATTAAATGTTTTTATAATGAATCAGATGCTGGTGGCAGGAGCCAGATTGACAGCTCAGGAGGAGGACGCATGGAGTGCTCACGCTCCTCACGCTGAGACGACAAGGAGAGCGTTATGTGTGCTGGAAGATTTATCGCCAAGCTGTCCACAGGCACCTCTTTGGCCTTCAGAAAGTGGGTTAAAATTAGACACAATCTGGAAGCGCTGCAGGGCCAAAAAGGAGTGTGTCGTCACGTTGATGTTCTTTCCTCGTTCCCTATGTTGGGAGGCATTGCAGCTTGTGTTCAAATGAGGTCTGCTGTTACACCCAAAAGGTCACCCCTGGCCTCGTCCCACTTCTCCTTCGCTGCCACCTCCCAATTTTAAGAGCCACTGGATTTTAGAATCAGAAGAGATTCAAAAGATCCCATAACGCACTTGTTTCATTTTACAGATGAGGGAAGTGAGAGCCAGAATCAGATTCGTGGCCTACCCAGGATTACACAAGCTATCAAAGAGTAAACTGAGAATTTATCGTTCCTTTTCCTCTCCTGAGTGCTTCCCACCCTACTTTGCCCCCCGCTGTATTGTGTATAATTGCCATAAAATTGTATGCGTGTAAGGTGTACAACATGATGGTTTAATATGTACATACATTGCAAAAATGATTTCTACCATAAGATTAGTTAATACAGGGTGTCCCAAAAAAATGTACGCATGCTTAACAGCTGATAGCTCAATTGATGTTTCTTTCTTTTCAAATTAACCCATTGGAATGAGTAACTATTCAAAGTGTGTATATATTTTGCGGGGGAGATACCCTGTATGTATGTCACCTCACATAATCACCATTTTTTGTTTGTTATGGTGGATGTGAGAACATTTAAGATCGACTCTCTCAGCAACTTTCAAGTATACCATATGGTATTGTAAACTATGGCCACCGTGTTGCACATTTAATAATTGGAAGTTTGTACTCTTAGACCAGCATCTCCTCATTTTCCCCCGACCCTCCAACCCCAGGCAGCCATCAGTCTGCTCTGTTTCTCTGAGTTTGGTGTTTTAGATCCCACATGTAAGTGAAATCACTTAGCATAATGCCTCCCAGGTCCCTGGTGCTGTTGTGAATGGCGGGGTTTCTTTCTTAAGGCCAGCATTTGAATGACTACTTGTAACACAAACCCTGTTTTTAATATCTACTTTATCTGTAACAAAGTTAATTTTGAGCTGTTAGCCTTCAATCTAAAACCTGGTCTGGGAAGAAAGATTTTGTAAATCGTTCAGGTCCTCTTGGACTTGGGGAATACTGAGAAATGTCTGATTATGTCTCCCCGGAAGGGGAGGAGAAATAGTCAGAGGCACCTGACAGTGGCCACAGATATTAACAGAAGAAATGGGGGAGTGGGTAAATTTCAATACTTGAATCGAGATTAAAAATAAAATATGCCACAAAGTGTTTTTTTACCTGTATATGTAAATGTTTTTTAACCTTTTCTCTCCTCCATGGGCTAGCCAGCTAACTATAGACGGTTGGGAAAGGGGGATGGGGGAGATGAGATCAACCAAAGAACTTGTGTGCATATATGCATAACCCGTGGACACAGATAATGGGTGGTGAAGGCCGGGGGTGGGGGCGGGCTTGAAGGAGTCCATGGGGGAAAAGAGAGGACACCTGTGATACTTTCAACAACAAAGATTTTAAAAAAATAATTAGGCAACTCATTCCATCCTGCTAAGCCTGTTTCAATCTCTGAAAATGGGAATCAAGGGTACAGTTTTAAACCCCAAGTTTCCTTTCCAGCCTGTATGGCCCTGCTCCCAAGGGCTCACAGGGCTGACAGCGCCCACCCCTTCCCAGCCCCACTTTTTATTGGTAGGTTGAGGTCTGCGGCTGTGCGAGTTATTTTCCCAAGACACAGGAAAGGTTAAGAGTTTTTGCTACCTGCGGAACCAGATGCTGACACTCACCAGCACGCCTCATCCCACCTTCTTTCTCACCGGCGTATGCAGCAGGCCCGCATCCACAGCCTCATTTTCCAACATTTCAGTTACCCGTGGTCACCTGGTGGCCTGAGACTACGAGATGAAAAATTCCAGAAATAAACAACTCATACTTTTTAAACTGCGTGCCCTTCTGAGAGCCCCCACGAAACCTTGCGTGACCTGAGGCGGGACTTGGAGGTTTCTGAGCATCCCCATGTTGTACACGCTCCCTGCCCTCAGTGAGCGGGTCAGTGACAGGGCATTGTCTTGCTTGTGGTCCGGCCCCCCTCATTTCACTTTACAGCGTCCCCAAAGCACTATGCATTGATACTGGCAATTTGGACATGCCACAGAGAAGCTACAAAGCGCTTCCCGCCGTGAAAAGGTGGACATTCTCCACTGAAGAAGAAAAAAGCCATGTGCTGAGGCAAGAACCACAGTAAGAACCAACGTATCCATGCAATTGTGAAGAAAGATAAATAATTCCGTGCTCCCGTCCCTGTCATACCTCAAATTGCAAAAGATATGGCCACGGAGCGTGACAAGTATTCAGTTAAGATGAAAAAGACATTAAATGTGTGGGTGGCAGACATGAACCAAAAGGTATACAATAGGTCCTCAAATAACAATGCTTTATTCAACTTGTTATAACATCGATGTGGGAAAAAAAGATCAACTCCAAGCCGCAAGGCAAGGCTGCCGTTTGTGTGGGGTGTGCTGGGTCCCCATGTCTTCATGGGTTTGCTCCCAGGATTCCGGTGTCCTCCCACATCCCAGAGCCATGCACCTGAGGGGGTACTGGGAGGGGGTGGTCAGTGTCGCAGTCTGAGGGCATGCACTGGGGTGAGTGGTCCTGCATGAAGTGGGACCCGTCCGGAATGCATCCTTTCTGGTGCCCTGAGCTGCTGGAAGAGGCTCCCGGCACCTGCGAACCTGAACTGAAGTAAGGGGGTTGGAAAATAAGTATCTTGTTTTTATTCATCTTTCTTAAATATATGGATAGCTCACATTAAATTCAATGTTTAGTATTAGAAGTGTTTGAGGGTCTTTCTGTAGAAGTTTAGTGATTTTTTGTGACCAGAAATATGCCCTAGGAACTTGTTTTTATCAATTAGCCTGTGGGAGCATTGGTTTTCTTGTTTGGTTTAAGTTGAAGTGTAGCCTCCAATTGAGGCTGTTAAGTGAGGACGTACTGTGTGCATCTGTATATGTAGGTTCAGTATCACCTGCAGTTTCAGGCATCCCCCAGGGGGTCTTGGATACGAGGCAATACCGTCATGAAAGCGCACACTTCCCCTTTTGTCCTCAGCAGAGTCTTTACTGGGTTGGATTTATATCTTGTGAGAAGACAGGCAGAGGCAAGAAAAATGCAACTGCACTTAGTTTCCCAAGAAACACAGTTTCTGTGATTTAAGATCCCCTCAGTCGCCATTTATCTCTCACCATCTGCGGCTCAGAGAACTTAGTCATCCTCCTGAATGCATGTCTTCCCGTTCCTTTGTGGTCCCTTCCCAACCAATTCATCTCCTGCCCAAGATCTTTTAAGGATAACAAACCAATAATGAGTATGGCAATTAACAGTTTACAGTTTCTCCCAGAGCTTTATTTCATTTTGTCTGCACAACCCTCCTGTAAGTGGTGGCCATATTGTCCATATTTTTCACTGGAGATGAATGAGATTCAAGAGCAAGTGCAACCCCCTGTGTCTTTGAACGACTACCCTCTCTCACAACCTTGAGGTAATCGATCAATAATACCCTTTATCTCTGTACTTAATTATTTCCTTTCAGGACCTTTCCCCCTTGTCCAGTAAACACTCTCAGTTCTCAGGTCAAGAAATACTCTGACTTATAGTTACTCTCTATTAATCATCCAGTCTGTGACTTTCCTTTGTCAGTCGGTTTCTAGCAAGACCAGTGAACACTCGCTATATTCATGTGCTCTTTCCCGCCTCTTCCTTTCACTCGCCAACCACTCCTCAAAAGGCAGACGGTATAGAGATTGCATAAAATCACACATTCTCAAGTGAACTTCATTTGAAACCTAGTTCTGTCATGGATTAGCTTCATGACCTTGACTAAAAACTCTCCTATAACCCTTAGTTCTGATCTATCGAGAAATATAGCACCCATGTCACAGGACACTTGTGAGGATTTCAGGGTACATGGAGAGTGTTGGCCCAAGACCTGATTATCAGGAAATGTCAGTTATTATTGTTGAGTTTGACATTATGGGATATTGAGGTGTTGTTACTTTATTTTCCTTTGGAATTCATAGCTGTGTATTCAATGGGTCTTCTCATTCCTTATGTGGCTAATTTTCTCTGTGAACTTTAAGTCTCTGTTATGCTTCCTTCAACTTTTCTTACCTCTTATAAGTGGGAGTTCCCACTTCTGTCGCATCTCTGACCAACTGCTCTTGTTGCTACATATTCTAAGTTAATCCATTGGCTTCCAGTATAATTTATAGATAGCGGCTCCCAAATGCGTGTCTTCTGTCAGACCGCTTTCTTTAGCATCAGGGTCATATGTCTTTACTTGGATGACTAAGAGCAACTCCAACTCATTAGGTCCAAAATAAGACTCATCTGCCTTATTTCTAAACCTGCCTTTACTGTTTTCTATTTCAGTCGATGGCCTTACAATTTACCCAGTTATCCAAGGTAGGACTGTATCTACTGGGCTTGATTTTTCTCCCTGTTCCTTCTTGACTTGAACATTTTCCCACCCCTGTCTCTCTTATCTGTCATTATAGTGAGCTGAATGCTTACCTTATTTGGAAAAAATATATTTGCAAATGTGGTTAAGCTAAGGATCCTGAGATAAGAATATATTGGATATTCCAGATGGGGTCCTAATTGGTGTGACAAGAATCCTTATAAGAGACAGAGGGAGATTTTAGACACACAGAGAAGGCAGTACTATAAAGGCAGAGGCAGCAACTAGAGTGATGCCACAGCAGCCCAAGGATTGGCAAGGGTTGCAAGAGCCACTAGAACCCTAGACCAGGCAAGAAGTAGATTTTCCCCAAGAAACTGCGGAAGAGGTATGGCCCTTCCAACACCTTGATTTCCAGCTTCTGTCTTCAGAACTCTCACAGTTCTTTTTTTTTTAGTCCTCACCTGAGGATATTTTTTTTGTATTTCTTTTTCTATTGCAAATGGAGTGGAAAAGAGTAAGGGAAAGGATATATGTATAGAGAAACATCTATGTGAAAGAGACACATCCATTGGTTGCCTCCTACACATTCCTCAAACCGGGGGTCGGGGGGAGAGGGGAGGAGGAGGTGTGTGGGGTTGGGAGGAGAGGGAATGAAATCAAAACCCAGATATGTGCCCTTGACTGGAAATTGAACCTGAAACCCACTGGTCTGCAAGCCAATGCTGTAACCATTGAGCAACACTGACCAGGGCTCTCATTGCTGTTTTAAGGCACTAAGTTTGTGCTAATATTTTACAGTGATCACAGGAAGTGATATAACCCTCTTCCCTCCATTCCCACTTTCATGCCTGCATTCAGACAACTGCAATAGCCCCTCTCTCCCCCTGTTTTCAGTCTAGTCTTCCTTAAAGCTACCAGACAATAGATGCAGATATCTGCGTAACAAATGTAAATATCCTTAACATTGCTTTTAAGTCATCCAGGATCTGCTGTTTCTACCCTCTCTGCAGCCACACTTTGCCCCTCACTTCATGCTTCATCAACATTGACTATGGTCTCTGCACTCACCCAGTTGTCTCTGTTAATTGCCATCTAGCTTTTTATGCTTTTTTAAAAGATATATTTTACTGATTTTTTTTTTCAGAGATTAAGGAGGAGGGATAGAGAGTTAGAAACATCGATGAGAGAGAAACATTGATCAGTTGCCTCCTGCACAATTCCTACTGGGGATGTGCCTGAAACCAAGGTGCATGCCCTTGATCGGAATCAAACCTGGGATCTTTCCAGCTGCAGGCCTATACTCTATCCACTGAGCCAAAACAGTTAGGGCTCTGTTTTTTTATGTTTATTTTCTTTTCCACTCCTTCGTTACTTTGAACTTAAAACACACTTTAATAGTTTAATTCTGTTTAACTTCTATTCCTTGGTCTGCTGTCAGCTTTTTGGGAGCTGAAACCATATTTTTCTAGTACCAACTTCTCTAGTAAATCTTACTTTTCTAATTTCTAGGTATTCCTGGCTTGTGGGTAGAAATAGATGCTCAGCAAAAGTAGGTTGCTGAAGAACAGCTAAGATTAAAATGGTCTACTCATCCATCTGGACAAGAGCTGCTGCCATGTCCTTGTCATGATGACTTTAATTCCATATTTACATTCCTCAGTCTCATTTTTTAGTTTCTTATACACATGCACACACATGATTGTGTATATTTATTTATAATATATATGTATATGGACACAAGCATCCATGCAAATACATGTATAACCATGTACATAAAGCAAATACATATATATATATATATATACACACAAATAAACACATCTATATTTTATATATATATGTGTGTATTTGGCGCATTCTTTATCTCACATTATTGAGTGAATGTATAGAAAAAATGCTTTGGAAGAGGATAATAACAGATGTAGCTGTAAATCACACAATTGTAAAGCTGAAGCTAACTTAGCAATTAGTGGCCCGGTTCCTTTGTTTTACAGATGAGAAATTTGAAACTCAGTGAAGGGAACTGACTTACCTGTTGCTACATGGTGAAACAGGAAGAGAATTGAGACAAGATATGTGGTCAGCTGACACAGGGTCTGTGTGCTGTTTCTTTTCTTTCCCTCAATATGACACATAAGATTTAGCTCTGACATTCTCGGAGGTGTCTCTAACTCTATTGCTTAAGACTGTAATAAAATGATTTCTTTCCTTTCTGACACTTTTTTTGGTCAATCCCTAATCTCCATCACCCGTGCCAACTTCCACATGAAAATTTAAAATCCCATTCTCTTGGAAATGCGGAAGATGTGCTATCTAAGTGCCCAAGTCTTCCATGACTATGACCCTAATAAAATTTATAAGGCTTTGCAATTGCTGGTGACAACTAAAGAATTACCCCTAATAAATGTTTGACATGATTTTGAGAGCAATAAAATATTTTATATTTTGCCCACAGTGTTCTCTGGGAAGTAGGATTATAAAGGGACATTGGAAGGCAAGATAATGATGCCATAATTCTTTCTGGGGGAGATTGTGGTTATCCAACACTGGATAAATTTCTCTTCAGATATGAAGATGTGTCAGACTGGGCTATGAGTCATTGTTCTCCACATCAACACTTTTAGGATCCTTGGAAAACGATCTTGTGAAAGGAGGTATAAGGTTTTGGATGAGGAACAATTTCCTGAACTCTGTCATCACAATTTTGATAAAGATTCTTTTCTGTGAGGCAGCAATTCTTGACATTTGGTTTGTTTGCCTTTCGCAGTACCTGAGGATTTCTATATTTAATCCCAGAATGTAAGAGTGTGAAGGAAGCTTAAAGCTTATGACAGTTTACTTCAGTCAATTGAATGGATAATTTTTAGTTTTCCTATCAAGAAGTCACCAGTCACCCAGCTGGTGTGGTTCAGTGGTTGAGCATCTACCTATGAACCAGGAGGTCATGGTTCGATACCTGGTCAGGGCACATGCCTGGATTGCAGGCTTGATCCCCAGTATGGGGCATACAGGAGGCGGCCAATCAATTATTCTCTCTCTCTCTCTCTCTCCCTTTCTCTCTCTTTCTCTCTCTCCTTCTCTGAAATAAAAAAATATAGTTTTTTTTAAAAAAAGAAGTCAAATTTCATGCAGATTTTTCTGTTGATTAGGAGCTCCCTGACTCATGGGGCTAACCAAATATATTCCCAGAAATGATGACTATGAAAACTGTCTACTTATTTATGCTGTGGCTTCCATAACATTTGATGACCCTATTTCTTTCTTCCAGAGTCATGTGTGTTTATATCAAATCCTTTCTTTCTGTGATAAATCTCAGACTACATTCACTTCTAACCATTCACAGACAAACCTCATTGGAGATTTCCAAATCTTCCATTATGTTCCAAGAGGGGTCAGCATTGTACATTGACACAGAGAGTAGATGCTCATTATCTTGGTTTGGATTCCCGTAGAACTAGATCTTGAAATTCAAAATCAGGTAGTTTATTCAAGAGGTGATCCAAGGGAAAAAATAAAAAAAGAGCATCTGTACAGGATGAAGGAAGTAGAACCAGGTTAGGTAGGAAATCAATAAAAAATAAGTTATCAAGCAAGTTACTGCTGAGGACAACTATTGCTAAAGGCTGCTGGGGCCAATGTGGAACACGCGCCTCAGGGTTATCCATGTAAAGAGAGAGCTGGGATTTTTATCCACCCCCAGCGACCAGCCATTGCCGGAGAGGTACTTGAGGGCTGCTCTTGAGGAATATTGATTGCCCACCACTACGGACTAGGAAGAGTAGGCGCCAGCAGCCAGCGAAAATCCTCCAGCAAAGGGTGTGGGTACTGGCAGTCGGAAGTCAGCCAACTTAGATGAGAAAGACATGGGCTGAGGGGATAGGGATGGACCATTTCTGTGATTTCCATTCAATGTTAGCCTGAAGAGAGGTGACATCCAACAGCGAAAACAGCACACTGACTCTGGGCCATTGTACAGGAAATGTCCATCTCCCGTGGCCCTGCTCACTGGACAGGAGGCATGGAAACGGAGGCAGGATCAACTCTAAAAAGTAGACCATGTTCCCCTTACACCTCCTCTAATTCCAGATCAATACAACAGGGATCTAAAAGCTATGGCCCATGAGCCAAATCCTGCCTGTTTCCATTTGAACTATGAACCAGGTTAGAAGAAAATTTATAAAAAAAGGAATCAATTTCAAGACAGCTGAAAATTGAAATTTCAGTGGATATAAATAAAATATTTTTGGGATACAGCCACACTCGTTCATGTGTGTGTTGTCTATGGCTGCTTTCACACCATGACAGCAGAGTTGAATACTTATGACAGAGAACATATGGCTTACAAAGCCTAAAGTGTTTACCATTTGTCCCTTTCTCAAAAAAGCTCTTCTGGCCTCTGCACTAGTGCCTTGCATAGGTCTAGTCTGTACAGGTGAGATGAGAAGACAAAAATCTTAAAGAGAGTTTGAGATTAACATTGAAGCAAATGGGACTAAGAATTAAATCTAAGGGAGTGCTTTAATATCTAAAAATGGCTCAGTAGTAAAGGAACAAGACCAAGATGTTTCTACTGAGACTTCTGCAGAGTCAAGTTGGACTGTTGTTGGCAGAATTAAAACTATTTCATGTTGACACCTGAGAAAGTGAATGTCCATACTTACACCTTGGTGTATATGTTTACATTTTTTATGTCTCCTCCCATTTCAAAAGGAGCCCCATGACCTTGTAGGGTCTTCAAAGCCTGATCCTGTCTACACCTCTGACCAGATCATCTAGCACCCTCTTTTTTTTCTTTCTAGGACTCATTGTTCCCTTGTCTCCACCCTACTTCTCCTCTTCAGACACATCAAGCTCTTTTTCTCTCAGAGCCCTGTATTTTTTTGTTAATTTTCTTTCATTCCAGACATCCTTCTTCCCCAGGTCTTTGACCAGTTGATTCCTTCTTGTTTCAGTTCACAATCTAAATGCCGCCCTTTAGGGAAGCCATTGAAAGAGTCTTCATCCCACCATCCTATTTGCTTTCTTCAGAGCATTGGCCTCTAGGTACAGTTACCTGCATATTTATCTCAGTATTTCCTTACCACCTATAGAAGATAGATGGTGAACTTCAGAAAAATAGGTTGTATCACTCTCATTTGTCACTGTATTCTTGATGTCTTAAAAGATTGCATGTTGTTTCTTCTCTCAATTTTGCTCTAGAAATAGTCTTAAATTTAAAAAAAAGATAATTGAACATTTAAAGTAAAAATAATCATATATTTGGGGGTTTACAAGTAAAGTAAAATGTCTGACAAACAGAACGTAGGTCAGGGAAGAGACATGAAAGCATGCTACTGTTAGTTCATAGACATGAAGCAGTATGTCAGTTGAAGGCAGATTGTAATAAGTGATAGCATAAACCCTAAAATAATTCTATCTAATAAAGAAGAATATGCTAGTTGACCATCACACCCTCAAAGATGGCAGTACACACAGTCACAAGATGGTGGCACCAGACCCGTCAGACTCCCAGCCACTCAGGGCCAGCCCAAGGTGCAGGCAAGCCTCGGATATCAGCTGCCCAGCTGATGCCTGAGGTGCAGGTAAGCTTTGGATGGCAGTTGCCCAGCTGCCCAGGGCTTCCCAAAGCTCAGGTAATCAGGGCCAACCAAGGCTTGAGCTGCCAGCAGTGGCAGCAGCAGAGGTGTGATGGAGGCATCACCTTCCCCTGATCAAGAGGTTGCCTCCTACCCCTAAGGGCTTCCGGACTGTGATAGGGGGCAGGCTGGGCTGAGGGATCCCTCCCTCCAGTGAATGAATTTTCATGCACCAGGCCTCTACTTATTAAAATAATACAGCAAAAGACTTATCTAATAAGCCAACAAAAGAGATAAAACAAAATCATGGAAAATATTCAATTAGCCCAAAAGAAATCAGAAGAGGAAAAGTGGATTAAAGAAAAAAATGGAATAAATATTAAGCAAATAGCAAGTAGTTGCTTCAAACCACAGCACATAAATAATTGCATTAACTGTAAATTGTCTCAATATTCCATTTAAAAGTTAATTTTCAAAACAGATAAAACAACAAGACCCAACTATATACATCAGGTCCTTGAATAATATTGTTTCATTCAACCTTGTGTCATGATAAAGTTGATGAGATACCCTGGGAACCTAAGTCTGGTTTATATCAATTAGCCTATGGGAAAATTGATTTCATTATACATCATTTCACTTAAAGTAGCAACAGCATGAAGTGGGAATTTACTATACTATCTACAAGAAACATGCTTTAACTATAAAGAGGCAGAAATAAATTATAATTAAAAGGATGAGGAAAGATATACCACACTAAACAAACAAAAGCTAGAGTGGCTATAGTAATATCAAAAATGTACCATCAACAGAGACAATAACCTTTAAGAAAGGTGGTAAAAGTATTTATTCCTTTGTATAAGTTTGAAGTAAAAACTTCATAAACTAAAGAAAAAATTGTATATATTAGGCACTCTAAATACTTGCAGAGCAAATGAATGAATAGATACATGAATATACAGCTTTGAAGAAATCAGAGAGGATAGAAAAATCATACAATGTTCAAAGTTGCCATTTGGTTTAGTGTTGTTGGCCTCACAGACCCAGGCATGAGTCCCAGCTCTGCTGTTTAAATTAATATTTAATGAGCGTAGGCAAATTTCTCAATCTCTTTGAACCCGTTTCCTTATTTCTAAGTTGGGATAACAATACCTATCTATGTGAGGGTTTGTACAAAATAATGCTTGCCAAGTCTCTAGGTGCAGGAATTCCTCACTTAACATTGTCAGTAGGTTCTTGGAACTGCAGGAAAACAATGTTTAAGGAAAACAATTTACCATAGGCTACTTGACAAAAATAGAGATTACGTTCCTATGGCATCTCACCAACATTAAGCAAACAACATGGAACAAAATGACATTATTAAAGGACCTGCTGTATACAATAGGCTGAATAAAGGGTAGCAATTTCTACCTCTGCTATTATTATTCCTGTTTGGCTGGGGTTGGAAGAGATTTTGTAGAGTTTCTGTGGTTTCTAAACCAGGCTCAAAACCTAGTGTTACAAAGACATAGAGGTCCAGGAGCAGAAGGGGCTTAGTCCTAGTTTCATTGTGAGCCCCAGTGCAGAGCCAGGACAGAGTACAGATCAACAGTCTCCAAGTTCTGCACAATTTCTGCTTTACCAGCCTGCCTCCATCTTAACACCAGACATCAACTGTGGTATTCTGCCGAGATCTGGGGAGTTGAATGGAATGTCGTGTGTAAGAAAATCCCTTTGCTAACCAAAGGATGTTTGTGGGGGACATGTTTGCAGTAAACCCAGAGCTGCTGTTGCTCATTCCCCCAGCAGCCTGCAGCCCAGGCGGAGCTCATCAGTGCAGAGCAATCACGCTCTGCTTTTTCAAGCACTTTTTTATAATCCCATTCTGAGCCCTGCCACGTCCCGAGGCTTTCCTGCTCACTCTAAATAAAGTAGAAAAATGACTATGTTGTCTTGGCCCTGCTTGCTTCCCCCTTGAGTATCTCGTGAGAATGGATCTTCTGTCTCTGGAGCCACCCAGGTTCTGCAGAGAGAAACACTGTGGAAGCAAGGGTTACTCTGCACTACATAATACTTGGCTTAGGCCAGTGGTCAGCAAACTCATTAGTCAACAGAGCCAAGTATCAACAGCACAACGATTGAAATTTCTGTTGAGAGCCAAATTTTTTTAACGTAAACTTCTTCTAATGCCAATTCTTCAAAGCAGACTCGCCCAGGCCGTGGTATTTTGTGGAAGAGCCACACTCAAGGGGCCAAAGAGCCGCATGTGACTCTCAAGCCGCAGTTTGCCGACCACAGGCTTAGGGGGCTGAGATTTGACTATACTTGTGTGTAGCAGGGAATTAGACCAAGAAGCAAGTGGCGGGGGAAATACAAGAGAACAACACCACATATTAGAAGAAGCAGTGGGCTGTGAATTCAGAAGCCTGGGCTCTAATGTCGATTCTGCCAACAGATCTCTGAGTGGCTTTGGGGAATTCCTGAAACCACTTTGGAAGTCACTACCAGGAAGAGGGTGGAATAGATTGTCTTCTTCCCTTCCTAGTCTATCTTGCTAGGATCATGCATCAGATATAAACGGAAAGATGAGAGAAAGGCAGACATAAAGGGCTGGTAGGCATTTACAAGGAGTGAAGAGAGGAGCAGAAACCAAACTAGAAGGAAGACAGGGATGACATTCAGGCTGAGTCCACAGGGGAGGCTGGGTGGATGTGGCAGGTCACTCTTGGAGATGCACTAGCGGCTTAGGAATGAGGCAGCTGAGGAGATTGGTTTCCGTGCTTGAAGGGTATCCATGAAATTGGGCTAATGAAATTTGCACACAGTTTCCCCCTTCCTCATGCCTTCTGCCACCTGGCAGATTATCATCCAGACTGGAATGTTTCTGACCTCATCTTCTTCTCTTCCCAGAAAGAGACAAGGGCACTGAGCCCATCTGTTCTGGGGGTCCCCTTCGGATTATACCCCAATCAGGGGCCTTCTGTGGGAAGGAGGGTGCTATGTTTCCATAACTTCTCTCCTCTTGCAAAATAATAATAATAATAAAGAAACCTGTAAATCCAGAGTCTCACATGTACTAGCCTCTTGTCCCCAGTCAAAAGCACCGCCTCCACCCAACCACCAAGCACACAGCTGGCAACAGTGCTGTTTCCATGGTGATAATGGATGGCAACAGGCAGTAATCAAAAAGGGTCACTGGAGTTATAAGTCATTACAGATTGCATTTAAAGGGACAGCGCCGCCTTTGAAATGATAAATGACTTCTTGATAGCCTCCCCTTGTTCCGGTCTCCCAGAAAACCAGGTTTATTGTCCATTTGTTTAGCATGTTTGGATTTTTTTTCTTTTTTTCTTTTTTTTGCCACATGGACAGTGGAATCTGATTGGCCCATATTTCCATCAGGATATTCTAAGTACAGTTGACAGCTGCCCACCTACAGTGTAGGACACATGAAAAGGCAGCCCAGCCACAAATGAAGTCCTTCCTTCATCCTGGAAGTACCTAAAATTTCTTTCTTTTTGCTCCCCTTTTATTGAATTTATTGGGGTGACACTGATTAACAAAGTTGCAGTGGTGTCAGCTGCACAAGTGCACCACACAGCATCTGTACACTGCATTGTGCATTGCGCATCACCTGAAATTTCCATGTGATAGATTCATCAACCTGGCTCTTTAAAGGCACTGGAATTCCAAGTGTCATAACGAAAGTCAAATAGTTTTAGAAATTTGACATTCACTGTCATGTTAGCTACATTTCAGACTAAGAATGATAGAACCTCATATAGAAAGTGGGCTCAGAATACAGGGGTGTAAGTGTCAGCCATGTCCCCGAAGTGGTGACCTTGGGCAAAGCCTTTAAAATGTTGAGCATCAGTGTGCCCATTTTTAAATCAGAGATAATAATACCTACCTTGCAAGGTTGTTGTGAGCATCAAATGAGATAGTAGATTTGGGAATAGTATATCAACCGTGAAGTGCTTTCTTCCTGTAAAATACTTTTTCCACATAGTATTGTGAAATACTAAGTTTACAATTGACTGTGATAGTCATCTGGTACCTAGAAAGTACGTTTCTGCTTTCGATAAGGCTGATAGGGGCAGGGTATTTCACTGTGACTTGGAGGGCATCACTTGTCTTTTCTGAATGACTTGTTTCCCAGTCTGTAAAATGGGGATGGTATCTCTGCCTCGTGGATGGCTGGGGGGTAGTGAACCTCAAGTTAAAATAACCCACATGCAGGTGTGCATATACACACTGCTCAGTGTTACCCAAGTGCGAGCTACAGTCATTCAGAAAGCAGCTTGTCAAAACAAGATCGGGCTCGTAATCACATTCAACATTTCTTTTCTTTCTGCAAACCTTCCACTTCAGACCTAACGTAGTGCCTCATTAAAGTCCAATTCTCCATGATGTTACAATTAATTCCTCATTTCACCCCATAATTTACACTTGTGACTTCACTGTTTCTTCTCCATCTCCCAAGGTAAATATTCTCCAGTAGGCTTATTAACAACCTGAGAGCAGAGGAACGTGTTAATATGAAACAGACATTCATTTGATCTCAGGTGTAAGGTGGATTGGCCCTTTACATAACAGGCATTCCTCGTGGCAAAACATACAATCATTTTTGAGATCTCTCAGTGAACTAAGTTTTGAACTAAATTGCATGCCATTAACATTTCTCCCTGACTGCTGGTCTCAGTTTTTTTAATTAGGTAACAGCCAAGGCAGGGTGTAATTTAGATACACAATGATCCATCTTCTATGTGAAGCGATTATTAATAATATCGGTGATTAATTATGCATGTCACCTCACAGAGGTCCTAATGCAAGTGAAAACCAGCCACAGCCACCTAAGAAATTGAGCTCTGCATATTCACGTCCTGAGAAATGTGTGTGCATGGCTCCTCAATATCTTTACTGCATAAATCTTATTATTAAATTCACCTTTTAAATTACCTCACATTCGGTGGCTTATTGGAAAAAAAAAAAAAACACTTTCCACTATCTTGCATCCGAAGCTTTAGAAAATTATATTTTATCTGAAAATAGCAATCCTAAAGGTTTTATCACATGCTTTCTTATATTATTATAGGAACTTAATTTGGATTTCTTTATTGCATCAAACTCTTTAGGGTTAAAGGTGATATTATCATCATTATTATTTTTGTTAATATTACCATCATTATTATTGTTGAATTGCTCTTACTCAGACTGATTTGATCTTATATCTCAATGTTATAAATTGGCTGTTCCAGAAGTGGTCTTGCATATTTTTGCATTTACTTATAGAAAATCTCTGTTCTACTTCTGAGAGGGATGATTCACCTGTTTACCGCATTTAACCGAAAGGAAAAGTAGAGGCGGCCTGGAGACATTGCAACAATCCTCTTTCCTCCCGCCTGACCACCCCCAAGTGCATTACCCCGCTCTTCTCCTGCAGGCTGGCCTGCACCCAGACATCCAGTGCAATCCAGGTACTTTATCTTTCATGCTTATTTCCTGCTTTGGAGCCAATCCTATAAAAGGAGGGTGCACTGGATCTTGAACTTCTCCTCTTGGCGTACAGTCCACCTGCTTCCTCCCAGCTGCCACCTGCTGACCAGGAACAGCAGCGTGGCCCTGGAGGTGTCTATTTCCAGCCTCGCTTTCATCGCTGCAGTTAAAAGCAATCTTCTCAGTCTCTGTACCATTAACACCTTGCATCTCAAAGTGCTGTGTTGTGGGGGGGCTGTCTTTCACATTGTGAATGTCAGGCTTGACCCACTCAATGCCAGAAGCTCCCCCTTCCAGGTGTCCTGTGTCCTGGCTCAGCTTTTCCACCAAAAAAGACTGTCCCCTATGAAGCAGAATCACCCCCTTTTGGGAACCATGGGTATACAGGGAGTTCAGAACCAAAATATTGACAGCCCTAACTATGCGGGCTAACTAAAAACCTGTTTAGTGGATGATGTACAATAATCAAATGTTTAGAATTTGAGCTATTTCAAAAAGATGACTTAATTGGAAATGAATTAAAGTGGAAAAAGATCAGAGGTCAATGAAGAGCTGCAACAAGCTGGGCCAGAGCTAATGAGGTCCAGAATTATAGCAAGGGCAATAAGAACAGACATAGAAATAAGAGGTTTTGATTGGAGAGCTATTTTAGCAATAGACGTTGTGGGGCTCAGTTAATAATCATGTGGGGATAGAGAGATGAAAAGAGTGAAGATGACCTGAAGCTTTGACTTGGAGGGCAGGAATAATTGTGATTCTGTAATCAAGCATGGATTTGTAATCACCCTGTTTTATTATAATAACCAGGTACCTTCACATTTGCTGTGTAGCGAACATCTAAAGGACCAGGCTTGTGTCAGATGTATGTTTGTATCCTTGTATCTATTCAATACCTAGAATTAACTAATACCAGTAGTTGTATTTTATGGAATGCCACGCATAAGGAGCACCTATTCATAAGGTATGTTTTCTATAATCACTGTGGCAACCTCAGAAAGGTCAAGATGTGTCCCCATTTCATAGCTGAAAAAAATGAGAAGCTGAGAAGTGAGGAAACTTGTCCAAGGTGACATAACAGATTAGTGTCAGAGCCAGCTCTAAGATCTCTGTCTGTCTCATTCCAAAGCCAGTGTTCCATCTTCGATGCCACCCTATCTCTTCATTGAAAGCCTGCCCTGGCTCCAGGTATCTCCTCACCCCTCAGGTAGATAACACCTCTCCCCCACCCCCAATTTTGGTGGAAAAGCTGAGCCAGGACACAGAAGGGTTTGGGTTCTTCTCCTCTTCCTCTCCTCTCCTTCCAATCCTCCCTTTCTTCCTCCTCCTCCTGTCTCTACCCTCCCTCTCCCTCTCCTTCTACTCCTTTTCTTCCTCCTCCACACCCTTTTGACTTAGGAATTTGTATCTTTTCCACAAAGAGATGCTTCCAGCCCTTCTCTGATGCACAGGGTAACAGCTTAGCAACTGCCCTCAGGCACTTGGAAATTGGACTGTTCTTACAAGGCCAGAATGTTTGGGCTGAATGTCAATGAATCTAAAACATGATCGATTGATGTACCTTTTGCCACCACATGTGAATTAACTGATTAGGAGCAAAATTGCTCAGAGCAAAACTGTGGTATTTGATCAAAGCCAGAATGTTAGAAAAATGGCTGCAGCTGGTTTTTACGACACCATGTCTGGCTGGCTTTCCGCTTCCACAGCCTTGCGCTCAGCACCTCCGTCTGTTCCGGAACCTTCCAGGGAAGGCAGCATTGCATAAGCACTGAGAGCTCTTAGTCATCTTTGAGTTTCACCCAGAACAGTAAGTAAACATGATGGAAGCTTCCTTGTGAAGGTTTCCCCTGGAGCAGAAAGGGGGCGGGACTGAGCTATCTAGCTAAGAGTTAAAGCTGGTGAATTCAAATTCATCTCAGGAAATTATAGACCAAAAAGCCAAGGAAGAGGTGGCCAGGGGCTCTCTGGAGTGTGTGGCTTCCACTTGGGAGTAGCATGTGTCTCCATCACTGGCTCTTTTATAACATGAACTTAAATGAATCTCTGAGTAAAATGTTTGACATATAGCAAGTGTTCAGTAAGTGTTTTGTCTCTATCTCCACTTAAAAAATATTGTTTTATTTTATTGAAGTGTGAAGCACATGCAGAAAAGTGCAAGCCTCCTAGGTGTACAGCTCAATCGATGTTCAGAAATGGAGGTTGCTATGCAACCCCTGGATCAAGTGAGAGAATGTCACCAGCCCCCTTGAAGTAGCCTCATGCCCATTCCTGTCTCTCTGGCCCAAGAGTAAACTCTCTTCTCAGTTCTAACACTATACACGGGGGTTGCCTGTTTTTAGAATTTTACATAAATGGTAATATATAGCACATACTCTTACTTATGTCTGGCTGCTTTGGCTCAAAATTATGTTGTTGAGTATAACTCTCTCTTTATCCTTGCCATTGTACCATATTCTATTGGGAATTTAGCCATATTTTTTTCTTAATGGATGGATATTTTATTTATTTCCAATCAGGGGATTGAAGATAATGCCTCGTGTACACATAACTTGGTAAGCATGTATACATTTTAATAGAGTATATATCTAGGAGTAAAATTGTATTGGCATACATTCAACTTCTTTATATTCTATCAAATAGGTTTCCAAAGTTGTTGCACCAATTAAATATATCCATCTGCTATATCTGGAGTTCCAGTTGCTTCATATCTTTGTCTAGTTTTATATTTATTTATTTATCCTCAGCTGAGGATATTTTTTTCCATTTATTTTTAGAGAGTGGAAGGGAGGGAGGAGGGGGAGAGAGAGAGAAAGGAAAACTTGGAAGTGAGAGAGAAATAGTGGCCAGAGCTGGGTATCATACTTGCAATCAAGGTATGTGCCCTTGACCAGATACACACTCAGACCCTTCAATCCATGAGCTGATGCTCTAACCATTGAGCAACCGGCCAGGGCTTTGTCTACCTTTATATCATTAGCCTTTTACATTTTAGCCATGTGGGTCAATGTCTACTGGTATTGTGTTTTGGTTTTAATTCTAAGTTTCTTGATGAACAGAGTTGTTGAACACTTTGTCATATATTCATTGGCCATGTTTATCTTCCCTTGTGAATTACCTATCATCATTTTCTTACTAACACCCAATTCTTAAAATGGACAGTTGATACTCATTACTCATGAGTTCTGTGAAACTTTTCATTCATGAACATGTGCAGATGAGTGAAAAATTTTATTTCAGTGTACATGTTCCTACTAAGATCAAATGAGGTGATGCTCCGCCTTCTTCCCTCAGCTCTCCTACTATAAACATGTACATTGGATGCCATGCTTATTACAGTTCTGTGCTTTTGTTGGTGATTTCCCTGGTTAATTAGTGCCCAGGCATAGTGCTGAAATGCTGTCTAGTATATTTAAGCGTGAGAAGGCTCTCATGTGTCCTACAGAGAACATAAGTGAGATTAGCTTGCTTCAGGCATGAGTTAATAATGCTATTGGCTGCAAGTTCAATATTAATGAATCCACACTATATATTAAATATGATGTCTTTGAAAGAAACACACATAAAGCAAGTGGATATATTGATTGCTTGATGAAAATGTTGTGATCAGAGGCTCACAGCAACCCAAGCCTGCATCTCCCTTAAGAGTGATAGTTCAGTATTTGCAAACTCAGTGTGTGCAGGGACATTATAAGACATACTAGTGTGTACTGTCAGCGGGGTTTCTGTATCTTGGCTCTATGAATATTTGGAGTGGGGGCTGCCCTATGTATGCATGTTAGGATGCATAGCGGCATCTCTGGCCTCTACCCACTAGATGCCAGTAGTGTCTCTCCCAGATTGTCTCTAGACATTGCCAGATGTCCTCTGGGGGGAAAATCACAGTAGAGTCTATAGAGAATGCATGTGGTGTACTGGAAAAGGGCATGGCTGTTCAAGACTGAGTTATTCAAGTGCGCTTCCACTTGGGAAATTATGGGATTTCTCTGCCCCTGTCTCCTCACCTGTCAATGGAGGTAACACTAAGAGCATGGTATGAACATGAGAGTATGATAAGGAAATGAAATAAGATGTGTAAAGTGCTTGCTTTGGTACAGAATGGGTGCTGTAGAAACAGTAGGAATTTTTTAAAATGTAGATCCTACAATAACCTAAGAGTTAAGAATTATCTCTGTCTCCATTTTCAAGACGATCCAATTGGGCACAGAGCGGTTAAATAAGTTCCCCAGGGTTGCTTTGTTCTCAAGGTACAGAGGCGTGTTGACCTACCTGGGTTGCTTTAACCGATGAGGATGTTCCAGTAGATCAGGGTGGGGTGGCAAGGGAGGAGCATGATATATAAATCAATCCAGGAAGGTAGCGCATTGTATAGGGTGGACGTCATGAGAATCCAATGAGATGTTTTAGGTACAAGTAGAGAGAGAGGCTTTTAATAGAATCACTGGAGAGAGAACGTGGACCAGAGGAGAGTGAGGAACAAAAGGAATGGAGAAGAGTGTATTTAAATTGAAAATTCAAACCAAAGATGTAATTTTATCAATTCCCATTATAAACACTGAATCATTAGCAAAACAACACCTAACCACAAACTTAGAGGTTTAATAAGCCACACCTTTGATTTTTAAGTGTCAGGTTCCATGCTGTCCTGGAGGGATACCTGTTATTATCACATATTATGTATTCGGAGATGCTAAGCAAGTAGCACATGGAAGGAAAATAATGATTTTATTAAAGGGGGGCAATAGCTGAACAAAATGGGGGGGCTCACTTTAATTTACTAGCAAGCTAGAATGGGAAGTTTCCAGGCTTTAGCCACAGCTCTGGGACTGCAAGGTCTATGACCACAGGCATGGCCCCTCTCCCAACCACACCCTGCGGACCTCAGTGTCCCCACCTATAAACAGAAAGAGGGGATTGCATCCATGTGATCAGGCCCCTCTCTATTCTGACACACCAGGAACCTGAGTGTGCCCCCAACCTCCTGAGCTCAGAAGCAGCCTCTTGGGGCTGTCTGCGTTGTAAAAGGCCACTGTGCTGCAAAAGGCCAGCATGTTGCAGCCCTGGTTTGGCAGGGCACTGACCGTTTTGGAAGGAAATACAGCCCAACATTCTGCACCCACCACTCTAACCCACTGATGGCCTGCTCCTTCTCCGATGAGAAACGAATTTTCTGTCCTGTCTCTCACCCTTTCTGCTTACTGCATCCCACTCAGCTAAGAGCTGTTCAGTTCCCAGAGCCAAGCAGGGCAGCTACCAAGTATGGGGGCAAGTTTTCTCTCACCAACTATGTCTCACCGCCTTGCAATTATAAAGGTTTTCCCTAAGCTCTCAGGCATCCATAGCATCTTAGGGTGGAGAAGGATCACAGGAACATGCAGACTGCTTTACAGGTGAGGAAGCTGATGTCCAAGGAAAAGACAGGCATGCCACCAAAGACAGAGCTGGTCCTGGGGTACCAGGTCCCTCAGCTCTCCGTCTGGTGAGGCTGGTCCTCTTCTGAACCATCAGTTAAGTGTTTTATCGGGGCCTTATTTCTCTTGGTGAGATGATAGAGAGCTTGAAGTTTACAATTTTTAAAAATATATTTTATTGATTTTTTACAGAGAGGAAGGGAGAGGGATAGAAAGTCAGAAACATGGATGAGAGAGAGACATCGATCAGCCGCCTCCTGCACGCCCCACACTGGAGATGTGCCCACAACCAAGGTACATGCCCCTGACCGGAATCGAACCTGGGACCTTTCAGAACGCAGGCCGATGCTTTATCCACTGAACCAAACCGGTCTTGGCAGTTTATAATTTTTAAATGGAAGATCAAACCAAAAGAAAATAAAAGAAACGAAGTGAGAGGAGTTTGCCATGATCAGCTAGTGATAGAGGATCAGGACTATTGAGTGTTGGGCGATATAAAATCTACCTTTGACAAGAAGTGGTCCCTAGGAAGCTGCAAACTGGATTACCCTTTTCATTAGGCATCAAACACCTAAAGCAACGTGTTCCAACTCAGGCTGGAGGCACTGGCCTCCATCTGGGTCTGATGCTCTGCAAAGGCAGAAACGCTGTCTATTTTCAGTCCCTGGCGAAACCCAAGAGCCCAGCACCCTGTCTGACACATCACAAGTACTCACTTATTATTTATAGAAATGTTAGCACAGCTTGTTTTGGTGGATACATGGTAGAAACACCCACATGCACACACACGCACACACACACACTCACACACTCACACACTCACATTCACATTCAACATGAAACCAAAATACCTGATTTCTACCCTGACCACCCTGCCCCTTCTCACTTGGGCAAGTCATATTTTCTCGCTGAAGTTCCATTTCCTCAACATGGGGATAATTATTGCAAATGTCAGAGAGTTCAAGAATTTAATGTGCTCATCGGTGATAAACTCCTTGAAATTAATAAATGACATAATGTAAGCGTGAGGTATCCAGACTATATAAAACAGGCTAACCTTGGGGTTGACCTCAGGAAATCTCTTAACACCTGTAACTGTATAGTATCAGATTGTTTTAGTTATTTTTCTGACAACTGCCTCCCAGCAATCATCCATGTCTCAAAGACATTCAAGATATCCAAGATGTAAGCGCTACCCATATACAGTACAATTTTCATAGTGGCTATTAAAACTTATTCAGCACATTCTGGATGGTGTGCAAACTCTCTGAATCCCTGGCTCCTCACTCAAGTGGTTCACTACTCCTGGTCTCATTACCCAGCTCACAAGACCCCCACTTATAACTTTGCTTTCCCAGTGGTGTCTACTGGTGGCCCCTCAGCTTGCCTAGGCTCCCTCTCTGGCCTTCTTCCACTCCCAGTATCTGTTCTGAATTTCAGGTGGTTTTAAGTCTCTGCTTCATTCATACCTGTACCTCCTTTGGCCAAGTATCTACTGCCCTGTTCTGATTTGAGGTCCATAGCTGCAGCTGCCACCCACCTCTGACCGATGTCTATGTTATATAGCATCATCTTTCTTTCCTCTCCTGCCTCTCTCCATCCTTTCCTTTAATAAAGACCCATGGGCACCTTATTCTATGCCATCCATTATTTATGAGTTAATTAATGCAATTATCCTCTGAGTGCTTATTATGTGTCAGCAATCAAAAATAAATCCTTTCCCTCATGGAGCTTACATATCAGTATTGGGGACAGAAAGATGAATAAGGTCTGGGTACAGCCTTCACAGGGGACAGGGGTGTTTAAGGTTTTGGAAGCCCTGATTTTCAGGATAAGGCCAAAAATTAGCCTTTACTTTATAGACAAGGGGGAATCATTGGAGCTTTAAATAGGCGAATGACCCGTGCAAAATGATATTTGAGGAAGTTCGATCCGGTGACATCTATAGAGTAGGCAGACAGTGGCAGAGCCTGCGGCCAGGGTGTCTATTACTGTAATTGCCCTGGGGAAAGTTAATTAAGGCCTAGGCCAGCATGGCGACTTTGAAATGGAAAGGACATGCAGACATGTGCAGTGGCATGCAGGACCACAGGAGAATGAACAAAGGATGATCCCACCATCTTATCAGACAGGCAGCGGAACTTCCGCCCCATCGCCTCTGCTCCTGCCTGTTCTCCCCTCTCCCGGGGGATGATGTGGCTGTTAATATCTCCTTGGCATGTATTTTAAGCTTCAACTGCCCTGTCTTCATCCACCGCTCACCCTGTCATTAGGGGACTTGTGTGAAGAGGCTGGACGCTAATGGAGAAAATTGTAGGCCTGAGTTGTTCAAAGTGTCACCCAGAAAAGATTGTTTCAAAGGTCATCCCTTCCTCCCTCCATAACTAATTACCCCTTCATTTCCTCTCACTCCCGTTTTCCTCATTGCATTTTAGTTATTCCATACGGCAAAGAGGAAAGAATCAACAGAATAGCCCTGTTTTGTCTGCTGTCCCACCAGGACTAGCAAGAACTGGAGAAAACAAGGCAAGGGCACTCCAGGGGAGACAGCCAGCAGGACAAGAGGGGAGGAGCGAGGGAGACACCATCACCTGACATCTCAGCCTGCTGAGCATCTGAGTGCATTTGGTGATTGCCAGCAAGCAGTGGGGTGCCCAACCCTTTAAGACCCCAGGATTTGGGCAACTTGAGGCTCCCTTGTTGATCTCTCCTCACTTCTCCGTATGTGATTCCATCCGAGGAGGAGCCTGAAAATTAGAAAGGGAGATGGAGATTTTACTGCCTACCCTTTGTACTATTTGAATGTTCTTGTCTGTGTATAGGTATTCCTTTAAAATAAAAACATAGCCGAGGCCGGTTTTTCTCAGTGGATAGAGCATCAGGCTGCGGACTCAAAGGTCCGGGGTTCGATTCCGGTCAAGGGCATGTACCTTGGTTGCAGGCACATCCCCAGTAGGGGGCGTGCAGGAGGCAGCTGATCGATGTCTCTCTCTCATCGATGTTTCTAACTCTCTGTCCCTCTCCCTTCCTCTCTGTAAAAATCAATAAAATATATTTTTTTTAAAATAAATAAATAATAAAATAAAAACATAAAGTCTGCCCAAGGTAATCATAGATCAAAATGAGATTCAAATCCAAGTCTCAGTATACTTCTAGAAAAATGTGTCGAACTAAGTATTACTGGGCATGTAATATGGAAGAGTTAGGCAGGCACATAGGCTATAGGTTCCAATGGACAGGGATGCGGAGGTGTGAGGGACCGTGGCACGTTCTGGAAGACGGGTCTTGCTGAGACAGCTAGCCTGCGATGGCCATCCAGGTGAGTGGGGCCAAGTGCAGCGCAGGGGCAGCCTGTAGAAGTGCCCTCAGCCCGGGCCTCTGCTTTGGACAGGACTCAAGCTGTCAGCAGGAGAAGGTTATGTTTGAGAGCCACTTTCCTAAATGTGAGCATTATTAGAAATTGTGTCACATCGCCTTTTCCTAAAGGTCTTCCCGTGGCTGCCAGAGCTTTAATATTAATTGGACAGATTGTCTTTGGATTTGAAACACAAACTGTGATTAATGGAACGGCCGTTGGGCCCGGGGTGCTTTCTGCACCTTGCTTCTCCGGCTGACACAGGCTTGCGGAGGCCGTGCTGTGTGTTTTGACCACAGCGCCTGGTGCAGGGAAATTGGCAGCCTGTCTGAGAAGGATGGGATCTTTTACCTCCAGCTGTCTCCAGGGTCTCTCCCTCCGCTTCCCGCATTTCCTAGATGAGAAAATTGAGTCTCAGACAGGGGAGTCTTGGCTAAAGCAACGCAGGGAGAGGAGAGAATGCAAGGCTTCAACCGGGGACCTGGGTTTAATTCTGAAAATATGTGCTTTTTTCTCAGCCTTTTCTGTTTTTTCCTTGTCTTTTCTAGTTCTTTTAATTACCAGACATGCCTCTAGCTCATGATGCCTTTGTCATCGGTGCATTGCTTCCTCCATGTTTTTTTTTTTTTTGGTGCAGGTCTTTTTTTTCTCATAATTGGCAAAAGATTGTCTGGTGACATAGAAATACAGATGTTAGCATCATGGAAACCAGTATCTGTAGTTCATCTCTACTACCTAAAAGCTATGTGATTTGAGGCAGTTTCCTCAAATCTAAAACTAGCATACAATGATACTTACCTTATAGGATATTACAAGAATTAGGTATGTGATGTATGTCAAGTATTCAGCACAGAGCCTGGTGATGGTGTGTGCTCACTCCAGGATAGCACACACTGACTTTTTTTCTGTTTGTTGACCCTGGTACCCCCCTGCACCCTTCCACACACACCACCACCACACCACCCCAGATCCATTCAGATGTGCACCAAATAAGGTTTATGCTGGTCCATGATTTTTAGTTCTGCATAATGGCAGCCTACACCAATGCATACTGTTCTTCTGTCTATGATACCTAGGAATGCACAATAATTTCTAGCAGCAAGTAAAGACAGAACTAAGTTCTTCCTTAGAGGAAAAAAATGTTTTGTCTGAATATAGATGACAGTGTTGACCAGGCCCAGGGAAGGGCAGAGTGTCAAGAGGGAAGAAGAATGAATCATCCCATGAAGATGACTCAGCTGTCAAACAGAACACTCACCTTAGGTTGTTATGTTAGTAGGAAATATATGTTTATTGGGTTAAAAACTAAAATTTTGGAATCTATCAGTTATTGCAGCAGAACCAACCTCAATAATAATACGTTACAATAGGTTACAACATATGAGTATGTATATTGATGTAGAGATATTTACATAAGCCATATATATATATATATATATATATATATATATATAAACTCTTCACTAAAAATATTTTCGTTGCCTGGCTCTTATTAAATGATATGTGGGATAAGAGATCTACAAAGGCAATATTTTGTTCTGTTTAGTTTTGTTTTAGGAATACCATGGGTACCTTCTGATGACTCGATTCTTTCACAACTTTTCCTTGTTTCAATTGCCAAGGACTGTTTGTCCCTGTAGCTTGTCGAGAGGCCATTTGGCTCTCAGATGCCTCATTTGTTATAAAGCCTTTGGCAGTACAGTTTTCTCATTAGCCACAACACTTAAGATAGTGTGACACTCCCCTTCAGCGAACCATTTTCATGATGTCAAATTAAATTCTTAATTTATCAATTAAGTCAATACATTAATTTCTTAGTCCAGGAAAATATTTTTTGGTCATGACCCATTGCAGAGATAGAGTAATTTTGTCATTACAACTGTAAACGTATTAGTGAATACAATGGCAGATGTAGGAGAAATATTGTCATTTTGGCATTAGGATGTGCAAGCTTCATGCTGTCAAACTTGCTTACCAACACAGTAAAAGTTAAATGCTCTCTCACTTGGCATCATAATCTGGCACTGGCATAATTACTAAAAACAAATACAAATATGGGCTTTGAAATTAGATGGAAAGCTTCCATTATAATAACATTGTAATTTAGAAAAATCTAAGGAATGCTAGCATTAATTATTTTTTGTCATCTGAATGATCATTCCCACGCAGATCCAAAGACAAATGTATTCTCTTTGATTTTTATTATAATTGTAAAAAATTAAAATCAGATTAAGAACACAACCTCTGCAGTTAAGCTTTCCGAGTTCAAATGCTAGTGGACACTTTAAGATGCTGGATCCTGGGCAAGCTCCTTAACATCCAGTGCTTCTGTTTCCTCAAAGGTAAAGTAACAACAGCAATTGTGCGAATAGAGTCTGTTCACTAGCACACTGTCCCTCCTGACCTTCTGACTTCTCCCCTATGCTACAAGGACTTGACAATTAGAGACTGCATGTCCTATAACTCCTTGCAAGTAGGGTCCCAGGGTAGGTTCCACCAATGGCAAGCACTTTGCAGATTACTGGGAAGAAGACAGGAAGAGCCACTCTTCCTTTAACACCAGCCTCCATGGTGGCAGCAAACTAAGGTGGGGTCCTAGGATGGCAGTGATGCTGGTAGCTGTGGGCAAGGAGATGTTCCTTCATTGGAGGTGACGGCCCGGCAGGCTGAGGTGTGTCAGGCAGCAGTGGCTTCCCACAGTTCTTTTTGTCAGGATGATCTTGCTCTTTTTGTGGAGTGTGCGAAGGATGGTGGTTTCCAGTTCTTCTATTATTGGGTTGCTCAATCATATATATATAA
Organism: Lasiurus cinereus; assembly: GCA_011751065.1. NCBI lineage: Eukaryota > Metazoa > Chordata > Mammalia > Chiroptera > Vespertilionidae > Lasiurus > Lasiurus cinereus. Next base: position 3,732,775 of record JAAGEH010000124.1, read on the forward strand.
TTTTATTCTTTTTCTGCCTAACATACTTAAACTGGTTTCAGCTTCCTTGACTCCACATTGCTGCTAAAGTTATTGTATCAACATAATAGAGTTGCCATGTGGATTCCCATAATACATCTAAAAGTGCACAGACTATGGGCAGAAACAGGAAAGGCATTCATTGCATGTCAGCTTTGGCTGATCCCTAGTCATTATGTGCCTTGGGCTCCTGTTCCTTCTATAACGAGTCCTCTGCTTTGATTTCCTGGACCTTGAACACGTTATGTTGTGGAGATGGTAGAGTTCGCAGTATTCTTCAAAGAGCGAGGGCAGTTGGTTTATTTCATTTAGAAAATAGAAGGCCAATATGGTTGGGTACAAAATGGGAACTCGCTTAGCAAATCACATCTCAGTTGAGTTCGTTTAGCCACAGTCAGCTTATTTAACCTCTGCCCGATGCCTGAATGGCTCAGTTATCAGAGATCTGGGAAGAGTTTATATATGGAAGCTGGGCTCTACACCTCCATCTCTGTCCTTTCTAAGCTTTGTTCCTCATGTTTTAGCAAATACGATTGTCCCAAACTCTAACCTCTGTTTCTGAAGCCAGAAAAGCTGTGAACGCTCTATCAGAGCTTTAACTGCCACCTGTGGAAGAGACAAGGGGCTGCCCTTAGGACAAGTGAGCTACAACCAGAAGAACCTCCCTTTTCTTCAAGTGTCAACTCTCCCTCCAGGATATGCCCACTTTTGGTCCCTCCCCATTGCCTTGAAGTAATATGCAATATATAAACATGAAATTATTCATCATTATCCCTGGAAGGGCCAGTCTGATAGAAGTTTATTTTGCCATTGGTGGAAGCGGCTGTTGCTATGCACACTATTAATATTATGTTGACATAAATATATATGCAGATTTCGTTTATCTATTGCTGCATAATAACCCCAAAATTTAGTCGTTTAAAATAATAACTATTTTCCCTCACAATTCTCTTGGCTGACTTGACTCAGCAGGGGGATCTTTTGCTCCCTGTGGACAGGGTCTCTTCTCAGCTGGGGGGCTAGAAGTTCCAGGAAGACTTCAATCCCACACCTGGAACCTCAATGTTCTTCCACATGGCCATCTTGGCTTTCCTCTCTACGGTAGTTCGCCTTCTTATATGGCAGGTGGCTTTATGGGGAGTGGAACCAGAACCTTTCAGAGATCTTAAGGCCTTGGGTCAGAAGCCTAAAATTCCACTTCTGCTGCATTCTATTGGTCAACATGGGTCACAAGCCCGGATTCAATAGACTCCGCCTCTTGATGAGAATGATGACATGAGCCCTGGATGGTATGGCTTAGTTGGTTGGAGCATTATCCCACTCACCGAAGGGTCATGGGTTCAATTCCTGGTCAGAGCATATAACCAGATTGCAAATTTGATCCCTGGTTAGGGAGTTTCTCTCCCTCCCTCCCCTCATTCCCTCCCTCCTTCCCTCCCTCCCCTCTCCTTTTCTCTCTCAAATCAATAAAAACATATCCTCAAATGCCTCAAATGAAGATTAAAAATAAATGATAACATGAACACTCAAGAAAAGAGAAAAATGCATGACAGCCATTTTTGCTGACTGTACACACACACACACACACACACACACACAAACAAACAACATTTTGGTGGACTAAAAAGACAGGGAGCTGTGAGAGGTAGTCCTCTGTTTTACTTGCAATATTTTATTTCTTAAGTGTCAGGCAAAATAACAAAATCTAAATATTTGTTAATTCTGAGCAGCTGAGTAGATGGTTGTTGGCTATATCATTCCACTGTGTGATTGTCTGTTTAAAATTCTTCCAAATAATGGGCTCAGAGACTTCATGAACCTTGAGGCTGTGTGTATGGGTCACACAGGTCCTCCCTGCTCTGATGGTCGGCGGTTGTACCAAGAAGGAGGAAGAAGACTAGTTTACCTAAGAAAGTCCATCTAAGCTCTGTGGCTCCAGGCTCTTTCTGCTGTGCCTGGGATCATTTCATTCCCAATGTTGCTCCTTAATCACTCTCCCAGTCATTCTGCTCAAAAGCAGTTTCCTTTATCATGATGTTTTCATACTCGGCACTCTGTTCATTGCCCGACTCGCCACCTCATTACCAGAATGTGCTGCCTCTGTTTTGCTCATTTGAAAACTATCTACCATTATAGCTCTGCAGCAATCACCCAGCCAATAGGCATCCATCTCGTTCAGTAGCCATCAGGCTGAAGAGGGTGATTAGAGAACTGCAGGGACCAGGCCAGTCTCCACTGGGGCCACTCCGGTGGTTTCCATCCGGTTCCCTGACAGGAAAACTTCAAATGGACTCTCCTGGGTGGAAAGGCAAAGAGTTCTGAGAAGCTTTGCTGACTCACGGAGGAATTTCATTTATTAACCCAACATTCTGACTGCTTACATAGAAATAATAATAATCTGGTATAGGAAAACCTTCCACAGAGTAAGGGAAAAGAATACAGGTGTAAGGTGTCCACTCAGCCTTATTTAATAGAGTAATGTGTTAGAAACAACCTTTCAGTCACTGCCTACGGGAAGAGTGACATAAATCAGAGTACTTGCACATTGGTATTTAGCCATTTTAAAAAGTGAGATAACATCGTGGAAAAGTGCTCATACTATTTTCAATTAAGGCCACAATTTGTAAAACATTCTTTTGTAGTTCTATAATATGATCTTGTTGTAAAAATAGATTTGATTGGAGCCTGTGTACTCTTATAAATACATGAAAGAAAATTGTGAGTAGTAACTTCTTTATTGAATGCCTCCTATGTGTCGACCACTATGTATATCGTGTGCATACGCCAACTTATTTAATCATTTCTCACAACATGGGGTTAGTTTTATTATCGCCATTTTACACAAGTGCATACTGAAGGTAGGAAAGCTAAGTAACTATCACGTTCTTCTAGTTAAGAAGAAACAAAGTTTGTATGTGCTCCATGATTTTCCTATCACAAGTGCCTGTGTACTTGACCAGCTCACAGTATTGCTGAACTTCTTACTTTATCCTTTCTATCACTAAAATGATTATCTTACTCTTTGCCTGTATCCTGCTGTCTTCCTTGAATGTTCTTGGCTGATGCCCTGAAACACTAATGAAAAGTTTTTACTGGACCATTCTAAGATACAGTAATATTGGCTGAGGACTTTTAAATGGATCAAACTGCCCAGAAGACATACAAACACTAGATGCAGGTGCATCAAACAACAGAGTTGCCAAGTATATGAAGCAAAAGAGGCGGATAGAACTGAAATGAGAAATTCAAAAATGTACAATTAAAATTAGAGGCTGCAACACCATTTCTTAGCAATTGCTGGAACAACTATACCAAAAAAATCAGAAAGGATATAGAATAGTTCAACAATACCATCCAACAATAGGATACAATTGAAAGGTATACAACATTATACCCAACACCAGAATATACCTATTTTTCAAGAACCCATTATACTTATACCTTCGAAGACTATTTTCTTAGACAAAAACAAATCTCAATAAATTTAAAATAATTGAAATCACATAGACTATGTTCTCTTTCTAGAATAGAATCAAACTAAAATCAATAATTTATAGAATGGAATCCAGCTAAAATTCAATAATAAAAAAGACTGTTTTTTTACACTTAAAAAAATAAACTTCTAAGTAATTCATGAGTCAGATGGAAGGTTCAGGAGAAATAAAAATCTATGTTCATCTATTTCTGCAATAAGAGGAAAATTCACACCTGTAAATACTTATATTAAAAAGAGGAAATGATCAAATAAATAGTCCAAACTTCCACATTAAGAACACAGAAAAAGAACAAAATAAACTTAGAGCAAGCAGATGGCAAAAAATAGCAACGTCAAGAGCAGAAAAAAATAGAATTAAAAATAAAAAGTTTTAAAAATCAATGAAACAGAAAGTTGATTCTTAATAAGGTCAATAAAACTGACAAACCTCAACCAAGGCTGACAAAGAAAACAAAAGCACAATTCCCATTTTCACAAATGAACAGGGGGTGTCACTACAGATCCTAGAAGATATCAGAAGAATGGCAAAGATACTATTACCAACTCTACACTCATAAATTTGACAACTGTAGATGAAGTGGACCAGTTTCCTGAAAAGCACAAACTGCATGTTTCACCCAATATGAAACAGATAGTTTGATGGGTCTGAAAATTAAGCAAATTGAATTCATAATGAAAACTCCCCAACACGAATCTTTAGACTCAGATGATTTCAGTAGGGAATTCTTTCAAAGGTTTAAAGAAGAATTAATATTAATTCTATGCAATGTCTCCCAGGAAATAGAACAGGGGAACACTTCCCAATTCACTTTATGAAGTTAATATTACTCTGGTACATATATTTAAGAAGGAAGCTACAGGCAGATTTCCCTCATGAATACAAATGTGAAAAATTTTAACAAAGCACTAGCACAAGGAATTAAGCAATGCATAAAAAAATTATGCACCAAGACCAAGTGGGGTGCATCTCAGAGATGCAAGGCTGGTTCAGAATTCAAAAATCAACGTAATTCACAATCTTTACAAACTAATGTAGCAAAATCACATGATAATATTAATTGATACTAAAAAGCATTTGACAAAATATAATGCCCATTCATTATTTTAAAAAAAATTATAAAAAATAGGAATAGGAGGAAAATTCCTCAATTAGATACAAAGTATCTACCACAAATCTATAAAATAAAACGAAAGTTATAGGTAGCATTTTACTTAATATTAAAAGACCTTGTTTTCTGCCTAAGAGCAGGCAGAAGATAAGGATGTTCATTCTCAACACTCTTACTCAACACAATATTGAAAGTTCTGGGCAAGAACTTGAAATAAAAGTCCTATATATTTGAAGGAAAACATAAAACTGCTCCTATTTACAGATGATGTGCTTGACTATGTAGAAAATCCAAGGAATCTACAACAGCAATAAAATTCTACAACTAATAATTGAATGTCCAGTGAGTTCTCAGAATAAAAAGTAAACATACAAAATTCAATTATAGGTTCTTATATTAGCAATAAACATATTGATATCAAAATTAAAAATGCACAAACTTTCAGAATCACTGACAAATACATAGGTTTAAATGTAACAGAGCATGTACAGGACTTGTATATTGTAAACTATAAAATGCTGATGAAAGAAATCAAGGAAGATTCAACCAAGTCATTCTGTTCGTGAATTGAGAGACTCGTCACAGTAAAAATGTCAATTTTTTTCCTAATTAATTTACAGGCTTAAGAGAATTTCTATCAAAATCTCAGCAAGGATTTTCTGTGGATACAGACAATATTCTAAAATTTATATGAAAGGACAAAAGAAACAACTATAATTTAAAATAATTGTTTTTATCCTTATCATTAAGAGTACTATAGATGTCCACCTCCCCCTGCCCACGCTACTGCCTCCCTCTACATGAAAACTTTGCCCAGTTTCCTTTCAGAAACACCCTGTCCAGTTCCCGCTCTGCCCCAAGTCTTCACCACCATATTGTCTGTATCATACATAGGTAATACATATGATCTTTGGTTAGTCTCTTCCTGCACTCCCTACCCTCTGAGACTTGTAACTCTGTTCCATGTTCCCATACCTCTGGTTCTATTTTATTCATCAGTTTATTTTGTTCATTAGATTCTTTGTTCCTTTATTTTGATGTTTATATACAATTGTTGATAGCTTTGTACTTATTGATATTTTATTATTCATATTTTATCCTTTCTTCCTCCCCTTCATCATCTCCTCCTCCTCTCCCTCCCCCTCTCTTTTTCCCCCTTTTCCTTCCCCCTCCTCCTTCTCCTCCTCCTCCTGCTCTTCTTCTCCTTCTCCTTCTCCTTCTTCTCCTTCTCCTTCTCCTCCTTCTCCTTCTCCTCCTTCTCCTTCTCCTTCTCCTTCTCCTTCTTCTTCTTCTTCTTCTTCTTCTTCTTCACAAATACACTTTAACATTTTATATAATACTGGTTTGGTGGTGATGAACTACTTTAGCTTTTTCTTGTCTGTGAAACTCTTATCTGACCTTTAATTCTAAATTACAGCTTTGCTGGATAGAGTAATCTGGTTGTAGGTTCTTGCTATTTATCACTTTGAATATTTCTTGCCACTGATTTTTTGCCTTCAGAATTTCTGTTGAGAAATCACTGACAGTCTTATGGGTGCTCCCTTGTAGGTAATTGCTTTTCTTGTGCCATTTTTAAGAATCTCTCTTTGTCTTTTCTCTTGGCATTTTAATTATGATGTGACTTGTGTGGAACTCTTTAAGTTCCTTTTGTTTGGGACTCTCTGTGCTTCCTGCACTTTCTTACATGAAGAAGAAGGGGGTTTTCTGTCATTATTTCTTCAAATAGATTTTCAATGTCTTGTTCCCTTTCTTCACCTTCTGGCAACCCCCTTAGTGCAAATATTGGTATGCTATTTAAAATTAATTTTTATAAGAGAATGGTATGGGAAGAATCAGTACTATGATTTCAAATTCATTATATAGCCACAATAAGAACAAGTATATTTTATTACTATAATAATATTGGTGGAAAAATAGATACCTTGATCAATAAAACAGAATAAAGAATTGACATCTCCCAAAGAGTCCCAGATTGGAGAGGGTGCAGGCTGGGCTGAGGGATAACCCCTCCCCCTCCCCCCAGTGCATAGATTCTGTGCACCAGGACTCTAGTATGCTTATAAAGGGGCAGCATGTGAGACCCTTGTGTTGATGGGAATGTTATATCTTGACTGTATTAACGTCAATATCCTGTTTGTGATACTGTAATATAGTTCTGCAATATGTTATTTTTTGAGGAAATTGGGTAAGTATACATGAGATCTTTGTATATTATTTCTGGCAACTCCATGTGAATCTATAATTACTTCAAAATAAAAACTTTGCCCTGGCCAGGTGGCTCAGTTGGTTGGATTGTTGTCCTTGTGCACCAAAAGTTTGTGAATTTGATTCCTTGGCAGGACATGTACATAGGTTGCAGGTTAATTCTCCAATAGGGGCAAGTACAGGAGGCAAACAATCAAAGGTTTTATCTCCCATCAGTCTCTCTCTCCCTCTCTCTAAAAATTAATAAAATAATAATAAATTAAAAGTTTAATTAAAAATTTATTGAGTTTTCCTATCCATGGTCTACTACTCTTTCTATTGATTCAAGTATTCTATATTTTTCCTTCATATAAATCTTGGACATTACTTATTTAAAAAATTATTGATTTTAGAAAGAGGAAAGAGAGGGGAGGGGAGAGAGAGAGTGGGGGGAGATTTGTTGATTCACTTATTCATGCATTTATTGGTTGTTTATTGCATGTATCTTGAAAGAGATCAAACCCACAAGCTTGGTGTATGGGCACAACACTCTAACCAACTGAACTACCCAGCCGGGCTTGGGCATTTTTAAATTGTTGCTATTTTAAATTGAGTATTTCTTTCCTTATATTTCCTGCATGTTATTTGTATTTATGAATGTTATTTATTTCCATGTATTAATATTGTTTCCATCTACTTTATTGAATCCTCTGGTTGTTTGTAATAGTTTTTATTTTGTTTTCTTAGGTTTTCCAAGTATAGGATTATATTATCTGCAATAGTGAAAGTTTTAAATATTCATTCCCAATATTTATGTCTTTGACTCTTTTGTCCCATAGCACTGTCTAGCATCTACCTTGTGAAATAGAGGATAAAAGGATCAATTCATAGGGTGGATTTTGTTGTATTGTTGTTTTTGTTCATGGTTCTTTGTTTCTAACTTCAAGGGATGTGCTTTTAGTGTCAGTGTTTCTCTCTATTAAGCAGAATATCACCATATTCAGGAAATACTCACCCCTGAAAAATGTTGTTAAATATCATCACATAGTCTGTCTTTTAAAAGCCTCTAATGAAGCATTGGTTAATAGAAATATAATGCAAGCCACATTTAAATTTTTCACATTTTCAATAGTAAAAACAAACAAGCAAAATTAACGTTAATAGCTTTACTTGAATCCATATATAAAAAACATTTTAATAAGTATTCAAAAAAGTCATTAATGAGGCATTTTATATTTTTTTCTAGTATGAAGTCTTTGAAGTTAAGGTATATTTTACAGTTTCAGTACCTCTCAATGAGGACTTTCCATGGTTCAAAGGCTCCATAGTCACATGACTCTAGTGGTTAACTTACTGCACAGCACAGCTCTTAGAGTGTTTCATTGTCCTCAGGACAATACCTACACACCTTACCTTTCTCAGATGGCCTTTACGGAGTATCCCCTGCAGGAAAATCTACGTCATGCCCTCCTCTCTGGATCTAGCCACTCTGCATAGACACTCTTCCACCTTGTCTTGCCCTGGCTAACTCTTGTTTATTCTTCAGCTGCAAGCCAACCTTGCCTACTCCCAGGAAGCCTTCCCTGCCTCACGTCTGGGTTGAGTTCCTATTCTCTGCATCCCTATCAGAACCTGTTTTCATTGTTTTCCCAATAGATTGTGTTCTTCCTGAGATCAGAGAGTTTATCTTCCTCCTCACTTCCCACACACACAGCACAATGTGCATAGTTGCATAATGAAGGGGTGTCATTCCATGAGGTACCAGCCTCTATGCAGAGCAGAGGAAAACAATGCTGTGAATATCCTATCTAATAAAAAAGTAATACCCTGGCGATGGAGGAAGCCAAGCTTTCCACATACCACGGGGGGGGGGGCAGGCTTCCACTTAAGACTACAAAGTTTCAATTATAGAAGACAAATAAATCCTAGATCTCAGGGTCTTCGATTGGATCACCGGAGGGCATGGCCAGCCTGCAAACCACCACAGGTCTCTTGCCCAGGCTGCCCCTTACCCCAAGGGAACACCCACCCTGATCCAGACACCCTTCAGAGCAAACCAGCTGGCCCCCGCCAGTGCACCAAGCCTCTATTCTATCTAATAAAAGAGTAATATGCAGATTGATCATCACTCCAACAAACAAGATGGCTGCCCCCATGTGGTCAAAGATCCTGCCCCTATGTGGACAAAAGATGACCACCACAAGATGGCCAGTAGGGGAGGGCATTTGAGAGGGACCAGGCCTGCAAGGGAGGACAGTTGAGGGTGATCAAGCCTACAGGGGCAAGCAGTTAGGGGTGACCAGGCCAGCAGAGGAGGGAAGTTGAGGGTGACCTGGCTTGCAGGGAAGGGCAGTTGGAGGGGAGCAAGGCCTGCAGGAGAGAGCAGTTGGGGCGGGCAGAGAACAGGCCTGCAGGGAAGGGAAATTAGGGGTGACTAGGCCTGTGGGGGAGGGCAGGTAGGCATCAATCAGGCTGGCAGGGGAGTGGTTAGGGGGTGATCAGGCTGGCAGGCAGAAGCATTTAGGGACAATCAGGAAGGCAAGAAGGCAAGCATTTGGGGGCTAGCAGTCCTGGATTGTGAAAGGGATGTTCCATTGCTTGTTTAGGCCTGATTCTACCTGGATAGGGCCTAAATGGACAATAGGACAACCCTCGAAGGGTCCCAGATCGGAGAGGGTTCAGGCTGGACTGAGGGGACCCTCCCCCTGCATGAGTTTCATGCACCGGGCCTCTAGTCTTATAAATAAAGAGAAACCAGTGGGCACAGCAAAGAGGGGAGGCAGACTTAGGATGGAGTGTTAAAAGTGGATGGATTCTTAGAAAAGAGAGTAGCATGGTAGGCTGACATCAACACATGCAAATCATGACGTCTCAGCATCCCAGTTGCCATGTTGGAGGAGGAAGTCGCAGAATGTATATGTCCTGGGGAAGGGAGATGTAAATTCCAGGGAGAAGGTGGTAAGATGCATGGCTCTCTCCTGTACTGCCCTGGGCTACTCTAAGACTCGATGGTTTTTTGTTCCCTTGGCTGAAGCAATGACATGAATAAAGTATCATCTACCAATTACCACACTGAAGTTTTAGAGTTACTTTGCCCATTGGAGTGACCCTTTATTAAAGGGGATCATTGCACATAACAACCTGGTGTTACTGAGGTATTTCAATGCTTCATGTTTTCCTCTCTGGATTTATATTTATATTTCCTCCTTTCTAAGACATATCTCATTATTTCTGGCTCATCCTGTTACCCTCTAATGGAAGAAAGATGTATTTACTTTGAAAAGCTGACAGCCAGCATGACCCTTATAATATGCATCTTTGGAAGATTACTGAATAATAATAACAATAACAATAATAATGGCTACTGTGTACCACTACGTGTCAGGCACTGAGCTATGCACTCTGTCTACATTATATCATTTAAATGTCACAAATTTTACAAATAAGTAATGTTCCCAAGGTCACATAGCTTATAATTAACTGAGCTGGGATATGTTCCCAATATGTCTAATTCTAAAGCCCACACATTCATACATTATAATTTATTACTTGATATTTATCAAACTGTATAGAATTCTATTCCTGAAAATCTCAGCCATCCATCTTTGCTTTGGGCCAGCACCAGACCATTTGGATTTCATTGCAGTTCACTCCTCTTCAGGGAGAACTTCATCCCTGTCACATTTGGCGTGTTGATTAGAGCAAGGAGAGAGGCCTCCGTGTGTCTGCTGCTTTCTCTCCCAGGGGAAGACCGAGAAAATGATTGACTCAGACCCCTTCGCCCACGGAGACCACGGCAGCTCACAGTCAGATGCCTCCTATGTAAGGGTCAATTAGGATGTGCGCCTCATTGTAAAGCACGGAAATAAAGGACAGATGGAGGAATTTGGTCACAGTGACTGAAGGCACTTTGACAGCTGCTGTGGTGATCACATCACCAGCCACTTGGCTTTCGATGAAGATTGTATCTTGGAGAGAAGCAAAAGCATTTGTCTCTGTGATACCATCTTTAAAGGTTAACTCACGAAGGGTAAAAACCTCGCTAGATCCTAAATCAGTGGTACAACGCTTTGACCATATACATTAGAATCCCAGGATGCACATCCGAGAGACCAATTCCATCAGAATTGCTAGGGATGAGTGTATATATGAATAACTCCTGGACACAGACAGTTGGGAGGTGGGGGCCTGGTGTGGGAGAGGACTGGAGGAAGTTATTGAGGGCAAAAAGGGGACACATGTAAGACTTTCAATAATAACGATTTTTTTTTAAAGAATTGCTGGGTTTGAGATTCAGCATCCGTATTGATTATGGCCTTCCCATATGATTCTAATCTCTGTAAGTCAATAAGAAAATCACTGCTCAAAATAAATGTTTCTTTTACCATATCTTAGTGACAAATTACAGTACACTTGTACAGTTTTATTGTCAATGTCTAAATTATTTGCATTGCAGAAAACTATGGTCTGTTGAGTATCAATTCTTTGAAATATTTGATGTTTTCTATGAGTACATATGCCATAAATGCATATATATAGATGATTTAGAGATACACAAATAGACAAATAATGCTATATATAAGTATACTTTGTATAATTTAGAAAAGTTATATTACTAATTGTTGTGTATTTTATATATATATACACATACAGGATTGGGCAAAAGTACGTTTACAGTTGTTCATATAGAAAATAATACAATAATTGATAAATAATAATATAAGAATAAAATGTTTCATATACTCACAAGTATAAACCTACTTTTGCTGAACCCTATATATGGATAAGTACATACACATATGGCAAATCTTACCAATTCTGTTTTCTATTTTTGTTTGTATAATCTATCAGGTTTTGATAAAGTCACTAAAATCTCCCACTGACAGGATGTTTGCCAACTTTGCAAAAATTATATCATCCTATATAATAAAAGCCTAATATGCTAAGTGCCTGGTCATCTGGTCAGCCATTCAACCAACCAAAGGGTAATATGCTAACGATATGCTAAGGCTGCTCAATTGCTCACTATGATGTGCACTGACCACCAGGGGTCAGACACTCTAACTGGCAGGTTAGCTTGCTGCTAGGGTCTGGCTGATCAGAACTGAGCAAGATGGGCCAGACATGCCCTCGAGCCCTCCTGCGGTCCCTCTCCAGTTAGCCAACCTCCTGCATCCCTCCATGGGCCTGATCATGCACCTGTGGGGTCCCTCAGCCTGGCCTGTGCCTTCTCACAGTCCAGGAACCCTCGGGGGATGTCAGAGAGCTGGTTTCAGCCCAATCCTACAGGCCAGGCCAAGGGACCCCACTGGCACGAATTTGTGCACTGGCCTCTATTTTTTTTTTATATTTGAGGTTATCTAAAATGCATCAATATTGTTTCAATTTGTGTTTGCTTAGTAATTTTTTTTAAATGTACTATTAAGTAATATATTTCTTTATGTCTAGTAATGGTTTTGCCTTGGATTTTATTTTGCTGGCGTATTGCCTCATTATCTATCATTGTGTTAATACTTGCACAATATGTCATTTACTTTACTTTTCAAACTCATTATGTGATTTTTTTTTTTAATCTTCACCCGAGGATATTTTTCCATTTATTTTAGAGAGAGAAGGAAAGACAAAGAGAAACATGGATATGAGAGAAACACATCAATTGGTTGTCTCCTGCATGGGCCCAGGCTGGGGAGGAGTTTGCAATTGAGATACATGCCCTTGACCGGAATCAAACCCTGAACCCTTCAGTGCACAACCCAACTCTCAATCTCATTATGTGATTTTAAGAGTTTCTTTTTTAAGACATTATAACCAGATTTTTTAAAATCCATTTTGATACACTATCTTATAATGGCAAATTTTATTCATTTATACCAATACTGATTGTTAATCACTATTGTAGATTACAAATATAATTAGTGATTACAGATAGACTTATTTCTACCTTCTTTCTTTTTTTGATTATGCTAGGATTCATATACTGTATTTGTTATTTCCCTCTGAAATTTTAGGAATATATTTTTCCACATACATAAGTAACTATAAATTTTGAAGCACAACTAAAGGTATTCAGAATTTTTAAAATCTTTCCCTGAGCAAAGCAAATGTCTTAGAACCCTTATTTACCACTGAACTCTACCCCCACATGGAAATTCATTTTTAGAGTTTGTTTTGTTTTTTTATCCATTTCTGTGCTCATAGGATTTTTTCTATGATTTTAATTTTTTAACTTTTCCCTTTGTTTCTTACAGCCCATATTTTCATTGTAGATTAGTATTTCTTTTTTAAAATAAAATGCATCTGATTTTTTTTTTCTTACAGAAAGAGCCTTCGGGTGTTAACCTCTCTTAATATTCTAAACTGCTTTATCTTGCCTTCATGTTTGATTACAAAGTGAGCAGGATATAAAATTTTAAGTTGTTACATGCCTTCCCTTAATAGAGTGAGATATTACCCCTTCATCTTTGAGCATTGTAATTGCCAAAGTGGAGGGAAATATCTCTTATCAGTCTAAATACTAATATCAGTGGCCACTTTATCTTTTTTTGCTTTAGTTCTACTATTTCATTCAATGAGTCGGTGTTTATTTGGTATAATTTATTCTTCCCTGTGGATCTTTTGATGGGTGGACTTAGTTGCCTCAGTTTGTAAGAGGGCAGTAACTACCTCCTCAAATAAGTCTCCTCCCTTTTCCTGAATTAAGTGTTCCAGACTCTTATGGGACATAGGTTGGGACTTTTCATGTGATACTTCTGATCTCACTTTTCCTTCCTTAGTTTTACTTCTCTGAGGAGAATGCTGGGCAAAGTTCTTGTTATCCTACTCGAAATCATTATTACTTAGCGTTTAGTTAACTAGATTTTATTTAATTCTTTGTTTTCTATCTCAATGTTTTCGTTTTTGAAATGTCTAATTGGTTCCTTTTATGTCCACATTCTCCAGATTTATTTTGTTTGCTTGTTTTCTAATTTCTAATGAAACTTAAGCATTTTCCCCTCTGCGATCCACCTACACAGTCTTATTCATCTTCGTCAAACATGTTTGCAGAAGTAATTTAATTCGTGGTAAATTCATGTTTTGATTTTCTGTTTTCTTGGCTAATTTTGTTGAAAGTTTTAACTTTCCTCGTAATGGAAATTGTGTGTGTGTGTGTGTGTGTGTGTGTGTGTGTGTGTGTGTGTGTGTGTTGATGTTTCCTCTCTATTCCTAATCTCACCATTTTCTGTATCTTGCACACATTTTTCTATGCAAATACCAGGTCCTGTTGAAGAGGTGGGGACAGCTAGTGTGTGAAACACACAAACACGGCGCTTATGTTCCACAGGGAAGACACAGACAATAAATATAACATGTATAAACATCCCATAGCATGTTAACGATCCTGTAATGGCTCACAGCCCAGAATGCTGTGCGAGGCTCCTGCTCCGCAGGGATGTGGAGCAGAGCTGTTCAAAGACATGTCCTGCAACCTGCCCGCTCACACATCAGAGAAAGGCTCTAAAAAATACAACTCTTACATCAATTTGACAAAGCAATTTCCTTCCATCAGATCTACTACCGGGAAATTTGGCCTTGTATTTTGTATGTCTATTTTTATTTCATTTTCAATTTCCCTTAATTGTAGTTTACTTAAAACAAAACAAAAAACAAAACTCTGATTAAATAGTGGGTGGGGGAACTAGGTTCTTTCAACATAGAGATTCTGAAAAGCAGCGGCACAGAAGTTCTTTGGAAGTGGGAAGTAAGCCAGGAGGGAACTTTGTGAACTTCCTCAAGGAAGGCCCAGGGGCATGGCTGTGTCCGGCCTCCTCCCTAAGTGCCCAGCATTATAGAAATTAGAAGCTGTAGTGGCACTTGAAAGCTGTGTTCTCCACCTTCCTCTTGGGGGTGAGCATCTCAGCCCCAGCTTTCAGCAGTTAATTTGCCATAGAGCGATGTAGTTACAATTACTTGGTGGGCATCGAAAGGATTCTCCAAATATATCTCACTCTACCATTTAACAGAAATGCAGGTTATTTTTATTCTGATACTTCTGTTTGGTTTAAACACATCCCTGGCAAAAAAAAAAAAAAAAAAAAAAAAAAAGTACAAGGAGTTTAGCACTGCCAAAGCTGACTGCCAAAATTCCTATTTTCAGATATTGGCTTGGCCGCTGACTTACTGATGACCTTGGAGACTCACTTACCTTTTGCGGTTTAACCTTCATAATTTTTACAGCTCTTTGAGCAAGTGGAGGTTGGTTATGACTACTTTTTCTTTCATGCTAGATAACAAATGCTAGTCTTTCATAGTTACTTTTGGAATTTTATTCAGTTTTTTTGTTCCCTTATTTAAAAAAAAAATCTCCACATAAACTTGTCTCTTCCACTTGTGTGTACTAATTTTTGTTGTTTCTTTCATTTTTTTACATATATTTTTAAAATATATACTTTTGTATACAAATATTTTTTTCATTTGCTTTTGGTATCCTGGGATTTATATTTTTGAAGAATGGTTGGCTTATCATTAGGTGGTTTGGTACAGTGGAGATATTTTATTCTGGAGATGTATTTATTAGTTTTATCTATCTCTGTGTTTTCCTTCAAATAACTGGGGATACAAAGAATTTAAATACACAGTAATTCTTTAACACAGCAAACAGTCACAGAAGCAAGACTGGAGAAACAAATGAAGAGAAAGGGCATTTTCTCTCCCTTCATAGTTCTTTATTCTGTTGTTGTTGTTGTTTTTTTAATATGGTAGCTATTTAATTCTGTGGAGAGTTTAAAAATGCAATATATCTAGAAAATGCATAGAGATTCAAGTTGTAAAATATGTCTTTTTAAGAAGAATAGTAGCTAGTGTGTACGTTAGACTCAATTGTTCATTTATTACATAGAATAAATTTTGTAAACTCATAGCTTTTCTTTTTTTTTTAAGGCTTTTTTCTTTATATTTTAAGGAAACTTTTGGAGCAGCATATCAATGATAGAACCTAATAAAATCTTACCTCTGGGCAAGCCTCATGTATATAAAATCACAGACTGTGATGCCAGGGCTTTCTGTTAGTACCATCCATTTCATTAGCATTTTTCCAATTTATCTTGTGTTACTCTCAGCACGCGATGCCTATTTTAAATATTTAAGCACTGCCGTGGTCATAAAAATAATAGTGACAAATTGAGTTAACATTTCTGCTGAGGATTACCCACTATGTGTAGCCCAGAAGAACTTTAACACCTGCACCAATGCCTATATCAGGCCTGGGTGTGTTGAGTCTCTAATACAGTGCCTTTCCTTAAATGAATATTTAGATTTGTTTTATGCAACATATGAGACAACCTCTCTTTCATCAATTATTTGTTTGACTTCCCTAATACATTTCCATTTTAACAAGATTATGTCTCTATCAAAAGGAAAGGAGCAGGAACAAGCTATCAATGTCTGGGGTAACCCCCCCCTCCCTCTGCCCCACCACCACCACCATTACCACCACCACCTCTCCTGGGTATTGTAATTGTGTATGATCTGTTCTGTTTCTCAGCTGTCTCCCCTGAGACTGCTCTCTCTTTGGCCATACTTCAGGTTACATGCATGTTTCACACTATGACTCGCTGTAACCTTATTTAACTGGCTATAATATATTACTCAAAATAAAAATAATTTGCATAATTTTATCCTGTGGAAGTATCTCCCATCCATCAACAAAATATTACCAAGGGAAGTGAGAAAAACTAGCAAAAGGAGAAATCTCATTCCTATATACTGATCTATATTTTAGTAACATTTGAGTGGATTTAAATCTTCTATTGCCAAATTAACCAGAAAGTGCCCCTTTTGAGGTTCATATCAGTCTTCATTTCATATTTATAACAGTCGTCACTGTAAACATATTTAGATGGAAAGATTTTTGTTTAGTTTTGTTTTTACTACTCCCAGGAGATTACATTTAGTTTTCCCTCGGTTTTATTGAGAAATAATTGACATAAATCATTATATAATTTTAAGACACACAGCATGATGGTACAGCATGTCAGATTGATAGAAGTTCAGCTAACGTTCACCTTCTTATGTAGGAAAACATGTTCCTTGTAATGAGAACTCTTAGGATTTACTCCCTTAGCAGCTTTCCTGTATATCCTACAGCAGTGCTAGCTATAGCCATCCTGTTGTATATTACATCCCCAGAACATATTTATCTTAAAACTGGGAGTTTGTACCTTTTGACAACATTCCGCCAATTTTCCCTATCCCCAACCTTTGTCCCTAGTAACTACAAATCTGGTTTCTTTTCTCTTTCTCCCTTTTCTTCCCCTCCTACATGTAAGTGAGATCATACAGTTGCTTATATTTCTCCAACCTTTTTTACTTAGCATAATGCCTTCAAGGTCCATTTGTGTTATGCATCGTAGGATTTATTATGCTGCATAATATTCTACTTTATAATATGTGTGTACATTGCCTTATTTATTCATCCATCCATCAATAGACACTTTCACATCTCAGCTATTGTAAGTAATGCTGTATGCACATGTGGTTGCAGATATCTTTTCGAGTTAGTGTTTTTGTTCCTTGGATATATTCCCAGAAATGGAATTACTGGATCATATGATAGTAATATTTTCAATTTTGGGAGAACACTTCATACTGTTTTCCATAATGGATGTATTAATTGACAATCCCTCCAACAGTGCATAAGGATTCCCCTTTTTTGACATCTACGTCAGCATGAGTTAAGTCTTGTCTTTTCTATGATATCTTTGCTAACAGACATGAGGTGACATTGTGGTTTTGATCTGCAGGTCCCTAATGACTAGCGGTATTGAGCATCTCTTCATGGACCTGTTGGCTTTTCATATATCTTCTTTGGAGAAACATCTGTTCATGTCCTTTGCCCATTTGTTAATTGGTGTGTGTGTGTGTGTGTGTGTGTGTGTGTGTGTGTATGTGTGCGCGCGCGCGCTCACACGTGCACGCCTTTGCAATTGAGTTTTAGGAGATCTTTATTTATCTTGGATTATAACCCCTTGAAAGATGTATGGTTTACAAATATTATCCCCATTCTGTAGGTTGGTGTTTACTTTATCAATGGTTTCCTTTGCTGTGCAGAATCTTTTTAGTTTGATGTAGCCCAGTTGTTTATTTTTTTTTTAGTTGCTTTTGTCTTACATGTCATTTCCAAAAAAAATAATTGCCAAGACCTATCTCAAGGAGCTTTATTCCTATGGTTTCTTTTAGAATTTTCATTGTTTCAGGTTTTATATTTGAGCCTTTAATCCATTTTGAGTTAATTTTTGTGAGTGGAATGTAATAAGGGTCCAGTTTCATTCTTTTGCATGTGAATATCCAACTATCCCAGCAACAACTATTCAAAAGAATGTCTCCATTTAGCATTCTTGGTTTCTATGTCAATTATTAATGGCCCATGTATACTGGGGTTTATGTTCAGGATTTCAATTATTCCATTGGTCTGCTGAACTGTTTTTATTCCAATACCATGTGGTTTTGATAACTATAGCTTTATAGTATAGCTTAAAATCAGAATGTATACTGCCTCCTGATTTGTTATTCTTTCTCTGGATTTATTTGGCTAGACAAGGATTTTTGTGATTCCATATACATTTTAGAAATTTTTGTGTCTACTTCTATAAAAAAAATACCATTGGAATCTTGATAGGGATTGTGTTGAAGCTATAGATGGCTTTTTGTAGTATTGATATTTTAACAGTATTAATTTTTCCAGTACATTTATTTCTGTTTTCAATTTCAGTGTCTTATATATTTCAGAGTAGACACCTTTTACCTTCTTAATTAAATTTATTATTAAGTATTTTATTGTTTTTATGCTATTGTAAATAAGGTCAATAACTTTATTTTTATTTTAAAAAAATTATTATTAGTGGGGGAGGATTATTTTTGTAAATAAGGAAAACACATTCAATAAAGTGCCGTGACTTGCCCAATGCCACCAATTCCGACACACCTAGGTCAATCCCAAAGTTCATATGTGCTACTTTAAAAATACCACAACTGGATGGAGTCTTCCCCTGGGATATAGAAAAGGTGGTAAAATTCAAACACTGTTGAAAAATGCCAGCATTCTTTTCATGGCAAGGCTTTGGAACCTTGTCCCAGTTGGGTAATGCTCACTGTGGCTGCTGTAGCATTGCTTACAGATGCTCGGGTGTAATATCTAACACACCACTAAACTATTCCCCATTGTCAGAGCTTAGAAGCTTTGACTGACAGGCACTAGACAAGGCAGGGGAGAGCACGTAACCTTGACAACTGACAATGTGTGTTTACGCAGATACTGCAACGAAGCTGCCAGGAAAGGATGTGATTCACCTTGAGGCTGATCTCTACCATCCTAACTTGTTCATTGTCTCCCCCCTCCCTTTCACATCCTTCTCCTTCACTGCCTGTTGTACATCCTGACTCCAACATCCAGCTCCATTCTCTCATATGAATGCAGGACAAACGCTATTTCAAAAAAATTACAATAACAAAGAAGATTCGGTAGAACAAAGTTATGTCTGTACTTTGGTATCTGACTCTTAGGAACAATGCTTCCTTTATCTAGTTACGACAAAATTTGAGCTCTTGTGCAAACAATTTCCTGGAACACTCTCCATATAATATTCATTCTCAAAGCAACATTTTCTCATGTGTGCATTTCTCAGAGAAGATTTCAATGCACATTCAAGTTGTATTTGGTTTCATCTTTAGGAATAGCAGTTGATTGTCAAAATTATTCCTGTTTCACCGATTAGGAAATTGAGGTTCAAAGAAGTAAATCAACCAAGACTTGATAATCCTTAAATTGTAGGAAACATTGAGTTTTCACTCCTAAATAGGTTCTTTCCTGTGTAATATTCTTTTGTACAGATAGCTCTACTAGTAATAAGGACCATTTTCCAGGAGACTGAAGGCAATGGCCAAAGTGGTGGTATGTTTTATGTCCTGCCATCAAAGAACATATACCAGGTGAGTGAGTTGCTAAGTATTTACTTCGGTGAACTATGCCTTTAATATCCTTTACTTCCTTTCCATCTCAAACAGCCCAACTGCCAAACCAAAATTGCGAATGAAAATGACACCATGAACATAAAGGAAATGAGAATGGTACCTTATCTCACACTCTGGTTTGAATTACTGGAATTTCAGAAGGTCATTCCTGCTGGACCACCAGATCTACGATTGCAATGTGGTTACTAGGCCAGTGAGGGCAGTATAATGGAGACAGGTAGTTACGGAGACCATCAGAAGCAGCCCTGTCATTTCGTTACTAGTAGACATATACAAGTTGTTTCAAAGCTCTGAACTGCACATTTCTAAGTTATACGAAGATACTGATCATAACCACATAGTTATATGTATACACTAGGCGGTGAAGATTGAGCAAAATTTGTTCAGGAAAAGCTCTTCATAGACTGTAAAGAGTTATACAAATATTAATTCTTATTTTGTCCATTTTCACTCTTCCAGATAGCATAAACTCTAACAGGAGGGGTTATCTTGTAGAGAAGCCAAACCATGGACATATGTGGTAATAGCCATCGCAATTAAATATAGTGTGACCTTGGTTAAATTACTTAACCTTTCTGTTGTCGCTGTGCTACTCATGGAACAACCAACAACATCATCCTTTCCCTCACCTTGAGATGAGCAAGTCTGTATGTAATAATTTACAGTTGAGCTACAAAAGGAGAGTGAAAACACACACACACACACACACACACACACACACACACACACAGGTGTGAGGATCATAAATGATCATCCTATATAATCACACATTTATAATCCCCACACCTGTGTGTGTGTGTGTGTGTGTGTGTGTGTGTGTTTTCACTCTCCTTTTGTAGCTCAACTGTAAATTCCTTAAAGTCAAGGGGGAGGGGCCAGGTGGACAGTCAGTAGTGGTCCCGTGAGCCAAGGCTTATGTCCCCACAACAGCTTGAGGTGGTCAAGTGGATAGGCTGGTGGGACACATGAATGGTCAGGTGAGACATGGCCTTGGGAACACCTGGAAATGGTCAGGTGAGCCAGGAAAGATAGGGCCTGGTGACCAGCTGGAAGTGATTGCATCATCAGAGGGAGGGGCCAAGTGGACAGTCAGTAGTGGTTCCATGAACCAAGGTGTATGTCCCTGTCAATAGCTGCAGGTGGTCAAGTGGATAGTCTGGTGGGGCCACATGAATGTGGAGGAGGGTCACAAGAGGATGCAAAAGCCCCACTTCTCTGGAGTCCAGACACTGGATGGTACCAAGAAGGTCCCTGTCTGCAAGGAAGGGTGTTCCCTGTGAATGAGGACCTGGGTACCTATAAGTGACTCTGGAGGGGCCAAGACATTGCTCCCAGAAGGGAAAGGGTGTTCAGGGGCTTAACATAGCTCTAGCCCAGATTTCAAAGTCCACAGGAAGGGCTGTCTGGATCACAGGCCACTCCAGGTGGGGAGTGGTGGGGTTGATGGGGAGTCCTGAGGCAGATGGACGCCCTTTGCTGTTTTGAAGAAGGGCTGGCACCCCCCTGCTTGCTTCCCTCCCTGTGGGGCCAGAGGCAGCCTGTAAGCAGAGGGACATGTGGGGCTGTGCACATTAGGCCTTTAGCCCAACTTCCAGCAATTTGTGAAGTCCACGTTTCTGTGTGAGGAGCTAAGGAGTCTGGCCAGTGTGGCCAATGGTGATCTGACCATCAGGGTGGGCTTGGCTCAGGTGACTAGCCAGAAGAACCATTTTTCTTCTAGTCTTTTATAGCATTGAAGAATGAAAATACAATTCCTATTAGAGCAGGATGAAACTTTGGCCACATTTAGTCTCACTCTCCTCATCCATCTAAGAACAGAGTAATATGCAAATTAACCATCACTCACTACACCTACCAGCCACGCCTACCAGCCGATCATGAGCAAGTAGGCAAATTAACCCCAACAAAGATTGGAGACTTGGGTTTCTCTGGCGATGGAGGAAGCCAAGCTTTCCACACACCCTGGCAGGCCCAGGTCTCCACTCAAGGCTACAAAGTTTTAATTAGAGAAGATAAATAAATCCCTACAGAAATGGCTGCCATCTCAGAGGGAGCAGGAGGCTTGACCCTGCTCCAGGCTACAAGGTTTCAGTTGTAGGAGATAGATAAATTCCAGATACCAGGGCCTCTGCTTGGGTCACCAGGGGGCATGGCCAGTCTGCAAACCACCACAGGCCCCTCGCCCAGGCCACCCCATGCCCCAAGGGAACACCCACCCTGATCTAGGACACCCTTCAGGGCAAACCAGCTGGCCCTCACCCATACACCAGGCCTCTAACCTATCTAATAAAAGAGTAATATGCAGATTGACCATCACTCCAACTGACTCCATGTGACCAAAGATCTTGCTCCCATGTGGACACAAGATGGCCACCACATGATGGCCAGCAGGGGAAGGCAATTGGGAGGGACCAGGCCTATAAGGGAGGGCAGTTGTGGGTGATCAGGCCAGCAGGGGAGGGCAATTGGGAGGGACCAGGCCTGCAAGGGAGGGCAGTTGGAGGTCACCAGGCCTGCAGGGGAGGGCAATTAGGGGTGACCAGGCCTGCAGGGGAGGGCAGTTAGGGACAAACAGGCTGGCAGGGGAATGGTTAGGGGATCAGGCTGGCAGGCAGAAGCAGTTAGGGGTAATCAGGAAGGCATGCAGGCAAACAGTTGGAAGCCAGCAGTCCTAGATTGTGAGAGAGCAGTCCGACATCCCTCAAGGGATCTCAGATTGGAGAGGGTGCAGGCTGGGCTGAGGAACACCCCCCACCACCACCACCATGTGTACTGGGCCTCTAGTTTTATAGATAAAGAAATAGGACTCTAGTCTGGCTAGTATGGCTCAGTGGTTGAGTATAGACCTATGAACTAGGAGGTCATGGCTCGATTGCCCATCAGGGCATATGCTTGGGTTGTGGGCTCAATCTCCAATATGGGGTGTGCATGAAGCAGCCGTTCAATAATTATTTCTCCTCATTGATGTTTCTATCTCTCTCTGTTTCCCTTTCTCTCTGAAATGAATAAAAAATTATTTTAAAAAGGAAATAGGAGTCCAGTGTACAGATAACAGAAGATTTGCCTAATTTCACAAAGCAGAGGTTGGATTTAAACTAGATGTTTTTATTTCAGCTCCTAGTTGTGTCCATTATGTCTTATAGTAGATATCTAATATACAGTGTCAACTAAAATCAAGTCAAGGGTATTTAGATAAGCTATTCACATAGTAGGAAGCAAATTCAGAGGTCAGGGAAATTTTATAAATGCTGTAATTTAAGAGTTTTGTTTCCTCATGCTAATCTAAGACTCTCCAAAACTAGTAAGTTAATTTTTCCAAAGTTCTTTGAACAAGTAATTCTTTTGGAGTTCAAAAGCTATTCAAATATGGTAAATCTACAGTAAGTATAAATGTACAAGTGAATGAAAAATATAAAATAATGCCATAGAACTTCAGCCTGAAACATCATTTCCAAAATTGTTTAGCTTTCCTAACCTGCCGAGCATAACCTTCAACAATGCCAAATTGTGCTCCCACCACCTGTTGACCTCCACTTCCTTCTTCTCCCAACGATGTCCTACCCCCTGATATTTACAGAGCTGAAATTTTCTCACCATTCCTACCTCAGCTCCAATGTCACCTCTTAAAAGACCTCTTCGAATCACAACAATAGTAGCACCACTTGTCATTCTATATCACATGACTGTTTTACTTCATAGCCCATCTCAGCAGCTATAAGAATCTTATTGTCTCAATTCCCTGCAAGAACATAGGCTCCTTGATGACAACAATTTCATCTTATCCACTTCTGCCTCCCTAACCCTCAGAGCAATGCCTAATACATATTCATAGATTCATAAGTTGATTGAAAGTCTCTGTGCTCATGATGATCTTTCAACATAGGCAGCTTTGTTCTCATTTTATAGTGAGAAAAATAGAAACACCAGTGGCAAAACCCTCTGTCCAAGACCCCACGGTTATAAGGAAAGAAAGCAGTCATCATCTCCCACTTGTTTGGGATGGTTTCTCTAATATCCATCTGCTGGGGTCTCATTTATTGTACATTAACAAAATTGTTTTGCTGGTGTAGTTGTTGGGGGCGGGGATAGGTCATTGGATAGATTTTTGAAGAAGCTGAGCAGGTATCAAGTGCCAGTTGATGCACTTCAAATCATTAGTCATCACAGAGAAGCTCTACCATAGCAACCACAATGTACTTTGCTCCTGCCTATGTCCAGACTTGTTCAGGGAAATGTCCCTGCTTATAAGTGTAGGGCTAGAATATTCTGGAAGGCCCTAGATCACTACTATTGCAGTTCTAACACTGACACTGAGCTCTCAGCAGCAGGCCTGGAGAAACATTAGTCATAAGGGAGAGGCGGGCAAAAGCTGCCTTCTGCTTTCTGCTCTTCTGCTGGACACCAGTGGGTTTTGTTTTTACCAGCGAAGTATCTTTTTTAAGGTCCAAGAAAGAAATCCAATAGTTGGCAGAGCAAGAGTGACCCCTATACATGCTTCTTCCTGTGGGGACTTGGAATGAGATTCTGTTTGACGTTCCACAAACCCAGATCTAGCTGAGGTTGGCAGAGGTAACTCTTCCCACCTTCCTCTGCTGCCAAGTGAGAAAAGAAGCTGAGATCTGGGCCATTTTTCATGTTGGATAAACCTCCTTTGAGACAGGTAGAATAAATCCAAGGTCACCCAGAGAATCAGGTATTATTAATAGCCTGAAATATTTGACTTAATATCTGACACTTTGCAAACCACACTGCCCATCCATGCTGGCTAGCTGGTAAATCCTGCATCTGATCCCATGCAGTAAATGACAGTCTGGGAATGATTTTGTGGATTGTGGCTACTTCATATGAATTTCTTTCCCACTAATATTGTATCACGCCAGAGTGAATGCAAACTGGATTTTTTGTGTTATGAGTGGACTCAGACATACTGAAAAGAGAAAGCTCTTGGGAAAAATTTAAGGCTTATTAGTTAAAAACAATTTCCTTCCTGGAGTTTGGCTCCAGCCTTCCCTATAACTTTAGGACTGCTAATGGGGTATTACATGGGGACAAAAGCAGAATAAATAACGTGAGAATCAGAGAAAATAGCATTATGCATTGCATTCGAAACTTTGGTCTCAGTGTCTATAGCATATGTGATTGTTGCCTGTGTCCCCCTGGCTCACATCCAAGGTCATCTCAGGGCCCATTGGACAGTTCATATATACCATCAGCCTCCTGCCTCTAACTCCTATTGGATTCTTCCTAATGGCTTTCTCTGGCTTCAGGAATGTTATAGCCCCCAGCTAGAAGTTGTTATGTCGTCAGGGGGAGGGTGGTCAGCCAGAAGTGGCAACCTGACCACCAGGGTGGCCTTGGCCCAGGTGACTAGCCAGAAGTTGGTCAGGTGAGCTAGAGGAGGTTGGGCCTGGTGGCCAGCTGAAAGTGGTTGTGTCATCAAGGGGAAGGGGCCAGGTGGACAGTCGGTAGTGGTCCCTTGAGCCAAGTCTTGGGGACCCCGTCAACAGCTTGAGATGGTCAAGTGGATAGGCTGGTGAGGCCACATGAATGCAGTGGAAGATCAGAAGAGGATGCAAAAGCCACACTTCCCTGTGGTCCAGGGTGGGCAAGACCCAAGGAGTAATGACCCCAGGATTTGGTGGTTAACTACATCATCTTCCCTGCTTCTATTTGGGACAGTTGTGAAGTGTGATCTCCACAGTATCTAATTGGGTCGCCAGAGGATCGATGTCAGTTACCCCTCAATAACTTATCCACTATTGGCTTTCCTCCCTTTCCTGGGCCATTTGCTCTCTCCCTCACCTTGTTTCCTGGGATTGCTTCCCAGACAGACTGTTTGCATTCATATCCTTTTCCCAGTGTCTGCTTGTGGAGAAACCCAATGTCAAAGGTGTTCTTGCCAATATTGAAATAGTGATTGCAGCCTACTTTATAGGGTTCCTGGGGGTATCAAATAGTGTTTGCAAAATTATGGCATAGAGCCTGACCCGTGAGTTCTTGGCAAATAAACAAAGCAACACAGTGCATCCTCCTCTTCATCCTGTAGCTACTTGATCACCGTTCTCATTTCTCTTTTCCTCCTCCTCTTCTCTTCCCCACTTTCTTAGGATGAGAGAGTGTTTTATCTGAGAAGCAAGTCTTATTAGTCATCGAACAGATTTTTAAAAGCAAATACTTAAGACAAATCAAAAGTGGGGTACATTAAATAAGTTATAATTAGGGAACAATTATATTTTCATAACTTTGATTAAGACAAAGGGCTATGATACTGGGGCTCACTTTTATTGGGTACGGGCTCCACTGCATGGGAGTAAATTAAACCAAGCAGCCTTTGTACGTGACAAATGAGACAGAGAAATAGTCTGTTAACTGCATATGATATACAAAGGCAGAAATAATTATTTCCCAGAGTAGCCAGAGTCTTGGGCAAGGGCCAAGAGTATATGGCTCACTGCCTAATTTTGTAAATAAAGCTTATTGGCACACAGTTTTATTTCTTTGTTCTCACATTACCTGTGGCTGCTTTACCACTACTAGGCAGAGGTGAATAGTTGCTTTAGAGGCCATAGAGCCACACAGGGTAGAATATTTATTATCTGGCCTTTCCAGAAAAACTTTATTGACTTCTGTTCAAGGACATTGCTTTTATTTAAAAAAAATGTATAATGTACCAAGAAAGCCTAAATAGGAAAATTATTTCTATATCTTTTTCTTATAATCCCACTCCATGAATAATACATGTTGTCCCTATTTCTTCAGTTTTGTTTTCCTTTCCTTTGCTTTTTGGACCAAAGAAGTCTTTAGTGGGCAATAAAGCAGGCCATTGAAAAACAAAACCAGCCTTTTTTTTTAATTATAAGAGATATGAATATTCAGGTTAGAAATGATAAGATTTGACAAGGCAATGTTGTTGACCAATGGGAAGCCACAACACCCCTAATTTCATCCTAATGGAAAAATAAAATCTATTCCAAGAGTTTTCCCGGCCTTCACAGCTCTATATATAACAAACATGAAACATGATCATTTTAAAAACAACCCAAATTATACATAATATATGCTCATATTCTTAAACTGATCTGTTAGAGATGCTAAAAAAAGATTGCATGTATTTCAGTTTTCCCAAAATGTCTCTTTCTCAAACACCAACCATTTTTTCTCTCTTACAGAGCTCCAGAAATTTTGGAGATCATCCTAAAAATAAAAATTAAAAATCTGAACATGTTATTCCACTACCTACGAACCTCCAAAGATTATCTTCTTTTACAAATTAATTCAGACTTTGATTCCCCAAATCTACTTAGCTTTTCAATTTTGTATCCCTCCTGATGACAACATCCCACACTTTGCATGCCCCATGCTGCACTCCTTTACCACCACTCAGAGCCATGCTCATCGCCAGCCTTTGCTCACATTGTTCTCTCTCCTAGAACAACCCCATTTCCCTGTGTTAATCTTTTTAAATGTTCTCCTTTAAGACTCTTGTCCATATTTGACCTTCCCTTAAAGGCCTTCCTGAGTTTTCTTCGTCAGAATTAATCTCTACCCATTCTTCTGCCTCTCAGTCTGTAGGCCAACTAGCATACAAATCCACTCTATAAACTTAGGGAAGCAACCAAAATGCAGAGACAAAGAAACAGATCACAAATAAAAGAAATGGAGGAAAGCAAATGACTGGATATAGAATTCAAAATCACGGTTACATGGTTTTTCAAGGATTTTCTAGAAAAGGCTGATAAATTTAGCAAGACCCAAGAGGATATGAAAAAGGAGCAACTAGAAATTAAGCATACACTGACTAAAATAAAAAATATTAAGATCTAACAGCAGACTAGAGGATCACAAGAATCAAATCAAAGATTTGAAATACAAAGAATAAAAAACACTCAGAAAACCAAAAAAAAAAAGAAAAAGAATCCAAAAATATGAAGATAGTGTAAGGAGCCTCTGGGAAAACTTCAAGTGCACCAACATCAGAATTATGGGGATGCCAGAAGAAGTGAGAGAATAAGATACTGAAAATCTATTTAAAGAAATAATGACCGAAAACTTTCCCCATCTGGTGAAAGAAATAGATTTACAAGTCCAGGAAGCACACACAGAATCCCAAACAAAAGGAATCCAAAGAGGACCACACCAAGACACAGCATAATTAAAATGCCAAGAGCAAAAGACAAAGAGAATATTAAAAGCAGCAAAAGAAAAATAGTTACCTACAAGGGAGCACCCATAGACTGTCAGCTGATTTCTCAACAGAAACTATGCAGGCGAGATGGGAGTGGCAAGAAATATTCAAAGTGGTGAATAGCAAGAACCTACAACCAAGGTTACTCTACCCAGCAAAGGCATCATTCAGAATTGAAGGTCAGATAAAGAGCTTCACAGATAACAAAAAGCTAAAGGAGTTATCACCACCAAACCAATACTATATGAAATGTTGAAAGATATTTAAGAAAAGGAAGGAGAAGAAAAAGGTAAAGATAAAAATTATGAACAGCAACTACATATCTATCAACAAATAAATCTAAAAAATCAAGTGAATAAAAAAAATCTGATGAACAGAGTAAACTGGTGAATATAATATAATCAGGGGCATAGAAAGGGAGTGGACTGACAATTCTCGGGGGAAAGGGGTATGGGGAGTGCAGGAAGAGACTGGACAAAAATCGTACACCTGTGGATGAGGACAGTGGGGGGATGGGGAACTATGTGGAAGGAAGTTATGGGGGGAAAATGAGGAACAATTGTAATAATCTGAACAATAAAGATTTATTAAATTTTAAGAAAGAGTATGAGTTAAAACAGTTAAGTAGGATTAACTCATATTAACATTGATATGTAGCATGATAACTGTGTATAAAATAAAAAATACTAATAAGTTTAAATATTTTAACTATTATTAAAATGAAAAGATAAGAAATTGAAAATAAGTAAATACATACATACATACAAATTGGATTATATCAACTCTCTACTTAAGCTTTCTGGGGTCCTCCAGAAATTCAAAAATCTCATGAGTCTCACAGAGTAATGCATGAGCTGGCCCCTACACTTCACTCCAGCCATTCTCCAGCTAACTCGCATCCTGTGCTAAATGACAGCCAACATCAGAAACCTTGATTCCTTTTGCTGTATCTGAAATACTTTCTACCTCACTCTTTACTTGCTTGCCCCAATCCTTTATTTGTAACAAAGGAAAAAGTCAGTTCATTTGCGATGCTTCTCATAACTTTTAAAGCCAAATTGGTATCCTTCATTACCTTGCTTCGTAGCACTTGGTTTTCTTCACTCATAGACTTGTGGCAACTTTCCTTTATATGTTTCCTGATGAGTAACTCTAGATTCTAGAGTCTAGAATGTTTCTCTTTCCTACTAGTTTATAGTCTGTAAGTTTATGGACCATGTGGTCTTGTTCAGAACTCTGTATACCTAGTATCTCTCAGTGTTTGCTACCTAGTAAACTCTTACTAAATGTTCACTCAAAGGAGAGATGAACAGATGAATTATTGCCTGAATGAATTATATATTGTATTAAACTCAAGATATTGCATTTATAGCAGTTTGTCTGATATCTGATTTTTTAGGGGCCTCCTGTTTCTCTTTCTGAATCATAAGGATTTATGGGCAGGCAGCATCAATTATTCAGGATGGTATGTCCTACAGATCCTAGAATCTGGGCTCCCGTTTATATGAAAAGGAATTGATTGCCTTACTTATTGGACTAGAACATAATCTTGAGGACACAAGCCTAACAGATTTAGCTTTTAATCCCCAGTTCCTGGCACATAGTAGATGTTAAGTAAAATAAGTATTTGCCAATTAAGTATTCGATTATAGAACCTCTCCCCACCCCGAGGAATTAGGGATCCTTCTATGTTCACAGCCCCAACTCCAGGTTCTACTTCAATGCTGACATTGTGGATTTCCCTCTCTATGCATTAAGATTGGCAGTATATTATTTTTTTATGATATGTTATCTAACATTTGTATGCATGTAGAGTAGGAGATGAGATAAATCTGTACCTGTATGCCCAGGCCTCCATTTACTGGGTCTGAGCTAAGTCTTAGAAGATGAATGAGTTGCTCAGGTAAAAAGAGGAGGGAAGGAGGAAAGGAAATGTCTGGTAGTGAAAATGCCAGAGAAAAGAGGGGGGAAATAGCATGTGGCTCCTACTTGGTGACTTAGGGTGGATGGAGCCTGGGGCTCTGGATGCCTCTATATCTGAGCCAACGGACTGGGTTTCTAGGAGAGTCTACACTAGTGCCGACATGAGTGACAGATGAAACTGGGTCGGAGGCAAAGGCACTGTGTCTGCCTTTAAACCAGGGGTACGGAATAAATACAAGGGTCTCCTCTAATCAACTCTCCAAACATGCTGGGTGTGGGGCAGACACTCCTGGCGGTTTCTGACCAGAGCAGCACCCAGCCTTACAAACCGTGTCTCTTAACGCATGAATGTGGAATGGGCATGCTCCTGTGCAGTGCTCCAGAGGGGAGGCAGGGGCAGGAAGTAATCTTTCTGGCAGAATATGCTGCTTTTCCAAAGTCCTGTTGGCCGGCCTTTCATGGTGGACGTGGGTGGTACACAGCCTTGGCTCCTGAATGAGCAAGGAACTCGGTGCCAGGGAGGGGCCGTTTGGATCTGGAGTACTGGGACGAGTTGGAGAGGGACAGATGGGACTTTTATTGAGCAGAACATCATCCTTGCCGTTCAGGGAAACTGCTCCTGGGAGAAGGCGACTCCACCTTCAGTACATCAGGGAAGAGAAGTCCATTTAGGGAGGAAAGTTTAAGATTTCACATTGGCTCCTTAGAGCCCCCACGGTTCTGTTGTAAGACCTCAGGGATCACCCTGGGGAACAAGAGCAAAATGAGCTAAAAGACCCTCCCAATCCTATTTCCAACAAACAGAGTTGCTTCTACTTTTAAAGGGGTGCAGGAGGAAATAGTTATAGTTCTTTTTTTTTAACCCATTTATTGAGATAACTATCTCAATAATAGGTTAAACCCCATTTTGAGGTATACAATTCAGTGCCTTTGAGTATATTCACAATGTTATATAATTGTCACTATCTAATTCTAAAACATCCCCATCACCCTCCAAAACCAATCCTATATTCATTAAACTCACTCCCTATGTCCTCCTCCCTGGCCCCTTGGCAACATCAAATCATTCAGTCTCTAAGGACCTGCCTATTCTGCACATCTTATCTAATAAAAGGGTAATATGCAAATTGACCATCACTCCAACACACAAGATGGCTGCCCCCATGTGTTCAAAGATGGCTGCACCCATGTGTACACAAGATGGCCACCACAAGATGGCCAGCAGGGGAAGGCAGTTGG
This sequence comes from Lasiurus cinereus, assembly GCA_011751065.1. Taxonomy (NCBI): domain Eukaryota; kingdom Metazoa; phylum Chordata; class Mammalia; order Chiroptera; family Vespertilionidae; genus Lasiurus; species Lasiurus cinereus. The sequence goes on from JAAGEH010000124.1 coordinate 3,763,934, forward strand.
GAGGAACCAGGCCTGCAAGGGAGGGCAGTTGGGGGAGATCGAGCCTGCAGGGGACTGCAGTTAGGTGACCAGGCTGACAGAGGAGGGCAGTTGGGGGTGACGGGGCATGCAGGGAAGGGCAGTTGGGGGCAACCAGGCCTACAGGGCAGGGGCAAACAGGCTGGCAGGAGAGCAGTTAGATATCAATCAGGCTGGCAGGGGAGTGATTAGGAGGTGATCAGGCTGGCAGGCAGAAGTGGTTAGGGGCAATCAGGAAGGCAGGCAGGTGAGCAGTTGGGAGCCAGGAGTACGGGATTGTGAGAAGGATGTCTGACTGCCCGTTTAGGCCTACTGGGATTGGGCCTAAACGGGCAGTCAGACATCCCTTGAGAGGTCCCAGATTGGAGAGGGTGCAGGCTGAGCTGAGGGACACCCCCCTCCCCGTGTACATATTTTATGCACCAGGCCTATAGTTTTGGTGTAAATGGCCTCCTATAATATGGCTGTTATGACTGGCTTTCTTCTCTTAGCATTATGTTTTCCAGGTTCATCTCTGTTGTAACATGCCTGGGTCCTTCATTCCTTATCATGGCAGAAGAATATTCTAGGAATAGAACACATTTTATTTATCCATTCATCATTTGATGGGCATTTGGTTTGTTCCCATTCTTTGGTTAGAATGAATAATGCCATTAACATTCTATGGTCAAGTTTTTGTTTTAACATATGTTTTTAATTTTCTTGGGTTCATAAGGTTTTAAACAAAAAAGGTTACACAGCTCCTCCCTTTACCCATTTTCCCAAAGATGCTCCATCTCTGACTCCAGGAAATGGTATAATGTTTCTTTAATGGGGGTATGCATACTTCTGGGTGTTTGTGGTGATGAACCAGAGGGACACAGATCCAAAGGGGAAACATGGTCCATCTTTTGGAAGCAAGTTTATTTAAAGATTGGGGGATGGGGACATGGGGAAAATGATCCTTCTGTATTAAATACAGCAAATATTCAATATTTCATTGATTCTCCAACGCTCATGTTTTAACACCTTTGAAATTAGAATGCATGTTAGAATCAATGCTGTGTTACAGTTTAATTTGCAGCATGATTTTTTTTTCTTTCTTAGTGATGAAACAATAATGTGTCTTACAATAAATGCATCTTCAATTTTAATAGATTTTAGTATTATGGAGTAAAATGGACAATTCCTATAACATGCTTAAGATAAAATTAGGAGACAGAAAGTTTTTGGAGCTGACTATGGTTTCTTCAGACTTTCCTGCCCATGCCTTGTCCCCTAGGACTGTGGAATGCAGTGGGCAGGCTGTGTGCCAGGCCTAGGTGAATGGTTTTGCATGGCCCACTGTAGGGTCTCTCTCTCTCTCTCTCTCTCTCTCTCTCTCTCTCTCTCTCTCTCTCACTTTGACCTGTGTTACACACTCAGCACAAGCTACTAAGAACACAGTCCTCTCAGTGTTGGAGGCCCCCCTTCCTACCTCCCCCTAGTAGAGCTGAAACAGATAGACATTTTCAAGGAGAATTTTAAAAAGAGCCAAAGGGAAAGTAAAAGAAAATTTAAACTGGGGTGGAGGGGGAGAGGTCACATTTTTCATGATTGCATTTCTGATGTTACCAAAGAGGGAAAATGAATTTTAGTGAAGCCCCTCAATTTCGGCAGAGGTCAGCGACTCTCGGTAAGCCTCGGCTGGTGTTCACACTCAGTCCAAGATCAGCTGTGGATGCTTTTCAGTGTCTCCTCATGTGAAGTGACAGCTGGGGCTGTGTTATTTTTTGGATTCCTCCATTGGTGACATCCTACACCTTGGTTCTTTCTAAAAAAATTTAAAAAAATTAAAAAAATGTCTGGCCCAAGCAAAACGCTCTACCCTTTGTCCATGGAATAGTTCAGGAATCACTTGGATAACTATGAAAGGAAAATCTCTGGCCAAAGTCAGAGAAGACAAGAAAACGTTGCAAGCTCACTGGTTTAACTCATGGAAATTATTTCTGCATTTTCAAAGCAAGTAGTACCACGAAGTGGGTAGTGCACAGGTGAGTGGTGTAAGTTAGCAAAGCTTTTTTTGAACAACCATTCAGCGTACTTTTATTTTATTCCAGAACAGTGTGTTAGAAACAATAATTTAAAAATTAATGAATTTTTTTTCAAGTCCAAGAAAAATAACAATAATAAAACTTTGGATCTAAATGAGAATGCTCAGTGTTCCAGTGACTCGGTGAATGATTCTGAAATTAGGGGATCCCCCATGTTCCCAAATAAATGCTTTCTTGCCTTTGTACTTAAATTCATGACAAGGGCATGGGGGCTTCTGTTTGGGAGTGGATTATTTTTGTCACCTGAGAATTGTTCATTCTCAGTGCATTCTGCCTAGTGAGGGACGCTCATTTAGCCGGCGGAAGGAACATTGTGCCACTCGGTTCATTCTGGAGAGAGAACTGAAGGAAGGCTAAAGACAGCTGAGGCATGTTACGAAGAAATCTACTGAGGTTGTGAGTGCAGTCAAAACCATATCTTATGGAAAACGAAGAGGGAAATGAAATTATATGACGTAGATAAGAGAATACTCAGATATGAGTGGTATGGGTAGAGAGAAAACTATCTGTAAATATATGATGTAGCCCTGGCTGGTGTGGCTCAGTTGGTTGAGTATTGTACCATGCACCAAAGAAGCCACCAGTTCAATACCTGGTCAGAGCACAAGCTTAGGTTGAGTGCTTGAGACCCAGTAGGGGGTGTTGCTTATACATAGAGTAAAAGCAAGATAAAGGTCATTCTGTAATTTCAAGAAGACAGCTATTGGTCCAATATGGAGTGGACTGTACAACTTTCTACTAGTTAACTGGCCCCACACATTAGAGAGTGCTTTCAGAAGATCTCATTTCTCTCTGAGAAAGGAGGTCTTCAGGAAAGCCTGTTCACTCTCATCTTGAAGAGCTCCCTAATTGAATTTTAATAGTCACTTAAGTGCTACAACTTTATTTGTAACATCCCTCCAATTTTGATGTTCTTAATTCCTCCCAGTCTACGGTGGGAACTGAGATCCCCGGTTGTCCTATAAGGAAGGAAGAACATGAGCTCTGCCAGCATTCGGGCCTTTTGATGGAATCAAAAGCACAGCCGGACACAGCCAGATTTCAAGAGCCATCAAAAGCTCAGCCTGCCTCACTCTGGCAATGTCTTAGCTATATACTTTGGGGGTCCTGGGTCCCCCGTCTTCAGCAGGTTGACATCTTCTTCGTGACTCCAAGGCCTCTCTGCGGGTTCTGCCAGCCCTTTGAAGTCTACCCTGTTGCCCACAAACCATCTGGCTCTGGCAGTGTTCACACCCGCTCAGCTCCTTCCAAGGCGTTGCTGCAATTTGGGCAAAAAGGTTCTCTTTCAAGACAGATGACCCTCTTGCGAGCAATTGCTTAAACAGAGTGTTCATTCAACACGCTGAGCTTGTTACCAGCCCAGAGCACGGAATTGTGCAGGTAATTTCTGCTCGCCATCTAATCTGTTGCTTCCCCATCCTCTCTCCAGCTCCCGCTCAGTTCCTCCCAAGATCAATGAGACATTCTACAAGCTTTACGGCCGCTAACACAGCGGGTGCAGTTAGATACATCCAACGCCATGTTAGCAAGAGTCCTAATAAAGACCCAACCAGCCTGCCTGTCGCAGAAGTTATGTTACCCCTGAAGAAAATGAAAGTGGCAAATCACCCGTGTGTGGTCCATTTTCCCTTTGCCTCTACTTCATTCTCTCTGCCTGCCCCTAGCCTCTCCTCCTTGAGTGTTTCAGTTATTAGGGTCATGGCAGCCTGGTGTTTGGTTGTGACATCACCTAGCCCAGTGGTCGGCAAACTCATTAGTCAACAGAGCGGCAAACGGTGGTTCGCGAGCCACATGTGGCTCGCAAGCTGCCGTTTGCCGACCACTGACCTCCCCATTTGCTGAGTCATTGGTAGTTGCATTTTGAATCAGAAACAGAAGACCTGCATGGGGGTTCCAGCATCTCCTCGCCTTCTCTCTCTCTCTCTCTCTCTCTCTCTCTCTCTCTCTCTCTCTCTCT
>JAAGEH010000124.1:3767990-3827736 GCA_011751065.1 Lasiurus cinereus
CTCTCTCTCTCTCTCTCTCTCTCTCTCTCTCTCTCTCTCTCTCTCTCAGAAATCTTCGTTTTTAGAACTGATCCCAGGCCAAGCTCAGATGATGCTGTTTGGCAGGAATTGCAGACCTAGAATGACCCTGCTCCTCTAGTCTGGCTACTGCAGGCTAAGAAATAAAGGGCATGCTCCCTCCCCTCAAAATGCTCAGAGGCTAGCCTAGGGGTCAGAACCCCTTTTTCTGAAAAGGACCAGAGAGATAGTGACTAGCTTAGGCTTTCCAGGCCAGACAGTCTCTGTTGCAACTGTGCAACTCAGCAGCCGTAGCAAACAAATGATTGTGTTCCAATAAAACTTTATTTACAAAAGCAGATGCCCAGCCAGTTTTGCCCTCAATATATGATTTGCAGAATCCCTAGTCCAGCAGAAGAGACAAACAAGTGATCCTACTGTTGCAGTGTTCAGCAGTGAGTGACATGACGAGAGGAAAGCAGCTGAAGGTAGTTAGGGAAGGCTTCCTGGAAGAGGTGGGGGTGTGGGTCAGAACTTGAAGGATGAAGAGCGATCTGATCACTCGCTTGCCTTCTCCTCCTCCACCATCACATCTGCCCCCAGGAGACTGCTTACCTCCGTTAGAGTTTGAGGTCTCTGAGAGCTGTAAGTGCATCTTCTTCATTTGTGTTTCCCCAGGGTCATGTTTCCTGCCTGTACACAATCAGGGCTTCAGGCATGTTTATTAGATTAAAAGTATCTAACTCCCACCTGTCTAGACTACCCTTCCTCCTGTTTGTTTGTGTGTTTTTGTTTGTTTTTGAAAGTGGCATTTGTGCTTCACTCTGTGCTATGCAGCCTGGTAGAGACTTTGTACTGAGGCAAAGGGGCACTGACAGCTTGCTGCCTGCTGGTTCCTATTGTAGAGCCAGACCGCTGTGCCATTCACTGCCTGTGCGACCTTGAAGGTGTCACTTCACCTTTCTGTGCCTCAATTTCCTATTCTGTTAAAAAAGAACAATGATAGCATTTACTAGTACCAGATCTGATTGTTGCAGGGATTAGATGAGTTCATCTGAATACAATATTTTACAAGGGTTCTTGGCACAGCGCAACTAGTCATTAAATGCTGGCTATTATTAACATCATAAAGCTAGACCTTGTTTCTTTGTAATAATCTTGTCCTCCATGGTGGGAGGGGAGACAGGCTGTGCCTGTAGCTGCTGACATTCATTTGGAAATTCTCACCAACTTCCTCCCTTCAGCCTTATTTGTTTGTTGTTTTAATCTCTCTGCCCTCCTTTGCTGCACAAGGAGGGGAGTTGATTGGCAGCTTAACTGTTTAAAATCAATAGAAGAAGCACTTGGAGATTAAAGCAATTTAAGCAAGGTGCTGGCTGGGGCTGGGAGCTAAAACTGCTCTTGAAGGAAACAAGCGAAGAAGATGAAGAAAGTGGGTCAGAAATGACGCCGCGTGAAGCCGTGTGAGTGGAGGTGCGATTGCAACAGTAGAGCAGCGGGACTTTCTCATCAGAGAGAAATCGTTTCTTTTTATTAAAAATAAAATAAAATAGAACCAGAAGCCCTAATCTCAAAATTGCCCCATGCCTAGGACCGATTGTTCTGCTGATTTAAACACACCTGTCTTCTCCGTCCGGGCCCTGCCAGCATGCTCCCCACACCCCCACTCACTCTCCCCTTCTCGAATCTCTGCGGCAGCTTCCTCGCCAGTTTGAGATGGAGAGCGTGCATGCGAGCCTTGTGGCTGACATCGCCATACCAAACCCCAAAGGAGCTGAGACGCACAGACCAGGTGAGGGGGAACAGGAGTGTCATGGTGGACAGCCACCTGTACTGCCATAAATAGCCCAATTAGACATGGGACTCCATTAACTCAGCCTCCTCTACATAGCAATAGGCTCCATTCAGGGGAGCTGAATCTGCCTTAAACCTACAGAAAATTCAAAGGGTTCTGACTTAGACAAGAGAGTCCCTGTGCCCACTTCCCTACCTGTCTCTGACACCTGTTGGAACCTCTATCTCTAGCTCCTTCCCCTTTATTTTTCTTGCTCCACTCAGCCTGGTCCCCCCCCTCCAACTGCTCTCCTCTGCAGGCCTGGGTTCCCCCCAACTGCCCTTTCTTGCAGACCTGATCCCTCCCAACTACCCTTCCCTGCTGGCCTGATCGCCCACAACTGGCCATCTTTCCAGACCTGGTCCCTCCCAACTGCCCTCCCCTGCTGGCCATCTTGTGGTGGCCATCTTGTGTCCACATGGGGGCAGCCATCTTGTGTGTTGGAGTGATGGTAAATTTGCATATTACTCTCTTATTAGATATAATAGAGGCCTGGTACATGAATGGGGGACAACTGGTTTGCCCTGAAGGGTGTCCCAGATCAGGGTAGGGGTTTCCTTGAAGCATGGTGTGGCCTGGGGGAGGGCCTATGGTGGTTTGCAAGCTAGCCACACCCCAGCAAGCCAAGTGGAGGCCTTAGTATTTGGAATTTATTTATCTTCTATAATTGAAACTTTGTAGCCTTGAGTGGAACCAAGCCTCCTGCTCACTCTGTGGCTGCAGCCATTTGTGTTGGGATTTATTTATTTTCTATAATTGAAATTGTAGCAGAGGCCAAGGCAGGCCAGGGCTGTGGGGAGAGCTTGGCTTCCTTCATCACTATGGGCAACTCAAGCCTCCTGCTCTCTCCAGCTCTGTGGCTGTCACCATTTTTGTTGGGATTTATTTATCTTCTATAATTGAAACTTTGTAGCTTTGAGTGAAGGTCTGGGCCAGCCAGAGTGGCAGGGAAGCTTGGCTTCCTCCATTACTGGGGAAACCCAAGCTTCCTGCTTGCTGCAGCTCCATGGCCACAGCCATCTTGGTTAGGTTAATTTGCATACTCGCTCCTGATTGGCTGGTGGGTGTGGCTTGTGGATATAGCAGAGGTATGGCCAATTTGCATGTTACTCTTATTAGATAGGATATATCATTGGAATAATAGACTAGAAAGTCACAATATGATTAACATAAGAAATTATCGATTCAATGAAGGGTCAACAGTAGAAGTTTTAGTCATTGAATAAAAGTTGGTTCTTTTATTAAAATAAGATCTTTGTAGGATTCCAAAGTAGAATTCCACAAGTCATGGTGGCTACCACCTTAATCAAGTGATCAAATTTAGCAACACTCATAATGGAATAAACTGGAATGATGTGCCTCCTCATATGAATCACTGTCAATTACATATCATCTTGCCAAGAAAAATGTTGAATCTAATCATGAGGAAACAGAAAAGTTCAAAATTTGGGGAAAATTCTGGAAGACAGCTATCCTGGATGTTCATAAAATTACCCATGAATTAAAACAAACAACAAGCATACACATGAAAAAAGGAGCAGATTTTATACATTAAAGGACAATAAGAAAACATAAAAAACAATGCAATGAGAAACCCTTAATTAGATGTGAAATATTTAATTTTTAATATATCTTATTGATTTTTCACAGAGAAGAAGGGAGAAGGATAGAGAATTAGAAACCTCAATGAGAGAGAAACATCGGATCAGTTGCCTCCTGCACAACCTCACTGGGGATGGGACCGCGACCAAGGTACATGCCCTTGACTGGAATAGAACCCAGTCTGCAGGCCGATGCTCTATCCACTGAGCCAAACCAGTTAGGGCAGATGTGGAATATTTTAAAAGAGCTATGGGATATATTTGGGGAGCCATTGGGGGAATTTGAATATGGGCTCCATGTTAGGTAATTATCACATCCGTATTAAATTTCTTGGGTGTGATAACAGCAATATGGTTCTGTAAGCCAAGATTCTTTTCTCTATAGATAGACATATGTAGGACTGAGATGTTATGATGCCTGCAAGTTTCTTTCAAAAGAATGGGGAAAAAAAGCCTCTGTGTGTGTGCGCGCAGATAAAGTAAATGTAGCAAAATGCGATTGTGAATCTAGATGAAGGAGATGATTATATATATATATATATATATATATATATCCAGCATTCTTTCTTAGAGTTGGGACTTTTTTCAAATAAAAACTGAGGGCATCTTGTGTGATAGAACAAAAGTGCCTAGAATATCCCTGTCATTTTTTCTGCCTTTATCATTACAAAAGGCTTTGTCACTCAGTTTTCACCCACCCCATACATATGTGTGTGTGTGTTTTTTTCTTTCTTATAATAGGGAAAATTTACTTGGGCTGTTGCAATGCTGAAGCAGGGTAAAACAGAAGAGAAAGTTTTGGGGGCTAACATTGGAGAAGACTGTGCTGAGCGATGATGGGAAAGAGGCTGTGGCTGGAAGGGGGCTGATAGACATCCTAGGGGGGGATGGAATGTTGGTCCCAAGGTCTCCCTTGGGCAGCACCATCATTACCTTCTGTTTATTATGGGCACCTTCCTCTCCTTTTCCACCATCATTACCTTCTGTTTATTATTGGCACCTTCCTCTCCTTTTCCACCTCTAGTGGTCTTTTATCACACCCCCAGTTGCCCTAGCCCAGTGGTTCTCAGCCTTTCTAATGCCACGACCCTTTAATACATTTCCTCATGTTGTGGTGACCCCTAACCATAAAATTATTTTCATTGCTACTTCTTACTGTTAGCGGTTCTCAACCTGTGGGTCGAGATCCACAGGTTGAGAACCGCTGCTGTAGAGCCTAAGACCATAGAAAAACAGAGATATTTACATTACGATTCATAACAGTAGCAAAATGACAGTTATGAAGTAGCAAGGAAAATAATGTTATGGTTGGGAGTCACCACAACATGAGGAACTATAGTAAAGGGTCGTGGCATTAGAAAGGTTGAGAACCACAGCCCCAGCCACTAAATCGCACCACCCTGTGTCAAGCACTGACTTGGCTATGGGAAGAACCACACCTTATTGAACATCTCCAGCTCCCATCTCAAAACAGGAGCAGGCGAGACTGTTGTGGCCCCTCCTGATTCTGTCCCCAGGAGTTCTGGCTTGTACCCTCTGGGGCCACAGTGCAGAGAGCTCTTCTTCCTCCCCTATAGCCCCCCCAGAAGGCGGGGAACCCAACCATCTGTGGGGCTGCCTTATTCGCCATTGCCGAGCAGAGTGATGCTCCGGAGAGCTTGGCTCTCTCATTGGCCTTTTGAAAAATCTCCTCTAAATGTTCTGTTTCACAAAACAAGCAAGTTCTCTTGACCCTCCAGCTCTCCCATGTCTGTCATTGTCACTGTTGTCTTACCCTTTAATTAATCTGAAAGCCAGGCAGGCATGTTTGAGCTGGAGGTAAATCAAGGCCACGTGGAATCGGGGCAGGATGTGATTGTCCTTCCCCCCTCTTGCCTCCTCCCTTCCTTCTCTCAGCTTGAGCCTCAGCACAAAGCATAATGCAGAGAAAAGAGGAAATCAATAGTCCTCAGCCAAACTGACTTCCAAATGTGACCGGTGCTTGTCATTAGCGGAGGGAGGGACGTGGTGAGAAGCTTTTCTCTTGAGTTGCCTTTGTCATAGTGCTCATGGTTATGGTTCCGTGTACTTTGCCCACCAGTCCAATTGCTACTTAAATGTTAGCTTTAGATCCAGATAGTGATTCACTGAGAATATTGACAGTCAGTGCCTTTGGGGTGCCTCCTGTTGGCTTATACACTGGGCAGTTTTTGAGATCCTACTAAGTACATCACAGTGTTGAATGTTTTATACCCGTCGATAGAAAGGAAGGTTTTCAAACACATCACAATATATAGTCACCTACATTGCCGCATGGAAAATGGTTATGATGACTAGTCGACATCACCTAGTCAGGATGGGGACAGAGGCCATATTGGTGAGCAAGTGATATTAAGCTGGATATTCCGAAGGCTGAGGTGTTAGCCGGGCAGAGTATATGTGTGCCTGGTGGTGTTGTGTGTGTATCCTCGCCTGTGTGTGGAGTGTGTAGATGAGCATGACTGGGGAGTGAAGAGTGCTGTAGACCCTGGGAGAAGTGTGGGCAGACACTGAAGAGGGGCCTAGAGGGCCGCTGCCTTCCCAGATTCGCTCTGGTGACGGAGAGGACTGGAGGCCAGCGGGTGTCAGGAGGCCGTGCTGAGTGATGGGAGCACCTCGTGTCTTTGAGGACATGTAGAAAGGTCCAGTCTCCCCAGAAGTCTTTCTATTACCCAGTGTCAGAGGAAACTGAACCCCTGTTCAATCTCCACCAGCACCATCTTTGCATCTTCCTTGCCTTTCATTTTAGAGGGTGAAGGGTAAATCACTTGGTAATTTTCCCCAAAAAACGTTTCTTGAGAGCGTATGGTGTGCCAGGCATGATGCCAGGAGCTGAGGTTACAGAGGTGAGATGGCCACGCACAGGCCCCCTTCATGGGACTTGGAGGTCGTTCCATTCTGAAATCAGGACTTCCTGGACCTGCTCTCAGCATAGCATACGCTTGTTTCTCTGTAAACGCCTTTCCTCTTTACTTCTGTGGGCCACTCTGAGGGCACGGTGGATGGGCTGGGAACAGTATTTTCAACAAATGGCGCTGGAAAAACCCAAGGTACTTAAAATAGGGAAATTCGCAGAGACTGAAGGAAGAATGGCCGTCACCAACACCTGGAGGAAGGAAGGGTATTGGCTGAGGAGGATGAAAAAATTGGGGTAGAGATAATGGTGACAGCCAACAGTGTGACTGCCTTTAATGTCACGAGTTACATACACTTATCAATGGTTCAAATGATAAATATTTTATATGTATTTTACCACAATTTAAAAAAAATAGAAAAAAAAGAACAGGAAAGATTTTGAGTTTCCTGGGTAAACCAAGAAGAGAGATAAAGAGGATTAGGTATCAGGTGGGGACAAAGATTGAGTCTGTTTATATAAGTGTGTGCACAGATGTGTGTCGTTGGGAGAGAGGGGCGACTAAAGGTGCTTGGGTCCGAGGAAGAGAGAATCAGTGAGAAAATTCTGGTTGTATAATGGCCAAGGAATTTGGGAGCCCTGGAATGTTGACATTTACATAGAATTTATATTTTTGTTTATGGGAGATGGATAAATAACACCTCTCTCTTCCTCCTTGAGAAAAAGACCATTAGAAATGAAGAAGGCTATGAACCCCCCACATTGAAACATTATACTCTCTCACTTTCAATTTCAGGTTACCAGTGCTGCGACTTAATTCCATCAGGACCTCCAATCTCTCTGTGAGGGGCATATTTCAGACTTCACGTAAAAGCGTCCGAATCCCGGGATTTAATGACAAGAGAATGGAAAATCTCCGAGAGGTACGTTGTGAAGGAGATAAATGATTTAAATGCAAGGAATACAAGAAAGATCTGACTAGAGAGAAATGGAAGAATTTTCCATGGATACTAGGAGAAAGCTGATGTCTAAGGATCAGCAGAGATGCACTTGATTATTTTTCTAAAGCAGCGAATGATGTCCTCAAAGACACACATAAGGAAACATAGTTCCTTTAGCAAAATCTCTTCCTTTTGTACTCAAAACATAATGGAAAATGGAAAAAAAAAAACACTAATCTGGCTTTGCTTAGCCGTTCCTGGGGTGGATTTTTAAATTATTTTTGTTTCTGGAAGAAATGAAGACAGTACCCCCATCTGCATCTTAGAAGAGGCAGGCAGACAGGTGTGGTGGTCACCCCTGGCAGCCTCAGCAGACTGCATCTGCACACAGCTGCTCCTGGGGGTGAGAAACCCACCTCTCTCCCTCGTTCTCACATGCAGGGCAGTAGTATCCAGTTATGACTGTTCCTTTTACATGCGGGGGCGAGGGGGGCAGGAGAGGATCTGTGGGCGGGGCTTCCTCTCTTCTCTGGCAAAAACATTGAAAAGTAGGTCAAGTTCCTCCATGTTCCTAATAGGAATATGACAAAGTAGTGAACATGAAGTGTGTATCCTGTCATGATGTGAGATAAAGACTATGTAGTGTGCCCATTTTTATTTTCTGCTTTTGTGGTAACTTACACAAATTCTCCCTGGAGCCTTGAAAGGCTCACACCTTATGTTCCATGCGCTTTGGGTAACAATGCATCCAGTCAATGCTAGTCCCCAAATGGAGGAATAATCGTCATTATAAACATGGGCAAAATGCCGAGGCTTTCAGGGAAGGTTTTCTAAGAGTCTCTGATATCTTTTATCATTTGATTTTTCCTGAAAATTGGAAAAGAAAAAAAATGGTGAATGCTATATACTTCAAGGGATAGAAATCCTTGAATTTGACCAGAATTCAGGGTAAATTAAAGAAGGAACCTGGTTGTTTCTGGGGAGCACAGGGTCGTTAAAATAACAACAGAAACGTGTGTGTGTGTGTGTGTGTGTGTGTGTGTGTGTGTGTGTAGTGGTAGGCTCATGTGTTTTCAACTTTATGCATAATGCCCTATAAATGAGGTAAGTGATCACTCACCTCAGGACGTTGTATCCAACAATAACACGCCTTGCTCTTAAAATGCCCCTAAACATTGTGGATTCCTTCTCTGACGTGCCGTTTACCCTCAGCCAATAAAGCAGTTCTGACAGTTAGGGATCCCATCCCCTGTGAGGGCAGTGACCTTCCCAAGAGCGCTGGCAGATGGATGCGTCTCTTCACGTGCATGGATACAGGCAGGTTTCCTGCCCAGTATTAGAATCGCTTCTTGTTTTCTCACTGGCTGAGGAACGGTCATCCATCATGCCCTCTGTGAAGATAGGACCCTGAGCTGAGCTGGGGAATGGGACATGGTGGTCCAGGGGCCGCACTCAGAGCAGGGGATGCTTGGGGGAGTCACAAATTTCAACAACCGCTTGGAAGAGCAGAAGTAAAATGAGACGAGTGGGAGTCACGCCTGGACAATGTTTCTTCCCAGGCAGGCCTTACTTTTTATACCCAGCGGAGATGTTATAAATAAAATCACACCCAAGACATGAAGGCACCGTTTTCATCCAGTTTTCTCTTATTAGCTCCCTAACTATTACCAATTTTTCTTCCTGCATGGGCCTACGTATATGTCGCATTTTGAAACACTGCTTTCTATTTTCCAGAGCCTATAAAAGAGTTTTATTATCCCTGTGGTTATTTTGCCCCCTTCACACGTGTGGTACTTCAGACGCTGATGTCGTATTGGAGAGTCTGGCTCATTGTGTAGCAGGAAAGCATTGCCTGGATCACGCATTGAGAGCCAGGGCTGCAAATTCCCATCATCAGCCCCCCTCCTGCCAGACAGAACCCCTAGGGCAGAGTTGGGTGTTTCCCGCCGGGTTTCTTTCTATGTGTCTGCGTGGTGTCTTGTTTTAGTTTGACAGAGCTCTTGGTTGCATGGAATTTTTAATGCCTGAATGGCCTCAGAGCAATTTGGGGCTTTTTTTATCTACCCCAAAGCCATCTAGGTTGATAGATGCTCCATCTATCTACCTCATGGTCCTTTATAATGCTCCATCCCTCTACCCCATGTCCTTTATAATTCTACCCCAAAAGGGATTCAAAAGGTTGTGCCTTTCTCTATGTGGGATTCCAATGATATAGACGGGTTCGTTACCCCAGATCATGGTATAGAAAGTGACTCCTTAGGCTTCTACCACTCAGAGTACCGGTAAACAAGTACTGAATAGTTTTTCATGGAAATAGAGAGATATGTCGTAAATGTATATATCTCTCATTATCTGCCATGGTACTTTTCAAAAATTGTGTTCACATGTCATTCAGCCCAAGTTTGTCATGTGACATGTTTGACACCGTAGTTAACACTAGCCCATTGACAATGCACTGATTACCTTCTTCATGTAATAAAACAGGAAGATATAATTGGGTGGTTAAAACTTCCAGAATTTATCACATCCAGTTCTGTTTTTCTCCCAGGCACAGGACAGGATTACATTTCCCTGCTTCCTTGTAGTCAGTAGGAACATGTGTCCAGTACTGGTCAATGGGCTGTGAGAGGGAATGCTATCCTCATCTCTGGGATGAAGTATCTAATGGCCAGTGTAAGACCTCTGTAGGTTTTACCTGCACCCTTGACCATGGAGGGCTGTATATTCTAGCTGGCACAGGTGTGGGGCAGTGCAGCCTCCATCAGCTGATGTCACTGAGCCACCAGATGGAGGATTGTTGCTCTGGAGAGTCACCTGGAATTTGCACGAGTGATAAATATACCTGAATGTTGCTCAGTCACTAAGATTTGTGGCTTTTTAAAATCACCGCAGTGTAATCTAGCTTTTATTAATAAAGATGTCTTATAACTAGTCACAATGCTAGATGGCCCTACTTCCCTTTACAGTTAGTGTTCAAGCTAAGACCAGGTGGCACTAAAATTTAGGGCCCATGACTGATCTCTGTATACAAACCTGCCAGTCAGTCACAGACAGCTCAGGGGCATTCTGTCATCTCCATTAGCTTCGTACAATCCAAGTTTCATGCATGCCAGGGTCTGGAGCAACTTAGGGAAAGGGAATGTCATCTTGAACAATGATAATCCTCATCAGAAGTAACAGGTGTATGGATAAAATAGTAGTGATATTACTGTGATAATCTATAATAATAAAAGCATAATATGCTCATTAGACCGGACATCCTTCCAGATGAAGCCAGGGATATGAGGGAAGCTCGAGTCCTGAGTGCCTGCCTGAATTTCAAGCATCGGGCCTCTAGTGTCTTATAAAAGTTTTGAGGCTTTACAGCAAAATCATATATAATCTTGACTCTCTCATTTACTAGTTTATGGGATGCCTGCAAGAAGAGTAGGAGTGCTCTACCTTAGGTTGTGTGCCCTTCATGTTACAGGTGTGTTGCTATATGAAAAGAGGCAACTCGGGGCATGGTCTTCTCATGATGGGGAGCAAAAGCAAGAGACCAACACAAATTGAGAAAACACATTTGAACTCTCTATTCATGGTATATCCACTAACATATCATTGGTCAAAGAAGCCAGATGGCCAGGCCTTAAGTGGATAGAAGTGGCTTTGAAATGGAGATGTACTAGGTGAACCAGTTAATATTGGAGATTTTGAAATCAAAGAAAACACAATAATTTCAAGAAAAATATCAAAAGTGTTTTATTCAAAGTAATGTCCATCACTAGCTACTCATTTCTCCCATCTTTCAGGCAATTTGTGGATACGATCCCAACAGAACTTTTCTTATTTTGAGGCAAACCATTTAGAGACCCAATTTTCCACTTCATACATTTTGAAGTGCTGCTCAGAAAGTATGTGTGTCATCGATCGGAACAAGTGGTAATCTGAAGGAGCAAGGTCTGGTGAATATGGCGGTTGGGTTAATACTTTCCAGGCAAGATCTTTTAACATGTCTTTAACTGGTTTTGAAGTGTGTGATGGTGTGTCATCATGAAGCAAAATTACTTTACCATTCCCTAGCCAGTTTGGCTCAGTGGATAGAGTGTTGGCCTATGGACTAAAGGGTCCCAGGTTCAATTCTGGTCAAGGGCACATGCCTGGGTTGCAGGTTCAATCCCCAGTAGGGGGCATGTAGGAGGCAGGCAATCAATAATTCTCTCTCATCTTTGATGTTTCTATTTCTCTCTCCCTCTCCCATCCACTCTAAAATCAATAAAAATATATACTTAAAAAAATTACTTTGCCATGCCTTATGGCTCATTCCGGTCATTTTACAATCAAAGTTTGGTTTAAATTGATTATTTGTTGTTGGTAGCAATCAGTATTAACAGTTTCACTTGGTTTTAGAAACTCATAATACACCACATCTTTCTGATCCCACCAAATGCAGAGCATTGTCTTTTTTCCAAAGCCATTTGGCCTTGCAGTTGATGTTGATGGTTGACCTGGATCAGCCCATGATTTGGTGCATTTGGAATTCTCAAAATAAATCCACTTTTCATCACCAGTCACAATTTAATGCAAAAAAGACTTACTTTCATGCCATTGAAGCAACATTTTACTGATGACTTTTCGGGTTTTCCATTTATCTTTCGTTTAGTTGATGTGGTACCCATTTTCCTTCCTTTAAAATCTTTCCCATTGCTTGTAAATGATCAGAAATTGTTTTCTGAGCAATATTTAATCATTCTGCAAGTTGTTTTTGAGTTTGACTTGCATCTTCATTGGATAATGCTTGTAATTGTTGGTCTTCAAACTTTCGATTGACCTGGACGTCTTTGTCTTTCACATTGAAATCATCACTTTTAAAGAGTTTAAACCAGCGTTCACAAGTATCTTGAGATGGAGCATATTCACCATAAGCTTCCCAAAGTATTCAGCAGCACTTTTCTTCAAAATAAAGTAATGGATTAAAACTTCCCATAAATGCTCTTTTTTTTGGCATAAAAATTGAACATTTTTAAGCATAAAAATATCTATGATGTTAACATCTATCTTCAGAAAATTAAACGTATGAAGTTTTGAAGCTTGTTGTCAACACAACAAAGCAGCATACATATCAAATCACATATATATAAACATATATATAAATCCTTCTATTGAAAAAAAACCTGCATTATTAATTGGGACTACCTTGTACACTCCACCTACTCTCCTTTAAAGACACATCAAAGCCATGTGGAAAAAAAATAAAAGATGTGGTTGTATAATTCTAATAAAGAGAAGGAGTAAAAAAACAGGGAAAAAAATCATTCTATCAAAGAAATACCGTTACAAAAAAACTTTAACCAAAAGTCTTCTATTTCAAATGACTATGAAATCTTTAATTTTCCTTCCTGGTGTTACATATTCAGCTACCTATTCATTGTTTCCTGGTCCTGAAATATTTGCTCTTATTTTTTTTTAATTTATACATTAATCTATTTATTTGTTGGTTATTTATTTATGGCTCTGTGTGTCTTAGCCACCTGGTACTAATGCTTACCTTGCATCCTATTTTGGCTAAAGACATTTTAATTTTCCTATATGTGTGCTTGATTTTTTGTGATAAATCCTAAAATTACAGATAACTTTTAATTTAAACAGTGAGTTATAATATTGCTGCCTTGAATTGTGTAAACAAACATATATAGTCAACACATCTTTTTTTTTAATTTTCCCAATTTATAGTTGTTTTTCTTGGGATTTTTTTTTAGGAGGGCGTTCTTTTTAAATCAATATGTCAATTAAGTAAGTAAGTCATTTCTACTTCTTCCCATTGTGATTTAACAGAGAAAAAAATCTGGATTCCTAACTTGGTTTTCTTCAGACATATTCCTTTGGACTCACCACAGAGAATGACCATCCTGATACTCATATTCATCTTTCTTATCCATCCATATGCACCATGAAGGCATCCCATAAGTGATTAATGGGATGAAAACAGATAGGGATAAACCATCAACTGTCCTTCTAAAGTTTCAGTTATTGAGGTTTCAAGATGGGACATGAAGCATCCTTTGTGTGGTCCTACTCCGTGGGCCATTTTGAAGAGATCATTTTTATGGAAGAACCAGGTAATAGTCAGAAGGCGAGCCTATTCTTGATGTATCTGTGATGTGATCTGATCTCAGCTCATTACACATGTATAAAACACCTATGCTTCAGGCACTGTTTTAAGTTCTAGAGTTACAGCCACAAACAAAATAGACAAAATCTCTGCCTTTATAGTGTTCACATTTTAATGGGAACTTAAGGAGTCAGGAAATAGTTGTTTCATAACTTTAAAAATAAGACTCCTATTGATAAACGTTCAATAGCTGCTTTTACTTTAGGCATATCTTCCTGTTGAGACTAAGGAAAAGAATGAACCCTTTGTTCCATTTTTACTTAAATATTAGCAGCAAAGGTGGCCCCAGCAGGTTGAAATACTTTGTCGTTTGGAGAGCTGCTTTGGGAGATATAAAAATGATAATAATGAGTGTGCTTTATTTTTTCAAGTTCTCCTGATTAGGAGAACACACAACCTCTCCTAAAGGCGTTGATTTAATATGCTTGGGGTGGAACCCTGAATCGAGATGATTAATAGCAAGTTGCTCAGTGATTCTTATGATCAGCCATGTATGAAAAGCAGCACAATAGCAGTAATGAGAGCAGAGGTTCTGGCTCCGAGCCTCGTTTTTTTAATCATCACGGCAACTTTGAAGTGTAGATATCTTTGTCTTCCTTTTGCAGATGACAAGAGTAGTGTTTCCAAGATCACAAAGTAAGTGGGAGATCTCAAATTTGACCCAAAGAATGTCTCCAGAGTTTATGCTCTGTCACAACACACTTTCTTTTTATATGCTCATTCATTCATTCATTCATTCAAGCCTTCTTTCAAAATATACTTATTGAGTACAGTCCTAGATTAGGGAATATGGTCAAAGGGGAATGAAACTTTGAGTATGATCCAATGAATTCAAAGTCTCTAAAATATTGCATTTGTTTAATGAAACATGGCATGGTAACATGGAGGAGAGAAAGCCCAGTTAAAACTGTAGATACCCTTCACAAAAATGACATCTGAGAGTATGAGTAGATGAGGACAGAGGGCCAAGAATTCTAGGTAGAGGGAACAATATGGAAAAAAGAAAAGAAAAAAAACAAAAACAAAGCTCAGAAAACACAGATTATAAGGAATCATGGGACTAAAGAAGAGAGGTTTCTGTAACCACACACCTAATTTTAGAACATTTGGAAAGGTATTTAAGGTGGATAGATTTCATATATATATATCCTATCTAATAAAAGAGTAATATGCAAATTGACCATACCTCCACTCACAAGCCACGCCCACCAAGCCAATCAGAGCAAGTATACAAATTAACTTAACCACAATGGCTACGGCCACAGAGGCAGGAGAGAGGCCTGGATTGCCCCTGGCATTGAAAGAAGCCACGCTTTCCACAAAGCCTGGCTAGTGGTTAAAGCAACAAAGTTGCAATGGCTGTGAGAGCAGAAGGCTTGGCTCTGCTCCAGGCTATAAAGTTTCAATTGTAGAAAATAAATAAATCCCAGATACCAGGGCCTCTATTTGGGTTGGTGGGGGCCGTGGCCAGCCTTCAAATCACCAAAGTTCCCTCGCCCAGGCCACCCCACCCCACCAGGGAACACCCACTCTGATCCAGGACACTCTTCAGGGCAAACCAGCTGGCCCCTACTTATGCACCAGGCCTCTATTCTATCTAATAAAAGATTAATGTGCAGATTGAACATCACTCCACACACAAGATGACTGCCCCCATGTAGTCAAAAGATCCTGCCCCATGTGGACACAAGGTGGCCACCACAAGATGGCCAGCAGGGGAGGGAAGTTGGAGGGACCAGGCCTGCAAGGGAGGGCAGTTGGAGGTGATCAAACCTGCAGGAGAGGGCAGTTAGGGGTGACCAGGCTGGCAGAGAAGGGCATTTGGGGGTGACCAGGCCCACAGGGTAGGGCAATTAGGGGCAAACAGGCTGGCAGGGGAGCAGTTAGGCATCAATCCAGCTGGCAGAGGAGTGGTTAAGGTGTGATCAGGCTGGCAGAAGCCGTTAGGGACAATCAGGAAGGCAGGCAGGTGAGCAGTTGGTAGCCAGCAGTCCTGGATTGTGAGAGGGATGTCCCAGATAGAAGAGGAAGCAGGCTGGACTGAAGGACAACCCTCTGCCTCCTGGGCACAAATTTTGTGCACCGGGCCTCTAATATATATATATATATAATCAGAATTCTTTTGAAATTGTGGAGTTTTAGTAGCATAGGGCCACCTTTCCCCTGGGCACAATCTACTGACACTGAGTAATAGCTGCCCCCTTCAGAGGGAGCATCTACTCTCTACTTCTCTTGGGCCAACATAAACATTTATATTATCTGCTCAGCTTAGGGGTTCATTTGAGTTCAACCCTTTGAATAGAAGATGTAGAGTAAGTGGCAACAGATGAAGCTAGCAAGATAGATGGGGCATTGGCAGGTTTCTATCCCCAGGGGATCAGTTGATGGGAAAGTCAGCTAAGGGGACTGGGCTGTCTGCTGTTAGCTGCTGAAATCTGCTTTTAGCACTTCCCTCTGTGAGGAGATGGAGCGAGGAAGCAGTGACAGCCGGGACAAGTCGACTCCTGCCCAGGAATTGACAGTCTGCTAAACCTGCTGGGCAGATAGTTCTCTAGTCAGAAAGAGGACATCTGTGGAGGGGGTAGGGCTGTGGAGTGGTGCACTTGACCAAATAGTCTTTTTCATCAAAGGTAAAACTAACTGGCGATTAGTGAAGACCTACTTCTCCATTATTACCTCAGGGCCTGTTCTTTGAGTGAAATGTTAGCTTTATTTAGCCAAGCCAGGTAGATGCTAGGGGGTCAGGGAAGGGGGAGCCCCGTGGATTTCTAAGATTGGTTTGCTATTTTCTTAATCTAGAGATAAATTCTGGAACACCTTTCTGAGAAAGAAACAGAGAATTGCGAAAAGGGAAAAAAATCAACCAATATTTATTCAACACCTGCTGTGTGGCGTGTAGCCTTCATGGTGGTCAAACTGGTGACCACATGATGGAGAACATGCTCGATATGAGTTTTTCACAGAAGACAAATACTGTACAAGTTATTTATCTGGATACAAAGATACACCAATATGAAGTCTCCGGGTCAGTGAAACCAAGATTAGATGGAAATGGGGTAACAGGATCCAGCCAGGTGCGTGCTGCCTAAACACACTTGCAGAAGGACTCTTGTTCTAAGAAGTAGGTCAAGGAATACTGCCTCCGTTCAGGGCATTTGAGATACTGCCAAGAACATGAGTTCTGGGATTCCCCAAGTCCACAGTTTGAACTGTGCTCTGTCACTTCCAAGGTCTGCAGTAACTAGCAAGTTTCTTTGAGCCTCAGCTTCCGCGTCTACAAAATAGGAATCATAACTTGTCCTATGCTATCACAGAGTTTTGGTGAGTACCAGATGACATTACTTTTTCAGACCCTCGGTAGGTACTTTACAAACAAGAAATCACGCTCCCTCTTCAGCTTTCCTCCTGACATTTTCCAAGTCATTAGCGATCCGGACTAGTTTTATTTATGCTGGAAGATGGAAGGCAAAATAAATTCCGATCCCCAGCCCTATCAGTGCAAGCTAATGAAAAATAGATGCGCTCTCACTCCCTGATTGGGCTGTCTGCATATCATGTCTCTGGCTGCACACAGGCTCTCTCGCTCCTCCGTGCCTTCAGACACTGAACTTTGAGTCTTTGTCACAGCAGCAGCGCCGAGTTATTCCATAC
The DNA here is from genome assembly GCA_011751065.1 of Lasiurus cinereus. Taxonomy (NCBI): domain Eukaryota; kingdom Metazoa; phylum Chordata; class Mammalia; order Chiroptera; family Vespertilionidae; genus Lasiurus; species Lasiurus cinereus. Next base: position 3,785,038 of record JAAGEH010000124.1, read on the forward strand.
AGAAGGCTGACATTTCCAGTTGAAAAAAATAAATTGATTAAAATTCAACAGGCATGCCGTGTTCGGCATTTAAAGGTTGAGGGATCTTGGGAACTATCAACTGTAAGATAATTCAACATTTAACGAGGGCGGGGGCCACCAGGATGTGTTTCTTTCCCTCCTCGTCCCAGCATTTGACTGCTGGGAGCATAATTGTGGCTCCTGTAATTCCAGCCTCAAGATGGGCGATCCTTCTCTGGTGTCTTTAGTAGTTGGGCTTCCGCAGAGTAAGGAAACATTGCATTGACTTTCCAGGGATTGATTATGTCTTCACCTTTGCTAAGCAAGAAGGAACCCGCTTTCTTTGAGTTCTCCAGAGTTGCCTTTCTTTCCTTTCACCAGGTCCAGCATGACTGCAAGGCAGTGGGTCTCTGTTTAAAAAGGGGGAGACAGCAGAAAACCTGCAGTCCATGAGCTTCAGGACTTGACTTACTAAGCTTCATGCTTGAGTTAGTACGTTGACATGGTGGAGGTCCTGTTTGCCATTATATAACATATGACTGGCCTAAGTCTGGCACATAGTAGGTAAGCCTGCCCTAGATTTTTGTTGATTGAATGAATTAAAAGACCAAGCTTAGGCTATTTCAGATACTCTTAGATTTTGGACAAGTCACTCACTCTGGTCCTCAATTTCTATCTTAGGAAAATGGGGAAACTATACCTACTTCACAATGATATTGTTTGTCAATTGCATGTTAGCTTTATGTTTTCTTTGCCAGACAGTGATCTTCTTATTTCAGGGACTAATATTTTTAGGTCAGTAGACCTCCTCATTCGTGACAGTGCCCAGAATAATACCTAGGAAAAGGTGTTCATTAGTTTAAAATGAACTAGAATCCATGTAGCAAGAAAAAAAGAATGCCAAATCCTGGGGTCTAAATCCCTGTCCTACCACCAATGTGTGGTGGGATTTATAGGTCTTAATTTCCTCACCTGACAAATGAGAGATTTGTGTTAGAAAATCACCAAAGTCCTATTGAATTCTGAAATTTTTTGATACGTATTCTTTTTTCATCAGGACTTTATTCATTAGAGATCATTTTTTGACTCTCACTAGTGACTTGAAATCAAAGCAAATAAATGAGTTATCTTGTGACTGCTCTCTGAGAATATAGAGTTTTTATAATGGAGTTGCTGATCACTTGTTCTCATTTTTAATAGAGGAATGGGCTTTGGTTATTGCAGCAAGGATGCAATTATATAAATGGAGAGATTTATTTATTACTACAGGGATAAAATGATGCCTACATTTAGTTTCCTCTACAGGTGAGAGCTGGAGTCCCTAATGAGCCAATCAATGAATAAACAAATATTTGCTAATCCTGCTTACTGCTCATTTTCCTCTTTACAACATTTTACTCAAAGTGTGGATCATAAATCATATGCATCAGAATCACCTGGAGCTCATGTTAAAAATGCAGATTCTTAGACTCACTCCTACTGCATCGGAATCTCTGGGCCTAATTTCTACAATTGGTGTTCTAATCAGCTTCCCAGGTGACATTTCTGTGCCTCCTCAAGATAGACAAATGCTGTTCCTGAATTTAATGGCCTAAATATTTTTCTCCCAACCTGGTGGCTATTAAAGCAATAATAATGCCAGATACTATTTGTTGAATACCAACTATGAGACAAATATCTTACCTATATTACTTATAACTGTCACTTTTACATGAAGTAGAATAAAATAGGCATGAGTGACAAACTGACACAACCAAAAAGTGGCTTGACCAGGGCTTGAACTCAGATCTCCATGACCCCACAGCTGCTTTCCTGACATCCTTGCTTCTAGGAAGGGCATTCTGTGAGACTCATGTTCTTCAGCCATGACCTTGCTTGTGTCATTGTGTCTGACAGAGGAGAAGAGGGAAAGAAGGTCACAGGGAGGCAAGTTCATTCATATTCAGTCTGTCAGTTTCAGAGAGAAAACTGAGCAGGAGATGGGTCTCTAGCTCCCTACAGAGATGGTCAAGTATGTTTCCTCAGAAAATCCCTAGATTCTTTTTTTTTTCTTTTAAGGATAACTTGGGACTTTGAGTATGATTTTGCTGTGACCTCTATAAGTTACACAAAACAGAATAAAATAATAACCTCCATTACAGATCTTTGTCCAAAGGAGGAACTTCAGGGAGCCACTTTCAAATCCTGACCCCCTTTTGTATTACCTCTTATAGTTGCAAAACAAAATCTCCCATTGAGTTCTCAGCTGCTGGAGGTCAGCAAAGGTCATCGAGGACCTGCTCCTCCTCACTTTGGACAAGGAAGGCTAATATGTTGTTAACTGGTAGAACTGACAATTTCACAATGGAAAAGAAAATGCCCATTTATGCCCATTAGCCATGACTACTGCGAGGTGTGTTGAAGGCAGATTTGAGATGGGTAAAATGGGTCCGTGATATACAAATGTAAGTGACTATAGGAGACTCTTTCTTAGTCTTTCCCTAACATCTACTAGATCAGTGGTTCTCAACCTTTCTAATGCTGCGACCATTTAATACAGTTCCTCTTGTTGTGGTGAATCGTAATGTAAATATCTGTGTTTTCTGATGGTCTTAGGCGACACTGGTTCTCAACCTGTGGGTCACTGGTGTAGAGCCTAAGACCATCAGAAAACAGGTCACGACCCACAGGTTGAGAACCGCTGCACTAGATAGCTTTGAGACAGGCTTCCAGGTGGTTCCAACCTAATTCATTAAGCGTTAAAAAGTCACCCAACCAGCTCATTTGGAATAGTTCAATGAAAGCATTACAGAGATAGGGGAATGGTGGAAATGACTTCACTTCTCACTGAAGTTCATTCATTCAACTTGCCTTGATTGTCGGGCTAAGGAGAGAACTAAGTAACAATTCCTTTGGAAGAACTCATGGCCTTTGCTATGGAGGAAGGAGAAAAATAACCTACCACTGGTGAATTCTCAATTTAGCAGAGAATGATAAAGCAGGATTATATCATGAAAATCAGATAAATATAGATAATGAAGAGTGGGCAAAAGGCATGGCCATGAAATTGCCTGGGTGCCCTTGGCTAAGTGATTTAACCTCTCTGGACCCTGGTTTCCTTATCTCTGCTGTGAGAGAGTTGGATTAGGTGATCTCAATGGTCCTTTCCAGCTCTGACAGCCTATGATTCTACTTCTATTTTATAAACTTATAAGCTGCTAAACCCAGACATATGACTTGTCCAGGTCTATGTAATAGATTTAATAGATTTAAATATATTATAACATTTCCCTGCTGCTCAGAAAATCTAAAAACCAGCTTGGAATTTAAGGCTCCTTAGTGAGGACCTAGGCTAATCCTATCAATTTAGAGATGAAGACACTAAAATCCAGAGGATGAAAAGAACTTTCCCAAGGTCACTTGCAAATTACTGGCTGGGACTCTTAGAAGATAGGCTTCTGTGTTCTCAGTCAAGAAGGGAGCTGATCCAATGTACTCCCCTCCCCGCCTTGCTGCCTGCATAGTCAGTACTAAGTACTTTTTCAAAATAGCTTTTTAGATATAAAACCACTTTATTAGTTTTGGAACATAAAATGTATTATTTATGCCCAGTGTTGCTTTCAGAACCAACAGGTTTGTTGATATGAATGATGCAGAAAATATAAGAAAAAATTTTTTCCAAATGTCAAAGCTATTTATAGAAAAAAGTACGTATCTTCTCACCCTGGCCAGTGTGGCACAGTTGGTTGGAGCATCATCCCATATACAAGAAGGTAGTGGGTTTGATTCCTGGTCAGGGCATGTACCTGGATTGTGGGTTCAGTCCCTAATTGAGTGGGTTCAGGAGGAAATTGATTGATGTTTCACACATCAATCTCTTTCTCTCTATATATAAAATCAGTAAAAATAAAAAAATAATAAAACTTCACTAAAAAATAAGAAAAAGCCAAAACCGGTTTGGCTCAGTGGATAGAGCATCAGCCTGCGGATTGAAAGGTCCCGGGTTTGATTCCGGTCAAGGGCATGTACCTTGGTTGCAGGCACATCTCCAGTAGGGGGCGTGCAGGAGGCAGCTGATCAATGTCTCTTTCGCATCAATGTTTCTAACTTTCTATCCCTCTGCCTTCCTCTCTGTAAAAAATCAATAAAATATATTTTTAAAAAAAATAAGAAAAAAGTTCTTACCCTCAAGAAGTTGACAGGTAACAGGTTTTTTTAAAATATATTTCTGTTGATTTCAGAGAGGAAGGGAAAAAGAGAAAAATAAAAATATCAATGATGACAGGGAATCATCAATCATTTGCCTCCTGCACACCCCCTATTGGGGGGGGTGCCCTAAGTGGAATCCAACCTTGACCTCCTAGTTCATGGATCAATGTTCAACCACTGAGCACACTGGCCCGCTGTTGCCCCATGTCCTTGGATCTTTGCCATGTGATATATTCTGACCAATGTGATATATACATGATGCTAGTCTCACATGAACGGAAGCTTTCAATTTGATGGCACAGCTGGGCTGAGTCCTCTTGCTCTAGGCCACATCTGTGAGAATAGCATGTCCCAGAGAGTTGCCTCTCCTTTAGCCTAAGTTGCACAATAAGAGGACATGGAATCCAGCAAAGTCTAACAGAGCTATAATTGGCCCCAACCTCAAGAAATGTGGATGAAAATTAAATAGGTGTTGATAAGATTTTGAGGTTGTTTGTTACACAGCAGCTGACCAGCATAAAAGCTGACCCATGGATCCATTTACACTTGGGCCTGGAGCTAATAACAGTATTTGCAATTGTAGATATGAAGGAACAGAGAACCCATAAGAAATCATAGGCAGTTAGTCCTCAGAAAGAATTAAAGAATATTTTAACATTTCCCTCCGAATAGCTGGAGGAATATGTTTGGGTCTCAAGACATTATCATGGCAAGATGAGTGCAATGCCAGGTGCAGTAGCCCCAGGGTAGAATCAGACTGGGGCCTTATAACCTCATCCCTACACCTGCCCCCAGCAGAAGCAGCTCCACATTGAGACTTCTCCCTAAGGTCTGATATTGTAATTTAGGGACTCAGATCTCACTGGCTTATTTCCTCCTAAGGCCAGATGGAGAGGGCATCTCACTGCAGTGAATTCAACTCCCTTTCTTACCGAGGACAACATTTCCAATAAAAGGAATCTTCTTCAGCACAGATCCTATTTTCTAAAAGATGTCCTTTGATACAGCCATAGTTTTTGTCAAAACACACACATGGAGTGAACAGTGCTATTCTCTGTTTTCTGTAAGAGAGAATTCCTCAAGTTAAAAATGTCCATAACCACTTTAAAGCCTGTCTTATTTTTTTAAAATATATTTTATTGATTTTTTACAGAGAGGAAGGGAAAGGGATAGAGAGTTAGAAACATTGATGAGAGAGACACATCGATCAGCTGCCTCCTGCACATCCCCTAGTAGGTATGTACCCACAACCAAGGTACATGCCCTTGACAGGAATTGAACTTGGGACCCTTCAGTCTGCAGGCCAATGCTCTATCCACTGAGCCAAATCAGTTAGGGCTGAAGCCTGTCTTATTTTTAATGTCATGTAAATATTAGACAAATGCAAGAGCTTATTTCTGTGGAATGCAGTGTCCTCATCTATGAAAAGGAAAGGCTAAGAACTGTGTCTCGGAACATATGAGTGTTATATAAGGGAAAGAATGCCTGGCAGAGTATGGACTCTACACATGACAATTATTATTAACTAGGAGCCCAGTGCATGAATTCGTGCACCTTGAAAAGAACTGTGAGCCACAAGGCTGCAGTGGGCACAGGGGTGGATCTCGGTCCATCCTCTATGCCCCTGCCCGGTCTCACCCACTGCAGCCCCTGGTCCTGTCTGCAGAATTGGGGCCATTGCCAACAGTGGATATGAGTGGGGCTGGTGCTGTCAGCGGGTGCAAGTGGCAGCTGCTGCCCAGCTTGCCCCTCAGGAGCTGGGGGAGTTGGAGAAGCCTGGCATGGGCATTGGGTGTGAGCTCCGGGAGGGATCACAGTGCATGAGAGCAAAGAATTTTCAGTAACCACCAGAGGCTTGCCCCAGTGACAACAATGAGCACCCCACCTGAGTCTCACACACCTAATCACCTGCTCCACTATCTTGCCATGGCCAATACCCACCATGTTCTGTGCTCTGCCGCCACTGCCGACACATACCATGTTGCGTGTGTGCACGTCATAGTGATCAGTTGTTCAGTTGTTCTGCCATTCAGTCTATTTGCATATTAGGGTTTTATAGGGGAAAGATGGGGTGGGACTGCTGGAAGGAAAGGAAGTGGATAGAGTTTGTAAATTAAATAACAAACACAGAAACCCACAAGGAGCTCTTTGGGAGAAGGCACAGAACCAGTTATGCAAATACCAAACCTGTCCAACATGCACAAGAAAAGAAACCCAGAGTGAATCCCATCTGCTTTCTGCCTGCACCTGCTATTTATTTACTTTTCAGCTTCATCAATCGAAGCCAAATTGTTATTTTTTTTAAAGCACAAAACATAAGGAGAGTAGAGAGAGAGAGAGGTAGGTAGAGAGCAAGAGGGAAGGAAATAAGATAATAATAGCTAACATTTACTGAGTCCTCACTATGTGCCAGGCACTGCTTTAAGTGTCCTGCATGAATTAATACACTTACTACTCACCACGACTCTACAGGGAGGTTACTCCTATTCTCCCCAGAAGTGTAAAGGTATTGATGATTTGGCCAAAATCTAACAGTGGCTAAGAGGGAAAGTCAGCACTTAACCCAGCCATTTTTGGCTCTTAAAATCTCTGCCATATATAGCCTGACAAGGTAAACTGGTGTGAAATGGAGAAATCCCCTAGGAGAGGGAGGGAAAAGAATATCATCTTTTCTCTGTGGTTGAGCAGACCTATAGATGTGGGATGGGAAGCAGGCTGATTTGGGAGAAGTACAGTTTGGGATCCTTCCCTGACCCTTTTTATTTAACAGGTGCCATTTGTTTTATGACTTTGGAAGGTTCAGTGAATCTCTGTGAACCTCAGTGTGTTGTTTTTTTTTTTTGTTTTTTTTTTCATTTGCAAAATCCTGTCGCTTTCTAACCCATTTCTGTGAGTAACATAATAATAAGACAACACTTATCTGTTGTAAAAATTAAATCATGTAATTTAAGTAATTAGTGCATGGTAACTGCTCAATAAATGATAGCTGTTATCATGGTAATTATATGTTATTATTAAAATTAGTTGGAGAGGAGGAATCAATAAATTCTCTATGAAAGAAATGGCTCTTGGTGGCTGGGGAGGATTTTCCTAGGTAGAAATCAGATGGATTGGGTGTCCTCAGAGAAGGGACAGCATGAGCCAGGTGTTGTAAGAAAGCACAAAATTGATGTCCTGAATTTGCTATTTCAAGAATCAGGGAAGCATGTGATACATTTTAGAATTGAATTGCTGCAAAAGATGGTAGGAAGCCGGCCCTTCGGAGCTCAATGTGGCAGACCCTCTGTCATCTCAGAACTTTTATTAAGTGGAGAGACACTCCCAGAGGGACCTCCAAGCTGGAGGTTTCCCTGTAGCAAGACACAGGTAGGCGAGGATCTGTTTCCGCAGCCTGGCCAAGGAGTGTCTCTCCAAGACCCTATCCTCCCCGACATTGGTAGCTTCTCTCTTTATATTCTACTGACACCCGTGGAGGAGCCACTGACCAAAGCCTTTATGGGATCAGATTCCAAGGCCAGAATCGTATTATTTAAATCAGGCCCAGACATGGTTTAGGCTCCCTCGATACATCTCCTTGGGTGTCACTCTTCTTTATCCCCAAACCTATGACCTAGAAAGGCAATATCTGCCCCCACTGACACAGCATACAATAGTGTGATAGAGACTAGAGAGCTATAAAGGACAATTCTTCCTAAAGGGAAGAGAAATGGAAGTGCCACCGATGTCACAGTTCTGGGCGAATGTTGTCATTGCTCTCTACTGTAGAACCAGGTAAGGATCTTTACATACATAGGGCCTGGGTCCTCTGCTGGGAGTGGCTCCTGAATGGAACCCTCTCCTCAGCTCTTCCCTTGGCCCTCTGGGATCTTGACCACCACCCTCTGGGTTGGTCTTGTTCTTTTATTTTATAACCAAGTCTATTTCTCAGCCTGTTTCCTGCCCATAGGAACTTGGGAGCTTAGAGGTCTTTTAGCAGTGTGAGCAGTCGTGTCCCTTTTAGTGGAAGCTGCTGGTCCATTGTCGATACAACTCCCTTAAAACCTTTATGGCCATTCCCCATATCAGTGTAGAAATGTAGAGTCCAATGTCCAATTCACTTGGCAGAAGCAGCCGCCGCCATCCTGTTGACATGCCCTCTTCACTTTCACCCTGTATCGGTGTTAAGCTGCTTTGGAAAAAATGCCTTTGAGATTATGTCAGACTTAAGAGGGGCTACTGGGCAGAACTTTAAATCGTTTGCATGTCTTAAAACCACACTTTCGATACCATCAGGCAATTTCTTACTTTATGGATTATTTAAAATTTTCACGAAGGCCAGATTTTGGGCAGGAGTGAATATTTTATTCATGATTTTTCACATATCAGTTCAGCACAAAATGAGAATGGCTTACAAAATTTATATCCATCCTTTAGCATTTGGGTTTATGTATCCTAAGTTTATCCTGTTTTACTCTGTACATTTTGGCTTTTAAAAAATTCCCAAGCCAGTATTACATGATACTAATATCTTATTACTGGAGGCCCAATACAGGTGCATGAAATTCATGCACGGGGGTGTGTGTCTCTTAGCCCAGCCTGCACTCTCTCCAATCAGGGACCCCTCAAGTGATGTCCGACGGGCAGTCAGACTTCCCTCTCACAATCCAGGACTGCTGGCTCCCAACTGCTTGCCTGCTTGCCTTCCTCATTGCCCCTAACCGCTTCTGTCTTCCAGCCTGATCACATTATAACCACGCCCCTGACAGCCTGATTGATGCATAACTGCTCCCATGCCAGCCTAGTCCCCCTAACTGCCCTTCCCTACAGGCCTGGTAACCCCCAACTGCTCTCCCCTACAGGCCTGGGTTTCCCCAACTGCCCTTTCTTACAGGCCCAGTCTTCCCCAACTTCCCTCCTCTGCCAGCCTACTCACCCTTAACTGCCCTCCACTGCTGGCCAGATCGCCCACAACTGCCCTCCCTTGCAGACCTGGTCTCTCCCATCTGCCCTCCCTTGCTGGCCATCTAGTCACATCCATCTTGTGTCCACATGGGAGCAGCCAGCCATCTTTGACCACATGGGGGCAGCCATCTTTTGTTTGGAGTGATGGTCAATTTGCATATTACTCTTTTATTAAATAGGATAATGCATTCTTGACCATACATGATTTCTTAATTCTAATCCATAATTACATTCATGAAATCTATACCAATAAAAGAGTACTATGCTAGTTAGACCAAGAGACCTTCCGGGAACCTTCCAGACAAAGCCGGGGCTTGGCCAACCTGCAAACTGCCCTCAAAGGGCCATCAACCCCTCACCCAGGCTGGCCATACCGCCCCCGAGTGGAGACTCCCACCCCAATGGGGCTGTGGCCAGCCTGCAAATGGCCATTAGCCTCTTGGCCACCTTGCCCCAGCAGGGACCCTCACCCAATAGGGGCATGGCCTGCCTGCAAACCACCCCAGCCCCTTGCCCAGACTGACACTGTCCCAGTGGGGACCCTCACCCTAATGGGGGTGTGGCCAGCCTGCAAACTGCCCAGGCCCCTAACCCAGGCTGGCCCCACCCCCAAAAGGGACCCCCCCACCCTGATCCAGGACCCCCTTCAGGGCAGTCCAGCCAGCCCCCACCCATGCACCAGGCATCTATACTAATAAAAGGGTAGCATGCTAATTAGATCAGGAGTCCTTCCAGACATTCTTCTGGACAAAGCCATAATGGCGTGGCCAAGGCAGAGGTGGTTAGGGGCAATAAGGCCAGGATAAGAGGGCAGTTGGGGGTGATCAGCCTGGCAGGGGGGCAGTTGGGGGCAAGAGGGCCAGCAGGGGGGCCAGTTGGGGGTGAGCATGCTGGCAGGAGGGTAGTTGAGGCAAGCAGGCCAAGGTGGGGCAGTTGTGGACAATCAGGCCGGCAGTGGGGGGCAGTTGGGGATGAACTGGCTGGCAGGCAGAGTGGTTAGGAGCAATCAGGCAGGCAGGCAGATGAGTGGTTAGGAGCCAGCAATCCTAGATTGCAAGAGGGATGTCCAATTGCAGGTTTAGGCTCGACCCCTGTGGGATCGGGCTTAAACTGGCAGTCAGACATTCTCCCAAGGGGTCCCAGATTGGACAGGTTGCAGGCCAGGCTGAGGGATACCCCCCATGCACAAATTTCATGCACCAGGCCACTAGTAGGATTATAATTTCCATCTTGCAATTAAGAAAAGGGAGGCTCTGAGAGATTAATTTTCATTCCAAAATTACACCGCTATTAGCATAACTGGTATTTAAACTTCAATTTGTCTGTCTTCAAAGCTAGAAAATTGACCACTGCACTCCACTGTGTCTCATCATAGTATTCTCCCGGTCTGGCCTCACTTTACAGTGTACCAAGTGTCACCTCACTGGATCTCACTTAACCCAAGCCTGACAGTTTGGAAAAGGAGGAATCTGTAGTGGCCACATAGAGGCCTAAACCAAAAAGTAAAACTCCTTCTTCTCTCATCCTCACCAACAAAACAAATATACACAACTTAAAAACAAGTTTCCTGCCCTGGCCAGTGTGGCTCAGCTTGTTGGGTATCATCTGTGTACCTCAAGGTTGGTCAGGGCACATGCTCAGGCTGCAGGCTCCATCCCTGGTGGAGGGTGTGCAGGAGGCAGCCTATGGATGCTTTGCTTTCATCTTTCTCTCCTTCCCTCTCTCCCTCTCTCTTCTTCTCTCTCTAAAAATTAAAAAGCAATTGACTTTTCTTCTTTCTTGTGTGTGGCAAACAAACAAAAAGAACATTCTTTGTGGAATCATTTTGAACCAACTAGCCTAGATTTCTTCAGAACAGCCAGTGCAAATATTTTTCACTTCTTAATGTCTTTCCCCATTTTTCTTTCCTGTCATTGAATTTGGTTATTTGTGCAACAGGAGAAGTGTGCCTGTGGTTGGGTAGAGATGTCAGATCGGCCCCCATGTGTGCACACTGGGCACTAGCCTTCTGGACCTGGTTGCACCAGCTGATACCAGAATGCCAGGACTTAGGAGGCCCCAGACTCAGAAACAGGTGGAAGTCACCTTCTATTATTTTCTAACTTTTACTCAACAGTCTAAACATCGAATGGGGACCTCAGTGCATTCCACAGTTTGAGCTACCACCTAGTGGCACTGCTTGCCAGACAGCACTTCCTACTGGGCGGCTGAGCCACGTCCTCCGTGGAACAAGGCTTGTTTGTCCAAGCGATCGCCTTCTTTACTGCAGTTGACCTTGCTGCCTTAGAACTGTGAATGGAAAGTGGGAAAACACAAGTGCTGCTACTTGTAGCACGAGCAGAGCTATGATACGCTTAATACAATCAAGGAGAAGATGGAAATCACTCCAGCATAATGCTTGAGAGTGTGGGCTGCTGGGCTGTAGGCTCCCTCCCACACTAGCTGGATAACCTTAGGTAAAAAGCTTCTTCGTCTTCTATAAACTAGGGATTATCATAAAACTCCTTTCTCCCATGTTGTGTGAGAATTAAGTGACATAGTCACGAACAACGTTGTGTAGAGACCCTAGAAGACAATGGTTTTCAAAGTAGAGTTTCCTGGTCAGTAGCCTCAGTGTCACCTGGGAATTTTGAAATGCGAGTCCTCCCACCCCTATCCAGATCTACTGAATCAGCTCTGGGTGTGGGCCCAGCCACCTGAGTGTTGCCAAGCCATCCAGATGTTCGGCTGTTCCCTAATGCTGATGCCACTGTAAGCTATGATGGAGAACGCCAGGCTCAGAAGTTAAATGATCGACACTTAAATTCTGTGTCTGCCTCTTACTAATTGTGTGGTTTGGGTTGTTTTGTTCAGCCTGTTAGTGCCTCGGTTTCCTCATCTTCAAAGTTAGAGGAATGTTATATTTATCCTGGATTTGAAAGGAAAATTTAAAAACGCATCTGCTATCTAGCAAATCCTCAGTGCTTAGTACCTGGTTGTTTTGTGCTTTTGATTATTGTTTTATTACTTCTGGTTTTAATTGCCCTTTATCCAACTGGCTTTTCAATTACTCATGAGGAAATATTAAACTTAAGGAGCAAGTATGAACTATTGGAAATGTATCGTGGAGTGTTTTTGCTAAACTTAGAGGTAACTATAAATTTTATCCATTTTCTAGCTATTTGGAAAAGGACCCTTCCCTACCGCATGGTAGTTTATAGTTTCATATCTGTACTTTCAACCCATCAAACACTTTTTAAAGAACAATATATAAAAATGTACTGTCTTACCAAAACATCCCTGGCCCAGAGCTGGGTTTTCTCACCGGGGTCTTTGTGGTCTGAGGAGAAGGGCAGGGAAGGTGGACAGAGAAAGAAGAACGTGTGCAGGACCTGCGATTAGGCCCCGAAGGCTGGTCCCTCTTAGTGCAGGGATGGCATTTGCTTGGGCCAGCGGTGCACTTCAAGGAAGTTCCACTGCGACAGGGAACTCCATGCCCCCACTCAAGTACAACCTGAGCAGCTGTGACCAGCAGGCTTTCCAAGGAACTGTGCACCTGCCCGCAGGCGACCACAGCAAAGGAACCAAAAGCAACTGTTGGCCCAGCCACAGGGAGCGGCTCTTACCTGTGCTGGGACACCCAGCAGAAGCAAACCTGCCTGGAGAAGCAGAGAGAAAGAGCACAGAGAATTATATTCCTCGTCACATTTCTGCCACAGTGAATGTTTTCTGACTCTGCACCAGTCTCTCACCCCTCTTTGTTTGCAACTGAAAAGTAAAGAGAGAGCTAGCATGAAAACCCAAGATTTTAGTAACTTGTATGTTTGTCAAAAACCTTACCATAGTGGATATGTTTTCTGAGAAATGCCCTGAACCATGATGTTAACTCTTCCGCCAACTCCAATAGTCACTTCACCCCCAGTGCTGGTGCCTATGTCTCCATGTACCGCTGCTGTTGGCATGGCAACACTAGCATCTTCACATGCCTGACCCCAGGCCTACCTCTGATTATCCTTTTATTACTTCTGGCTTTAATTGTACTTAATCCAATTGGCTTTATAATTACTTAGGAAAAAATATCAAACTTGAGCATGTGTGAACTATTGAAAATGTATGATGGAGATGTTTGCTAAAATTAGAGGCAACTATGAATTTCATCTATTTTCTAGCTAGCTGAGATATCTTAGATGGCTCTGTTAGCCCCTCTCCTGGTGCTTGACCATTGTCATGAATGCCTTAGACATATCTGAACCCACAGCATTTAAGAGCACCTCTGATTTCCTAACTTGCTAAATTTCCAGAAGAAAGGTAGCCTCATTTTTCTGTACCCCCTTCCTCCTTGTTTTGTTCTTTCCATTCATTCCTATTTCCTCTAAGCCTGGTTTTGGAGAGAAGAAACATCATGTTACCTGACTTCTCTGAACCTGAGTTTTCACCTCACTATAACCAGGGGAGTGGCATGCGATCATCGGAGACATTAAACAAGAAAATACACACAATATGCTTAGTGCATCATTATCATAGTCATCACCATCCTCATGAGCTGGTAGCAGTTACCTCTGGTTACATCAACTTATTTCAAGTTAGTCTTTTTGCAAGACTCTAAGCTGCATGAGATCACGTACCCTGTTTTGCCCTCTACTGGTTCTTAACCTAGTGGCTGATTCACAGAATGGGTTCAAATATTTGTGAAATGCATGTTGGAAAGCTGAAGCTGAGCAAAGACTTTTAAAGTGTGATGTGAGTGTGTGTGTGCTTGTGTGACTGTGTGCATGAGTGCCTGTGTGTGCATGATGAGTGTGTTCCTGTGTGTGTGTGTGTGTGTGTGTGTGTGTGTGTGTGTGTTGCAGTCTTGAAGGGCTGGCTCTCTCCTCCATGTTCCTACAGCTCTGCCCCCATTCGAGTCTCCCCACCTGGAATGGTTCCAGGGGCCTCTGCTGTGCCGCTCTGATTTAGGCCCTTTCCCGGGCCATGCAACCTGCCCACCCTCATCTGCCTGGAGCTACAAGGTCAGAGCTGGGGGTGTTCATGGCTTGTGCTTACTAACTGGTGTGAACAATGGTGGCTAAAAATTGAGAAGAAAAAATTAACCAGCTTACCCATAGTTAATGTTGTTTTTTTTTTAAAAAAAAGAACAGAGAATGAAGGCCATTTACAGGCTATTTAGAACCCTAAGACACAATGCTCCAAAAATATAGGCACCAAGAGCTGTTCATTTTCCTTCCACCATATCATCAGCTATTCCTTAGCGTGTGCTGAGAACACACTGTGTGCCAAGCACATGCTGCATCTGTTATTAGAGAGAGAGCACAAGTCATCGTTGGCCATGGCTGTATGGGCAGCACAGCGCACTGCTTTCAGCGAGATGAGTACAGGCAGTGTTTCCAGTGGCAGCACAGGCAGTGTTTCCAGTCAGAGTGGCATCTGAGCCAGGTTCTCAGGGCAGCTGGAGTTAGCCAGGTGAAGGAAGGGCATGCATAGGCCATACAGGGTGATAGCATGATGCTTGCTGGGAAATCTACATATGGAATCCATTCGGAGTGCTGATAATGATAGCAACAGACATAATCATAGTAATAAAAATATACTAGCTATACTTTTATAGCACTCACCTTGTGTCAGACCCTGGTCTGTACATGTTAAAGCATGTAACTCATTGGACAGCTAGACTGTCAGATTCTTGGAGTTGAAAGGCGTTCGGAAAGGTGAGGTTCAGAAGATGGTTCCAGATGGAAATGGTTTCGTTGGTAGGCTGGAGGGATTAGGGCGTGGCTTTCGGACGATGGAGAGTGATCCGATCCGAGAGTGATCAAAGGGCATGGCTTGATCTTGGTCAAATGCAGGTTTGAAAATGGTTATTCTCTTCCCTTGATGGAGGATGGACAGGGATGAGCTTCAGACTGGAGGCAGGGGGAGCAGTGAGCAGGCTCCTGGGGCTGTCCAGATGAGAGATTTGTGCACATGAATCAGGAAGCAGTGTTGGGAAGAGTCAACACAGATTGACTTGCTGGAGGCCACACAGCTGGATTCAGAGCCCCTTGTTTTGAAACTTTATCAAGGTACTTAGCATACAAAACATTTTGCCTACTTAGTGTGTGCATTTTGATGAGTTTGAACATATGCATACTCTCTAACACTACAGTCTTTAAGGCCTTCTCTACTTCATTGTCTCTCAGACATCATAGATTTGGGATATCACTGATTCCACTGTCTCACCGCCATCAATACTAGTTAGGTTATCTGAGATGCCAGTTTATTTCTCTGAGCCTCTGTTTCCCCATAAGCTACATGATAGTAAGGATATCTGCTTTGCTTACATGCAGAACTGATCAGCTGACTTTGTGCTTTACAACTATTAAGCTGTGGTGTAAATATGGGGGCTTTGCGATGTAGGTATCGAGGAGGAGAGTGAGGAAGAAGATGAGGTTGAAAGTGATGATGGCCATACCTTTCCAGAAACTTTTCCTTTGGTTTCAGAGACCAAGGTTTGTTCATTCATTAATCCCTTGCAGTATCTTGCTCTGATCCCCTTTTCCTTTCCAGAAAGAATTAATTTCTTTCTCTTCTCTTGCCCCATTAATACTGTGCTCATCACATAGACTTTGCAACAGATTGTAGTCCTTAAATAATAATTAAATTCTGGGAAGATTATTACTTATGTCTGGTTCAAGACCTGAATGCCCACAATGTCCAGAGACTATGAAGACAATTTAAAATATATATCCTTATGCTTAGACTCAGAGACAGAGCATTTCTTTTGCTGTATTATGTAACTCTTCAGAACAGAAGTTGCCAGCTATGGGGAATGACTGTTTGCAATATGTAATTTGCCTTCCAGACAAGCTCATTTGGGCTTTGACATTTGACAGAAAGGTCTGGGAAGATGAGCTATTCAGAAAAGGGTATCTCTGCAGTTGACACCACATGAACTTTGGTGGGTTGATTTTTACAATCACCAGATCATCAAAGGTTAAACTCATTTAAATTCTCCCTTCCCTAGCAAAGAAAGAAAACAAAATGCCACAAGCTGCCTGAACCTGCTGTCCTCAACTGCACGCACTAGCAAATTCCTCATGTCTGCAAATGCGATGCGAAGTCCGTAGACTCATCCACCAAACCGCTGTGCACACTCTGTGCATCCTTTGCTCTCCTGGAAAATCCAGAGTTCTACTCTGTTGAAATCTGCTCCCTTCAATACCCCCGCCCATCAATCATCCAGCCCTCTGTTGCTTTTCTTTCCAAATATCCTGGGTTGTTTGGTGTGGGGCACAGAGCTGGACAGTGGGTATGTGAGCTGAATGTGTATCTGCTGCCGTGCTTCTGTCCCATCTCTCCCCTACAGGCTGCAATAACCTTCTAACTAGTGTCCCTTCCCCGTTTTGCTCCAGTCCTTCCTCCATCGGCACCTGGGGACACTTTGATAAAGCACTAGTGTGACTGCTTCCCTCCAGTGACTGCAGAAATTGCCATTATGCAGCTTAGGCTGGGACATAGAGCCTCTAGTTTATTAATTCACTTTACAAATAATTGTTTCGTATATTGTTAGAAGGTACAGAAGGTTAGAAGGTATATTATTTGGTATACCAGTGGGAGATATAGCGCTGATTAAAATAGACAAAAACTTTTGCTCTTACAATAGATAATTAAATGAGTAAGTAAATAATCAAGCAAGAACAGAGAAGTAAATGTACAGCCTGGCCAGTGCTGTCCAGTGTTTGAGCATCGATTCATGCACCAGGAGTCACCTATTCAGTTCCAGGTCAGGGCACATGGCCCAATGTAGGCTCGATCCCCAATAGGGGGTGTGCAGAAGGCAACCAATCAATGTTTCTCTCTCATCATTAATGTTTCTATCTCTCTCTTCCTCTCCCTTCCTCTCTCTGAAATATTTTTTAAAATATTTATAAATCTTATATAATAAAAGCTTAATATGCTAAGTGTCTGGTCGGTCATCCAGTCATCTGTTCAACCAATCAAAGTATAATATACTAATGATATGCTAAGGATACTCAACCACTCACTATGATGTGCACTGACCACCAGGGGGCAGACACTCCAAGTGGTAGGCTTACTTGCTGCTGGGATCCAGCAGATGGGCCAGACATGCTCTGGAGCCCTTCTGTGGTCTCTCCCTGGCTATCCAACCTCCCACATCCCTCCCCAGTCCCCATTGTGCACCAGTGGGGTCCCTCAAGCTGACCTGTGCCCTCTCACAATCTGGGTTGAGGGGTCCTCCTTCCCCCTCCCTCCCCACCCCAATGTACAAATTTCGTGCACTGGGCCTCTAGTAAATAAATAAACTAACAAACAGTTTTGATATCTCTAGTTAGGATAGAAAAGATAATATGATAGTAGACCCAACTTAGGTTGGTATGAGGAGGACAAGGGAGGTCTCTGAGTCTGAGGGAGTGACAGTTTAGGTAAAGCCTAAGAATATGGAGGAGGAGGTGAGAAATCTCATGGCTTGTTCAAGCCCACTGCTCAAGGAGAGAAGTGAAGACGGACAGACAGGAGGGGCCTGGCTATGCAATACCTTATAAGATGGTCAACATCAGCCCTGATGTTCAATACTGGGGAACTTTTTAAAAAACTATGGATGCCCTCATCTACAGATGGACACTAGGGCTGCTTCCAAATCTTAGCTATTGTAAATAATGTTTCAGTGAACATAGGGGTACATTGTTTCAGGTTTCTTTGGATAAATTCTCACAAGTGCAATCATGGGGTCATTCTAGTTGGTTATAAAAAAAGAAAAAGAAGGCAATCTAACACCATGGATGGACCTAATTTAAACTAATTGAAATAAGCCAGTCAGAGAAAGACAAATACTATATGACTTTACTCATATGTGGAATCCAATGAACAAAATGAAATAATGAGCAAAATAGATTCAAGAGTACGCTGACAAACTTTTTTTTGGAGAGGGGTGTTGAGGGTTGGTGGAGGGATTGAGCAAAAAAATTAAAAAAGAGATAAAACTCTTGGACACAGACAACAGTGTAGTGATTGCCAGAGGGGAAGAAAGCATGGAGGCAGAGGACTGTTTAGGGACAGAATCTTGACTTGGGATAGTCACCATACAATTGTACAGGTGATGAGTTGTGGAGTTGTGCACCTGAAACCTAAATAATTCTGTTAACAGAGACCCTGCCATTATCCCAAATTAGTTCACTTTGAATATCATGGGGAGGATCATGAGCATGTATTGGTTTAGAAAGCTAGCATTTACAGATTGGCCCAGCTCCGCTCTATAATTTCACCTCTGTCTTGTCGGTCAGTCCCCAAACACTATTCCAAAACATCCTCTCCTTATGTTATATACTAACCACTTTCATAAACTCTTCCTTCCTACTTACTGAGTTTCTTCAACTTAAAATTTAACCCCCTGCCCTGCATATTGGTTATGAATGTTCCTGGCTTCATGTAACCAAAACCCTGACTAAGAATGGCTTAAATAGAGGCTCTTATTATGAGTTTCAAGGTTAGTGTTTGCCAGCATTGGTTCAGAGGTTCAGTAATGCCAGGGCCTGCAAG
Organism: Lasiurus cinereus; assembly: GCA_011751065.1. NCBI lineage: Eukaryota > Metazoa > Chordata > Mammalia > Chiroptera > Vespertilionidae > Lasiurus > Lasiurus cinereus. The sequence continues at coordinate 3,803,680 of JAAGEH010000124.1, forward strand.
TCAGCCTGCAGTGCAGGAAGAAGGGAAGAAGGATGGACCTCAGGCCCCTCTTATCAGGGAAACACATTTTCCTAGAAGGCCCTTGTGTCTATTGGCCATATCTGTGGGGTAAGCCAATCTTAGCGATAAGATGTGAGAGAGTAATAGGTTGAAATGACTGACTTAGATCAACCATGTTTCATCACATTGGATTTGGTACTGGGGTCTGGTAAAAGGAATATGGGAATTAATTATTGTTTAGAAATCAACCACTGCCTTCCACGCATGCTCTTAATCTGCTCAACATAATAACCATTCCTCAATGAATGGCAATCATGGACCAGAGGATAAGTGTTACATACCCAAGGTAACTGGTGGCATAGAGATAAAATGAAATAAAAGTGGCTCTTTCCCCAAAGTGTTTATACTCAGCTTTAAGTTGGGGGATTTTTTGTAAGTCACGAGTGAGGTGAGAGTCGCATCTTTGTGAAATCCTACATTCTACCTGTCTACCCAGATGCCTGATTTTGTGGTGTCCTACAAAATTAGAGGACTTCAGAGAAGTAGGAGACCAATGAAGGATGGCCCTGGAGGATAGAGGACCATTGTAGGCTTTCTTGGTAGAAGAAAGATAAAAGGATTCTAGACAGCAAAGAACACCACTCCAGCCACACTGCCCATATCTCAGAGTTTGGGAAGAGAATGACACTCCAGATAGAGAGGACCTCGAGCTCTGTCAGGGCCGGGGTTAAAATCGCCCTCAATAATTGCACCCTCCTCTGGGATCCACACACACGTATGTCTTGGGAAGGGGCTGCTTCCTCCCAGTGATTCTTTTTGGATCATGTGCTGGTATTTGGACCCTATCTCCAGATGTCCCTGGCACTTTGAAAAACCAAAAGCCTATTTTAATCAATTCCCTTTCTGCTGTGAGTGGGAGAAGAGTCTATAGACTCTCCCTCCCGCCCCCCAGGGAGATGTGCTCGCCTTGCTGGTGAAATTAAAGTACATCTATTTTCAGCTCCTGACCCTGGACTTCTGTGGGTGGAAACTCACACGGTCTGTGGATAAGTCCGACTATAGGAATAACTACCATTATATGAATTATTTTATTAAATCCTTATTACCTAAAGAGGTACATTTCATTATTATCCTCGTTGTTCAGGCAAGGAATTGGAGGCAAAGGCAGGTCAGGCAGGTCTCCTGGGGATGGTCAGGACTAGGATCAGACAGTCTGGCTCCAGAGCCGATGTTCTTAATTAGCCTTCAGCTTCCTTCCATAAAGCCATGATAGTATTTTGTCTCCCAATCAGGAATTTCTCCCTCATGCCTACTTGGATTCTGTCTTTTGGTGTCCACTCTCAAACCTAAGACTATAACAAGCCAATCATCCTATCCACTATGTAACCACAGGCCACCTAAGTGAGCTACAGACAACCTGTGAGCACCTGAGGTCGCCTCTCATTCTTACCCCTTCCTCTCACGTTATCTCCATTCCCTTGTGCATTCCTCCTATTGGCTTTGTGTTCGGCCCCGTTTTTGCCTCTCAAATTGGACTGACTTTGGCTTTCACAGTTTCAGTCTACTGTGCTTTTAAAAGATAAAGATCGCATGACTTTCCTGCCCAAAGTGGATCCATTCCCTGAGACTTTGGTTAGTTTTATGGAGCCAGTTCAAGTCCCCATAACCCAAATTACAGTGTCAGTTATATCTGTTCTATTGCTGTCGGCCTTCCAGTTTTGCTTGTGTTGTTGTCAGTGTTGACTTTTGAAACCTGTGCTTATAGAATGCTTGCTTTGTACAAAGCACCGGGCTAAGCACTTGATCTGTTTGGTCTCACCTAATCTACTTCTCTTCAAACCCTATGGGGTAAGAATTATTATTACCTCTTTGCTGCAGACATTATTATTACCTCTATGCTTCATCCCTTGTGGTCTGTTTCTAGCAATGAAGTCATACATTATTTTGGCAGCCTGTAAGACCCCAATCAACAGAAATAACTGCAGAAGGAAGTTGCCTCTGAATGTCTACTTACTGTTAGCTGTGAAAACGGACAAAATGAATGGAGGCTGAGGAGATACTAGGAGAAGCAATGACTAGTGAGGAAGACTGTTAGAAGACTATTTTGTGACAGGAGGGGAGGTGTTATTTGTGTGGATACATAGGTAAGATATTACCCCACACTCAATGCCACTGACCTAGCCCTTCTTGGAAATGCCCCAGGTGGGAAGGCCATCTGATGTACCTACCTTTGCATTCCACTAAGTAGTTAGTGGTTTTGATACTCAGCCCCCTTAGTCCTTGTGATCCCGTGGCATAATAGGATCAAATTAAAGGCCCATTTACCAGCTTTATTGCTGATTATTTATAATACTCTGGTTTCAAAGTGCTTCTTTATAGAGTGCTTAAGCTGCCATATCTGGATAGAGCTTGCTATAAATGCCTTCACATGAACAGCGTATTGCCTCCCGTAGCCTCAGCAAAAAGGGAAAAGATTATTCTCAATTATTTCATACAGTCTCTTTTATTGTTTTATTGTAATAAACTGCTATACCTTACGCCACTTTAAAATCAATAGTTCACATTAAAAATAATGAAACATGGCTATTAATCTTGCTTAGCATTTCTGCTATTGCTATCTGATAGTGAATCCGTAATATAGAGATAGTAATAATTATTCAATTCCAATCAATAGGAACATTTTCAAATGCTCCTATGTGTCCCGCTGCTATTGCATCAGTGGGAGCTGATGGCAATGGGGACATAGATTTAAAGGCTCCTAGTTGGCATAGATTTCTCCATGCCCTCCCTGCACCTGTCAGAATATTCTCTGACTCTCAAAGCATACTTTTTAATTTCTTGAGACAACATGACAGGATAGTGAAATGCCTGGATTTTGGAATCAGATGCCCTGAGCTTAATGCCCAATTCCAACACTCATCCATATCACTTGAATGATCCTCAGCATGTTATTTAATTACTTGCTGCCTCAGTCTCCACTTCTGTGAAAGAGGCATGATAATGTCTACCTTGCAGGATTATTATAAATAATCATGTGCACTACTTCACAGGACATGCTTTTCACAGTGTCTGAATTGTGGTAAGCACACTAGAAATAATAGCTACTATTATTACGCCCTCTATACCTGGGGCCATGAATGCCTGATAGGTAGCTTTGTTTCTAAAGAGCTAGTAGAAAAAAACAGGTGGAATGGCTGATGCCATTGCTATTCTTCTGTTCCTTCATGCCAACCTGGCATGAGAAGATCCAACTGTGCTTGTGGTGGTACTCAGCATCTGGACTTGGCACCCTGACAGGGTAAATTGAGCCATCAACTTGGCTGTGATGCAAGAAGCCTTTTAACTCCCAACCCTTTGATCTTTAGCACAGTCTCCGTGGAGATAGTACGGAGTGAACACATGGTTTTGTTAGTAAATACTCTTTGATCATCACACAAGTCAAATATAAGAGGAGTGGAGATGGTGAATGTTTAAACCATAATTGATGACATGGCTTTTCCTATCTTGTTTAATTGAATTCAACAACTGTTTATTAAATAGCTAACATGTACCAGGAGAAAGCCTAGATGTTGACAGGTAAAAAGATTAAAAAATTAATAAAGCACCATATTTTCTGTTTAAATATCTCAAAATCTAGGCGAAGAGACACACGTCACCTAAATAATTTGAATCCATAGTACAGAAAGAAAGACTGGATCTCTCTTGTAGAGAGAGGTTATTCCAACTAAAGCATGGATGAGGAGACCTGCATCAGGGAACATTGAGGGGAAAGAGTTCCAGGGCAAGGGAACAACAAAGACAAATGCCAAAAGGTGGGCCTCAGTATAACTACTAGCATAAAATCCTTCTAGGTTCCCTGCCACCTGTGCTATATCTCAGGGCTCCACTGTTTCTCAGCCTGCGTCTGTAGTCCATTCATTATATTTTCCTATCCACCAGAGCCTCCTAAAAGGACACTGCAAGATATTTGTACTTTTTTTTTAACCTGATGCCCTCTGTTTCATGCCTAAGCTCTTAGACTCAAAATTGATTTATCCTCCTGAAACAAACTATTCTCCTGGGAGACTGGGTTCAAAGACTTGGTTCTATGAAGGTCATCCCTCTCATACAGCCAACATTGTTTGGAAGGAATGTTCCTGCACCATTCTTCTCTCAACCTAACCTCATTTAAAGAAAAGTGTTGCCCATCTATGTAGGTTGGATTCCAGGGCCGAGACAAGGATGAGTACCCCAAGTAGGGTCACTGAATTATACACAAAATTGTCACGCTCTCTTTTGTTCTTTCCTCTCATTACAGATCAATAGGTTAGTTGATCAAACTTGAAACGTACTTTTCCCTCTCCTGTTGAGAACTCTAGGACACTAGTGCTCAAAACAGGGTCCATTAACCACCACCAGCAGCAGCAGCACCGGGCAACTGGCAGACATGTTCGTCCACAGGCCCCCACATGGGCGCTGCTGAATCAGGGTCTGCATTTTAACAAGATCTCAGGGGATCCCATGCAGAGTCAAGTTGGAAAAGCAGGACTGCTCTAGGAAATGACCACTTTAGTGTCCGACCACTAGTGAGGAAGCATGACTGCCAGCCTGCCTGCACACTGGAACCACCTGAAGACTTAAAACCACCCTGACTCTCCAGTGTGCATCCTTTGGGGCTAGGCCCCAGGCAGTGGTGTTTTAACAGCTGCCAAGTTGATTCCAATATGCAGGCAAGGTTAAAAGGCACTGGGTTGAATGTAAATTTTAGATTTGGGCATAAGAGAGAAATAATCTCCCTTTTTCCTTCTCAGTCTCCATTTAGCGGTCTGTTCTGGTCCAGTTCAACAAAGAATTGCGATTTGGGTTTCTGGCAAAAATAATGTGGAAGTTTGGTTTTGTATATTACTGTCATTGGTTGTGTGTTTGTTATCCTTTGGAATGTCTGCAAGGGAAAGGACAGGATTCAGGTGTTACATGGGTCTCCTAGCTAAACCCCACTGAATCACGCCCCAGCTCTGAAGCATCATGGATTTGAAGTGTAAACTAGTCCATGCTAGGGAGGACAGAAATGCTGTGGGCTCAAGCAGAGGACACAGACAGTTTAGAGGCCAGAAAAAGCCTTAAGCAGAGCACACCTTGTCTCCTCTCTTTGTGAACACGCAGCCAAGGTTCTCTGGCTCTTCCACACTGTGGCACTCTCCTGTTGAACTCTATGATTGCGTTTCCCCCTTCCTCCCTAATCTAGATGAAAATATCTGACCGGAGGTTTGACGTAGTCCATATTTCACATGGTGGCACAGTAATGAAAAGAAAAAGGACATTAATTCTCTGTGATGGTATCATCGAGAAAGGGGGAATAAGATATCACTCTGTGATGTTGGTTTTTACTGTAATAATACATGGCGAGCATTTATCTGAGTCACAGGCTACAGCTGCTAGTTACAATCAGCGCAGGGAAGACAACCAGACAAAATTCTCTTCAGCCTTGATTAAAGATCAAAGGAGGTTTCCCTTTAATAAACCCAGTCTTGTTTTTCTTTGTCAGAAATGGTTTGGATTAAGCTAGCTGGCTGGATAGAGTTGGGAAATTGAAGGCCTTTTCAATGAAGTAGCAACACAGTAGGAAGCCAAGACCGGTTTGGTTCAGTGGATAGAGCCTCGGTCTGTGGACTGGAGGGTCCCAGGTTCTATTCAGGTCAAGGGCATGTACCTTGGTTGCGGGCACATCCCCAGTAGTGGGTGTGCAAGAGACAGCTGATCGATGTCTCTCTCTCTCATCAATGTTTCTAACTCTCTATCCTCTCCCTTTCTCTCTGTAGAAAATCAATAAAATATATTAAAAAAAAACAGCAACACAGTAGGAATATAGGAATGGTCAAATAGATCTGAGGTGGAGGATGGCAAGGTGTGTGGGCCTCTGATGAAAGGGGAGCTAAGGTTGGTGGACAGAAGGTTTGAAATGGCAGCCAGGGGGTATGACCTGGCCCCTTGGTGCTGGAAAGAGCATTTCTAAGAATAATCATAATGATCGTGTCGGCTCTCACTTTCTTAATATCTACTACCTGCCAGGTACTGAGGTAGATGCTCGGACACATTGTTTATTTGATTATCTGATTTAAATAATGACCTCGAGGAGCAAGTGTCACTTCATTTTTTAAAGAAGGGGTCCAAGGCGTAGATCTGTTTGGTAATTTGTTCAAGGAATTGATGGAGCTAGAATGCAAATCTATCTTCCTCTTAAAACCTATGGTTATTTTCACAGAACATTGTTCCTCCCAATTAACATAATGAATCCTTAACACTGAAGTGGCAAGGGAACAGATGCTCTTACACATCCCTTTGTGAGTGTGACACTCTCTCCCGAAACAAAACTGCATTTGCTTCTATGTACAAAATTGGATGAAATGTTCTGACCTCCCCTCCACCCCATCCACATAGAGATTCACATTAGGGAACTCATCCGAAAGACATAAAGAAATAATGAGTGGATGAGAAGGAAGGGGAGGACAAGGAGAAAAAGCAAGAGATAGTTTATGAGGAATGTCTTGAATTTGCTCTGTTTGGAGCAACTATATTTGTGGAAATTGGTTCTCTTAAAACTGCTTTTAAAATGAACATAAAATGAATATATATGCATTTGCATAATTGCAAGTTAATGCTTAAAAATGGCTGTCAGTCAAACCTATCTAGAACACACACATACACACACACACACACACACACACATGCTGACATACTGATACACTTCTGTGATTTCATGATCTCTGTCCAGTAGAAGCCACACTCTGCTGTGGATGTGAAGTGGCCTGAGCCATACTGACATCAACAGGAGTCACTTCCTGCCCATGACATCACACTGTCACCACACTCTCCCCACTATAACAGCATACTTTGGTACCAGGCAGTGGGTTTGTTTTTAACGGACATTCACTGGAAATAATACAGTGTTTTAAAATGTGCTAGTGTCCAGTGCCCTATATTTTGCTTGATAATTTAAAATAATGCAGTGATTTTTTAAAATATATTTTTATTGTTGATAGTATTGTAGATATCTCCCATTTCCCCCTTTATTTCTCTCCTCCCAGCTCCTAACCCCTACCACCTAGGTCTTTACTACCCTATTGCCCGTGTACATAGTCTGTGGATATAAGTAGATAAGTGCTTTATCTCTTCCTCTCCCCCCAACCCAATCAACATATGTCAGTCTGTTCTATGCCTGCATGCTTTGGGGTCTTATTTTGTTGCTCAATTCATTGTGTTCATTAGATTCCACAAATAAGTGAGATCTTGTGATATTTGTCTTTCTCAGATTGGCTTATTTCACTTAACATAATATTTTCCAGGTTATCCATGCCCTTACCCTTTGGGACAGCGTGATTGCAATGTTTTATGCACACACACTCAGCCTACAATGTCCCCGCCATTATGAGCACCAGGGCATGGACTTTTCCTGATTTCCCATATGTTCATTAATGCCCATGGGCCTTTGTACTTCTCTACCACCATCTGCTCTGCTCATTCTACTCAGTCATCCTTTCTTCAGGCACATCTTTCATTCTCATCTTAATCTGATATCATCTGGATTAATTTGATTAATTTGTACTTGAGAAAAAACCCACATGCCCTGGACCCCACAGCCCTCATGGACAGTGTGGGTTGGTGTTTTTAGTCACAGTTGGGATTTTAAGATTTGATAGGTCTAAACATAGGAAGAGCATTAATCTCATATACCAAAAGGTGGTGGGCTCAATCCCCAGTCAGGGTTTATGGGAGAGGCAAATGATCAATGTTTCTCTCTCACAATTCTCTCCCTTTCCCTCTCCCTTATGTGGTCCTATGGCACGTGTGTATATGAGAAGCCTTAGGTATATTCAAGTACAATTTAGGAGAGCACTATAGAAGAAGGCAAACACCTGAGTTTCAACAGCCACAAGAGAAGAAAGGCTTACTAGAGGTCAGATACTATACTGTGCTGAGTGCTTTAGGAACCCTATTTCATTCATTGCCAGTAACATATTCTCTCACATCTCCAAGGTATTCAATATCCTATTTGTAGGGGAGAGTATTGAATTGCTACATCTAAAAGAGACAAGAAATCAGATCACAGCATTTAATGCTAAAAGGGCTTTTGGAGATCATTTATTTCCATTCTCTACTGTCACAAAAATAGACTGAGAAGTGACTTTCCAGGAGTCATATACCAAGGTAGATACCAAACTGGACCTAATATCCAGGCCTCCTTTTAATCATACATTGATTCATTCATTCACAAATGTTTTGAGCACCTACTTAGGAGGCATTGAAAATAAACACCTATATGGTAACTAGTGACCTGGTGCATGAAATTCATGCACATTAAATGGGGATTAATTAGAGGAAATAATTTAATATTTCTATTTGCTCTTTGTCTATAATAGAAGTGTCAGAGATTAAAGAAAATAAGTAAAATGTATATGAAAACCTTCCTCCTGTCAGATTCTGGGGCTCACCCCAGGACCCAGAGTCAAGTCCCCGCCCACCCACATGCACCTCAAAATTGCATGAGACCCAACCCAGCCAGCCCCCCTTCATTGAGTTAGATCCAGATCCAGCCAGTCCCACCTTGTCAAGCCCACCAGGCAGGTCCCCCCAGCCCAGACCAGGGTGAAAAGCATGCCTTTGAGGTCCTCCATCAAGCCCTACCAGGTGGGGGACACCACCTGAGATCCCCTTTCAAGCCCAGCACCGGGAGGCGGATGCAACCTGAGGTCCCCCATCTTGTGGCCTGAGTTCTCCAACCTAGTAGTGGGAGTGCACCTTGAGGTTCTCCATCAAGCTCCAATGAGTGGGGATCATGGCATGAGGTCCCCTGTCAAGCCCAGCCAAGCAGGGGAGTACAGCCTCCGGTCCCCTGGCCTGGTGCTGGGGTGGGAGGTGTGGCCTGAGGTTTCCTATCAAGCCCCACTGGGCAGAGTGTGCAGACTGAGGTCTCCCAGCCTGGTGCCAGGGTGGAGGTGCGGCCTGAAGTCCCCTGTCAAGCCCCACCTAGTAGGAAGCATGGCTAGAGGTCCCCCAGCTTGGCACTAGGGAAGGGGGAGCAGCCTGAGGTCCCCTAGCCTAGGACCAGAATGGGAAGGGCATCTTGAGGTCCCCTGTCAAGCCCTGCTGGGTGCGGGGGCATGGCCTGTGGTCTCCTGTCAAGCCCCACGGAGGCAGGGAAGGGCGTAGCCTCAGTTCCCTGCTGATTGCTTGTTAAGTCTTCTTAGGGGAACTTGGCCTCAGCTGTGGGTGCAGCCATCTTTGTGATGGAGTGATGGTCAATTAGCATATTCTCTCTTTATTAGAAGGATGAGAAAGATAGGCACACGGTATTTACATTAGAGAGCAGAACCAGACATTCCACAACTACAAAAATAATCGCAATCATGGAAAAACTACACAATAAAAAGTACAACTCCGAAAGTCTCAGGGCAGTAAGGGGAGGCAGGAGGGGAGGAAGATGGTTGATTTAGGACCCTTAAGTCTTATTCATTTGGGGGCATCCTTCACTCCTATCATGTTGCTTATCAATCACCTCAACCACGCGCAACTTGGGTAGAGTGCCCAACTACTCTTGAGAATTAGTTTTATTGGTATGACGGGAGACTGAGCCAATTGCCTTCGCCTCCAAAATGTGGATAATCCCCCTCTCCTCAGAGTGTTGCTTTGAGGCTGTAGCAAAAGAATATTTATCAAGCACCTGAGCTGTAAGCGTCAACAGATGTATTGTTCATTTCAAATCTCTTATGCATGAATCACAGCACCTTGGAACGTCATGAATCTTAATCTGCCCGAGGAAACTATGCCGAGAAACAACAAAACTTTATCAAAAGTGAAGAAGGGAAAATAAATGGCTCCAAATTCATAACAAACCCTTTAGTTTAGGTTATCCTGGGACTTCATTTCTGCAGGATTGCACATGTATAGATCTGTATACAGTGGTACCTCAAGATATGAGTTTAATTCGTTCCGTAACCTTGAGGCATGGGAAACTATGAGACACTCGAGTCGCGGTAAACTGGTGGGTCGTGTGCAGCCGGCCGATCCACAAGATTACTCCTATCTCAAATTTTGCTCGTATTTCAAAGCAAAAATCACTTGCTCAACGGCTCGTATCTCAAAAATCTCGTATGTTAGGGCACTCGTATCTCGAGGTACCACTGTATTACCTTCCTTGAAGGTAAAATATAACAGACTCTCTTCTCCTTTGAGGGTCTGGTGTAGCCACTCAATGGGATATTTGGATTACAATCTGCCCAGCATCTCTTGGGAACCCATTGGTTCAGATTGCCTGGCAGTGCAGGCAGATGGAGGAGGAGCTGGGACATTAGCTCTAGTAAGAGCAACTGGTCAGTCAATACAAAGTGCCCAGCGGCCTCGGGAAACTCAGGCATGGTCTGGCAGCACGTAGGGTCCCAACCCAGCCAGCAGGGTACTTCCAGTTGCACCGGAGCTCCCGAATCTAGATCCTCCTTTTCTGCATGGCATGACCACAATGAGGGGGCTTGTATTCTGGTGGGGGGGTGGGGAGTAAACCAAGAACGGGGCAGTGTTATATAGCATGGCGTGTCTCTAACTTCAATCACAGAGAATCGGGGAGACATTCTGATTCTGTGAACCTAGAGTGAGCCTGAGGCACTCGCTCTCCTGAAATGCTTCCTGTCATCCAGGTGATGCTGGCAGCTGGTCTCTGGATCTCCTTGTGAGTAGCCGGGGTGCAGAGGAGAGAGCACGGGCTTTGCAGTCTGGCAGACTTGGGATCCAGCTCCGCCAAGTCTAAGTTGAGTCATTTCAGATTAGTCACTCAATTACTCTGCACCTCTTCTCACCTGGAAAAATGATTTTATTTATCTCGTAGGGTTGTTAGGAAGATTAAAGGGACAAATATGTTTGTAAATGCTTTGCAAGGTGTTAAAAATGATAAAATTGTAGGGAAAGGAAGTTTTCTATCATATCTTCTTATGCTTCCATCCTGTTAGCAGCCAATCTAATTGGTTATTCCCCAGGACCAGGGTCAGCAAACTACAGCTCACAAGCCACATGTGGCTCTTTGGCCCCTGGAGTGTGGCTCTTCCACAAAATACCATGGCCTGGGCAAGTCTATTTTGAAGAAGTGGCATTAGAAGAAGTTTAAGTTTAATAAATTTTGCTCTCAAAAGAAATTTCAATCGTTGTCCTATTGATGTTTGGCTCTGTTGACTAATGAGTTTGCCGACCACCATGCTCATTTTCAGGGTCACTTTAGACTCCTGTGTGGTAAGCACATCTGGGTACATTTTTGCCACCTTGGAGAAAGATAAGCCATGTCCGTATGCCTACCCCATTTCACGTGTGCCTATAAATGAGTAACGTATGCTGTAACCTCCTCTACAGACTCAGCCACCTCAAATATAAGAAACGGGATTAATTAGAACAGCTTAGAGCCCTAACCCTCACACTGCAAGGAGGCTTTTATCAGAGCTCATCATTGGAGGGTGTTCAGTATTGGTTCAGCTATTAATAGAGAAGAGCCTTGTCTCCTCTGTGGATATTTCCCCTTATGTACATATTCCCTTCAGTTGAGAGCCATCAGCTTATGAGAGCAGCAGGCTAGAGCTGCGAGCATTTATTAAATTCCTGGTGCAGTACATTCTCATTTTTCAAAACCTCATCTTTTTCCTTGATTGTGGCTGAATCCTCCTACCACCTCCTCTACTGCTCTTATCTCATCATCCCCAGCAAGACTCAAACCCAATTTTATTCCATTCGATTTGAATTGAACGTACTAAGTGTCTGCCGTGTGCCGTACAGCATGGTTCTGGCCTCTGCATTTGTGCTGTTGGGTGGGCCAGGTCCATCCTCATGGTCTGAGTGCAGTGGACGTGCTAATACCAGCCACTGGGGATGAACAGAGATCAGAAACCACTGGAGCAAACTTGTATCTGAAATGGTGGTTTCCATCAGTCCGTCCAGCTTCGGGAAAAGTGGGGGAGACAAGGGTGAGGACATCCTCATCCCCATGGGTCTCCCCTCGCTTGGAGCTGGGCTGCGGGAGCCAGCCTCAGTCACAGGCAGCTCCCGCCGAGCTGCTCACACTGCCAGCGTGATGCTTATCTCGTCCGGACATTATCTGAAATTAAAATCAGAGCTGACATATGAGGCCCTGGGAGGAGAGCACTGGGCTTTTCCCACCTGAGATTAGCTCTTTCTGGTTGCTGCTCAGTAAGAAGAACTGACAGAGAACACTTCCTCCAGCCATGGGTTTGGGAGAAAACGTCTTCCTCCGACAGTGGCCCCTCTGGAGAACGGGAGTGAGGCGCTGGTGTGTGTCTGGAAGGGAGCCTGTTTGTGCCTGGTCATCCTGTCCTCATCCCCAAGCCTCCCTCGGAGGGAGTGTGGCGCCTTCCCCGGCATGGCTGGAGATGGCACCAGGCTGGTTGTTTACGCCCAGGGTTCCTCATGCCGTCTTGAAAAATGCCTGTGACACAGGCAGAACGACCGGCCTCCTTTTCCAGTGGAGGATACTGAAGCTCAGACGGTGCGGGGACTTTTAAACGAGGGCGAACTTGGGATTCTAACTCGTGTCCTCTAACTCTGTCTTAAAGCCAGGTTTTCTGGAACTAAAGAGTAAACATTTTAGGCTTTGTGGGCTGTGGTATCTACTCAACTCAGCCGTTTACCGTGTGAAAACAGCCACAGACAATGCACAAGTGAATGGCTAACTGTGTTTCAATCATGTCCCACTGTGTTTATTTACAAACCAGGCAGCCAGCCCACGGGCAGCAGCTTCATGAGCTCTGTTCTAAGGTGCCCTCTGGACAACCACCCCTGATCCCTGGAGATAAGCCAGGTAAAGAGGCAAGTAAACATCAGTGGCCCCCGAGTCCCCATTTTGTCCACTAAATACCTTGTGACCCAGGCCTGGCTCCAGGTCCTAAATCTCACGCTGCGGTATTGCTGGTGTCAGATATGGCCACACCCATTGTCAAGTGTGCCATAGCCTTCTGCCGGGACATGTCCATCACAGTATCACACAGCCCCCAGCTCCTTACTTAGCTTCATGGTACGACTCATTCTTTAACGTTAGGGCTCTTCCTATAATACAGAGACTTTGAAGTCCCTTAACGAAGATAGTGGAGCCCATCTTCAATCACACTTTCAGGAAAATACAGACATGATTTTTTTTTTTTTGACAGTTTACCTAGCGACCCTTCGTAAAGGCAGAAAACAAAATATGAAGTTGTCAGTCAGGGAAAGCATTTCTGCCACGGGCTGAGATAACATGTCTCAGGTACTTCCTTTGCAGTGGAGACCGCAGATGAATGGATAGTTAGCATGTCTAGTATATTTTCTCTATCAAACATCAGCTATCATAAGTGAGCGCCTAAGAAGTGCTGGCTACCTTTCCATCCACCGTCAGATCCTCTCCCGAGAATGTGGAGTGCAGATAATCTCTATTGTGGATTACAGTAAAGCCCGGAGACTCTGGCCACTGTGTGATACAGAGAGGTAACGATACCATCCTTCTGAGAACACTTAAGAACGAATTGTTTACTGCTTCCCCGAGAAGCAGGCAAACCACTTCAGGACAAACGTGATCTGAATACCATTCCCCAGTAGGGATGTATTGGCTTGGGGTTGGTGGAAATCATCAATAGAAACCAGTGGGTGCTGGAACGGAGAAAGAATGAAGACTGAGAGTTGAAGAGAAAGCCTGGTCAAGATGTAGGATAAGGCCTAAGGAGCTGCCTAGATTTAATTTTATTTTTCATGCCCAATTTCAAAGGTACGGTGCAAATGGGGACCAACCTCATCTAAAGGCCAGTAAAGAAAAAAAAAAAAAAATATATATATATATATATGGTTAAAGATATGAGCACAGTTAAGGCTTTTAATCTGAAAAAACTAAAAAGCTTTTACTCAAGAAATGGTGAGAAAATAGGACAAACGCAGTCTGTAGGAGAGACTTAGGCAATGTGTCTGGGAGAGACAGTCCTAAGAACCAGGAGTCCAGCCAGCCAGTCATTCACTCAGAGATTCATGCATGCGTGTTTTTACTCATTTATGCATGTAAGCATTCATCTGTTCCTGGATTAATTTGCATAGTAGGCTCCCAATATATATTTGCATGCATATGTACAGAATTTCACTTATTCAGCCATGCCCAAAGTCATTTATTCGTGCATCCATGCAACTTTGATTTACTTCTTCCTTTATGGGTTCCACAAGTACTCATTAATCTTGTTACTAAATTGCAATTTAAAATTTATCATACAGAAAGCTATGTGTGGAAGGAAGGTAATTCCCTATCTTCATGGAATACATACTAAAGAGGGGAGCGGGAAAAACAGGAGCAAAATAAAGGTTAAATATTAGATCAATTAAAAAGATATATGTGTTACAAATTACGCATTGTGGAAATTCACCATCCAGGAAGAATGACTTCATTTGTACAGACAGGGAGGGTGGAAAGCATATTGTTCAGGAGAAAGTGGCCTTTCAGCAGAAGCGTGATGAGTGGACTGAGTTTGGGCAAGATCAGCTGGGCCCAGGGAACCATGTGAGTCAGTGTGCTGAGTTGAGGAAACGCAGTGGGTCTGGAGAAGAAGATGCTGGGGAGACATGGGAGGCCCTGTGTGACTGGAGCACAGGGACAGGGTGCTGACAGAAGCCTGACAGGCACATGAGAGCCAGATCATGAAAGACCTTGAATGCCACGCTAAGGAACTGGGACTTGATCCTGTAGGCAGTGGTGAGCTGCTGAAGGATTTCACAGAGAGATTATACCATCAGGAGTGGGCTTCAAAAAAGTTTACTTCCTTCACGTATAGAGGGGCAGAGAGAACAGCAAAGAAGTTATTCAGGGAAAGATATTGCGGGCCGGACCAGGAGCTATCCAAGAAGCGGAGATGTGTAATAGAGATTAGAAAGACATTCTGATAGGATTTGAAAACTGGCCCAAGAAAGAGAGGGGAAGAGCCAAATCCGGTTTGACTCAGTGCATAGAGCATCAGCCTGCGGACTGAAAGGTCCCAGGTTCGATTCCGGTCAAGGGCATGTACCTTGGTTGCAGGCACATCTCCAGTAGGGGGTATGCAGGAGACAGCTGATTGATGTTTCTCTCTCATCGATGTTTCTAACTCTCTGTCCCTATCCTTTCCTCTCTGTACAAAATCAATAAAAATATTTTTTAAAAAAAAAGAAAGGAAGGAAGGGAGAAAGAAAGAGAGAGGAAGAGTAGGTGTCTGTGGAGACTCTAATCAGAGGTCCAGGAGAGGGTGGTGCCTTTTGGACACAAGGAGAGAGCACAGGAAGAGGAGCTGGGCTGGGCAGGAAGAGGAGGGGCTAGAGCTGGGCCTGGGTGTGCTATGGTGCTCATGATGCCGGCCAGTGTCCTTGAATGGAGAGCTAGGGACGTTGGGTCCTGCATGAGCCAGCACATCAGAGAGCCCCCTCCTGCTCCCCACCTGCCCTCTCAACCTCAACTCCTCTCACCTTGGACTCTCAGAGGTACAAGCTCCAGGAAACAATCAAGAAAGGGTACTAGTTTCTAGAGGAAGAGGATGGGGGTGGGAGGGGTGGGGAGAATTACGCACAAAGTGATTTATTTGTGCATCCGTGAGACTGCCTGTGTCTAGTCTATCTCCTCAACCTTGGCCTGAGCCAATGAACCGCAGAGAGCAAAGTTGTCTTCTGGTTGTCATTTTGAGGTTTTCCAGTTGATTAAGATCTAAGCCAGCAGGAGGGTGTACATTCGCCAGCAATTCTGAGTTTGAGGGTCACGGGGCATTTTCAGTCCGACTGACAAAATGCTGAATGTAATCTAAAAATGCTGCCCCATCCACTTTAGAGCAGAGACGTTGTTAAAAGGACTTTTTTTTTCTTTTCTTTCTCCTTTTTCCATTTGAATTGTTATTTTTTTCCCCTCCTCTTATCATTTTCTGCTTTGTTTCGCACCCCTCTGTGATTCAGGTTTCTTTTAAAAGAGCAACAATTGAATTCCTGGGGAGAGAGAAAAACTACAAATGAATGTCACTGGGAATGAGGCCAAGGGAAGAAAACAAAACAGGGAGGGAGTAACACTTCAGGTTCACTTTCGTCCTCAAATCCTGGTCTTGTTTTTTTTTTCTGAGGACTATTTTGCCACCAGCATCCCCTGCCCCCCCAATGCCTGAAGGGCATTCTTGCAACCCCTAAATCCTGGAAAAAGAATGCAGCCTTCACAGCAGTCAGCCTTCTGAGGAAATGTAATTATCTAAACTGGCCTGGATCCAGGATTCAGCTCCCCCATGAAAAAGATTTTTCTGAAAGATTAAGCGGTAACACATATGTCAACAGCGCTCCCAGCTCTGGAGTGATTCTGAGCAAACAGGAAAATGGCAACAGTCCCTGTTTCCAATCTGGAAAGTCTCCCTGGGTCTCCTGCCATCCCAGGGGGCATCACGCTCTTGAATGTGTGCAGTGGCTGCATCTCGGGAGCCAGTAGACAGGTGATGGGGCACAACCGGCTTATCCACGGTGAGGGTGACGGGCATGGGAGCCAAGGAAGCAGGTGGCCCGCAGGCAGCCTCTGTACGAGGCTGGCAGTTTCGGTGACCCTGCCCAGGCCCCCCTAGGCCTGCTTAGCCCCAGCCTCCTTCCTGTTCCCTGTCACCCTCCTCCGTGGCCAGCATGGCAACACTGCCCTCTGCTGGAGATGCTCCGATGTTGCACCCCACCCCAGATCGGATGACTAAGGGCAAGGGCTGGGAATATGGTGGGGGGGGGAGAAGAAATGCTCTCAACAACGAAGCAACTTCTGGAGTCAGCCCTTGGGTGGCTAGAGTGTCAAGAGTCCCCGTATCTGATGTCATCCTTGATTTGGAATCAGACAGTTCTGCATCTGCTACGTGGCCCTGGGCAGGGTGTGCCTTCTGGAGATTCAAAACAGAAAAAGGCGCCCACATTATTGGACGAATGATGAATATGAAATGAACGATGGCTCTTCATCAGGGCTGGCCCTACATCCCAGTTTTCCCAGGAGAGTCTCCGCTGATGCCTGCGCTCCAGATGTGCTTAGGACTAGCACCCTCTTTTTCAGGCTCCGGGTGGTAAAAGGTATGGCCGGCTTATTCAGGGCACAGGGCACTCCCCCGGGTGTAGTAGCCACTCAGGGAATCCCAAGTCTTTTTCCTTCATCAATCAGGCTGCAGGGCTTCTACTGTGAATCTGCATGTCCATTTAAAGGGACAGGTGATGCCCTTTTCCTTCCTTTCTTTCTTTGGGGCAACCTGGAAACTAGCTTTCCTGCACCAACTAAGAAAGCGCGGGTGGGGAAACAATCTCTGGGGAAGGGGCTAGGAGACGTAGGAAGAAAAACCAGGCCTACAGCTTTCGGGGGTACCCTAAGAAAGCCCCTTCCCTCCACTACCGCTCTCAAAGGCGTGTCTCACCTTCTTCGAGGGACTGCGGCAAGGCCTGGATGCAGCAATCAGTAAGAAAGGACGGCACCAGACATTATCTCATTTTCAATGGATGCCAAGTATCCACGGTTGTTCAAATATCTCTAAGAAAGAAAATGCAGAATCGCAGCATGGAGAGGCACACGGCTATATAATATGTGCTCATTCCTTCCACGCCTGAGAAATGCGAGGAATGATGGAAATGTCTACCACTGTGATCGCTCAAATCGGAGACCAGGGCCAAATTCGGTCGCATCAACATCCCCTGACGGGAAGCTGGCACCGATGCCAGGACAGCAGATGATCTGCTTGTCTATTTACATAAATTTGCATCGGTGTGATGTTAAACAATAAGTGCTGATATTAAGGAAAGTGCTTTTCCTTCAGACTCGGGCATCTCCACGGAGCACAGCAGAGATGAGCAGGGGCTCTGGAACCTGGCCCGTTCCCTTCCATCCACGCGACCTTGGGAGAGTTTTAACCTTGTCCTACTGTTTCCTTGTGTAGAAGCGGGAGTGATAGTGATAGCGACGCCACCTACTGCAGAGGGCTGGTGCAGGGATTAAATGAGTTCACGTGTGTGGAGGGTTTCGCGCATCGAGTGCTCAGATGTCAGCTGCTCTGCTCAGCCCAGAGCCGGTCCTTGGTCTCCCAAAGCCAAACTCTGTAGTCGGACTTCTGCTTGCTTCCTTCCATGAGACAAAAAAGTTGGGAAGGTAGAGCTGGGAGGAATCTCAACATCTAATCAGTCACTCTCAAACCGTTATTTTATTTCTTTAAAAATAGGCACGGAACACTTCTTGAAAATGAAAGCTGACGTGGCGAGCCGGCGTGGGGCAGGGGGGGCGGGGGGGCATGCAGTATTGTGGTTAAGGCAACCTGTTCTGTAGACGGGCAGGTCTGATGTCCAGTTCTGGCCCAGCTGCTTAAGAGCCTGTGCCTCGGGGCGTTGAGCCTCCGTTTCACGGCACTAGTTACTGTAAATATTGCATAAGGTTGTTAGGAAGCTAAATAACTTCGCACACCTATCGAGTGTTCGGGGCAATGCCTGGCTCATAACGAGGACCCGGGAATTCTGTTAACTCTGAGACTGTAATATGTGAAGAGCTGCCAGCAGAGCTGGTCATTCCAGTTGAAGCAGCAGAGAGAACTAGAACTACTTAGGAGGGATGGGGGGCTACGGGGAGCCCCCTGACTGCAGAACATAATTTCAGAGCTCCTGCCTTAAGCCTCCACTGGAAACCAGGTGCCAGCAAGCCCCACCCTGACCGCACCTACATTAACCTTCCACCAGCACCTTCCCCCAGGCCCAGCCAGGCCTCTGCTGCTGACACCGCCCCTTGCCGCTGTGCTTGCTCTCCTCCTGGCGCTGACAGCTGCAGCCCCAGGCAGCCTCTGCGGTTTCAGCGCCTTCTCCAAACCCCAGTAAGCAGTGCACCTGTGTGTGGCACCCACTGCGCCGGCTCTCCATGAGGCGAAGGCGCCCTGGACTCTCTCACTCCTAATGTCTCCCGCTGCCTTCCTGAGCCCTGGACAGCTCCCAGCCAGAGCGGTGAGTCATTTTGTTAAAAATAAAAATAAAGTCTGCCGCCTTCCCCCTGATGACTGTGTCCGTGATCACCGCCGGCTGGCACTGATGCTCATCCCAGTCGCCAGGGCAGCCGTGGGCACCAACCCACTTGAAACCACAGCTCCGCCACCATCTCTGCGCGGCTGAGTCACAGGTCGCCAGCTCACTGGCACTGGCTGGACTGTGGGCAATGCCGGGGCCTAAACAGTATTAGCCTGAGGTGGGCAGGATGGCCGGGTTCTAGAAGAAGAGGACACTGCTGGATCCAGGAGCCCATTCGGGGACAGAGGATGCGATTCAGAGCCCACACAGAACCAGTCTGATCTGTTCATTTTGCTGAGACCCGGAAATGCAGAGCGAGGCGTCTCAGACACTTAGCTGAGAGAGGGAGAAGGCACACAAGACCTCAGGGCCCGGACTAGAGCAATTATATCTACTAGTGAGGGAGGTCCTGTTGTTATTCCCATTTTACAGATGAGAAAACTGAGACTCAGGGAGCTTGTTACTCACCTAAGCTCCCCCGCCCAGTATGTAGTGAAGAAGGGTATGAAATAAGTGATGCAGGTCCAGAGCCTGAATTCTCGGGTACTGACCCTCGGTTTGGGTGATGGAGAGTGTTTGTCCGCCTGTGTGTGGGCTGAGAGAGCAGGGACCCTGGGAGCACTCAGCACGGAGTCTGAACAGCAGTAGATTCCCCATAAGCCTCTGCTCAGCTCTCATGGGACGGACCATGCCTATTTGCTCCTGGAGGGTCCCACCTTCCCTCTAACAGAGGATGTAAGTGGCTGCTCTATAACTTTGCCCCACACAGCTCCCTCTGGCTTCTGGAGCAGCGTCTGTCTCCTTTCCCTGTCAGATCCCGGCTATGTACCTGACTGTGACCAGGCTCATGAGAGGTCATCAATGCCAGGGCTAAACGGGACGTTAATGAGGCCAGACCCATAGCCCCGGCTCCAGTAGTGACGCTGAGGATGTCACGCATCTTCCCTGGGCTTTGGTGCGCTCCGTGTTCTCCGCTGGAGGGAAGCCACCTGGTGTCGCAGGGCCCCGCCAACAGGAGCTCCTGGAGGCGGGGTGGGAGCACGGCTCTCCGCCCCGGTGTGATGGACATCGTAGCCTGGACCGTTCTCTCCTGGGCGTCGTAGGGAACCGCGCAGCACGCTCCGCCTCTGCTCATCAGAGACCAGTAGCTTTTCCAGTTGGTGACAAGCATCTGTGGGTGGAGGGCAGGCCCGGCCCCTGGTGGGAAGCAGCCCGGCTGTGCCGTGGTTTGGACATCACCCCTCTTTGTGCCCAGAGGAGGGGCTCTCGTCCGCTCTGGGCCTGACCTCTCAGCTGCAGGAGGAGCGCACTCCCCACAGGCTCACCTCATGTCATCGCACTTCGCTTTCTTGGGCTTCGCTTTCTCATGCTTCACCGATGGAGCATTTTTTTTTATTGATTTTTTACAGAGAGGAAGGGAGAGAGAAAGTCAGAAACATTGATGAGAGAAAGACATCGATCAGCCGCCTCCTGCACGCCCCACAGTGGAGATGTACCCGAAAGCAAGGTACACACCCCCAACCGGAATCTAACCTGGGACCTTTCAGTCTGCAAGCCGACGCGCTATCCACTGAGCCAAACCGGTCTCGGCCGATGGAGCATTTTTAACAGGTTGAGGGGCGACCCTCCACCAGCAAAAAGATGAGGACTCGGTTTACTGGGACACGCCCGCCCTTTATTGCGGTCCACGATGATGGAGCCACCAAGGTGCCCCCAGCTTGGTCCTTCCCCACCAGTGCAGTGGGGGGCAGTCACGCTGAGCGGAGAGGGCTGGTGCCAGGTGCTGCGGTACCGGGATGGATCTGTCTGAATCCATTACGTGGAGAGAGGATTCTGTTCGCCGGATTTGCAAAACCTCACACTCGTTTTTGCAACTCCGGGAAAATCATGTCTCAAACCTTGCTCCAGCCCAGATGTGTGCACTCTACAGCTGTCAGAGCCAGGGTTTTCCAGATCTGACTTCTAACTCCCCTGTTCTTCAGCTCTCCCCGTGTTATGTTCTCACGTTATCATTTTGCTGGGAGCAGCTCTGACAGGAATGCCATTCTGTCTCTCATACCTGACAGTAAACTCCAGATGTATCCATCCAAATGTGAGCTTAGATATCACCTCCTCCAGGAAGTCTTCCAAAGCCCCCGATGCACACATGGCACCACCGGGTATTTTTATACGGCACAGCGGCCACCACATGTGAGATTCTCTAGGCTTCAATGTTTCCTGTTGTAAAATTGGTTCGGTTTCTCCGTAGGATACTGACTAAGACTAATTATTGTCTTCATCTTTGTTGTCCACACACTGTTCAGTCAGCTAAGTGTCCCAGAAACCGTGCTAGACTCCAGGATTGTAAGGGTCAGACATCATTTCTCAATGACACTCAGAGGCCTGATCCTGCCTCTTCCTGCTCTGTGACCCTGAGCTTCTGTGCAGAAGGTGGGCATGAGACTCTCCGGAGAGAGATGAGGTGGAGGGGAGCCTTGTCATCTCAGAGGCCACGCGGTCTGTGTAAGGCAGTGGTCGGCAAACTCATTCGTCAACAGAGCAGCAAACCGCGGCTCGCGAGCCGCAGTTTGCCGACCACTGGTGTAAGGGATTGCTGCTTGTAGCAGAGTCGGGGAGAATATCCCCAGTTCTGTGGATGGCAAGCGCTCCAAGCCAGGAACCTGCTCCTCAGGTGGGGCCTTGTGAAATGAGCATAGAAAGGTCCTGCTTTCCCTGTGGCTGGCTCAAAATGCGGGGACCGCCCTGACCATTGTCCCATTGGATGAATCACACAAGGAAATACAAAGCGATCCCAACTGGGAAAATAATTCTTCTCTGAATTCCTCAGGAAGAATTATTTTCAGATTTCTTAGCCAAATGAGGTCTTATCCCAAACCATCCATACCACACAATACTGGAGCTGCCTTGGTGGAAATGTGTGTGCCTGGTGGTGAGGCGGATGGGTCTCTTCTTTTACTCCCTCTTTTTCTAGCTTTTCTTTCAAAAGTCTCTGCAGAACCCAATTTGAAAAGAATGGGCCATAAATCATTTACATGGAATTCTGATGGAGTTGAAAGAGCCCTGTGGGAGGAGCATGCAGGTTTCAGCTTAGTCTCCATTCTGCCTGGGACTCGCCATGAGACACCTGACCAGGCACTTCGCTTCCCCGTGCCTCACTTTTCCCATCTGTAAAATGGGGGGTGTGGGGTGGAGAATGGAATAAGAATACGAAATGATCCAACCAGATAGAACAAACAGAAGAGGCACTCACACAAATCAATCGATTTCCTCCTTTCTTGTGCAATACGTACTCCCTTTGTCTCACTCTCTTATTCCGCATCTGTTCTCCTGAAAAAGAAGTGACTCAGGGGGACCCAGTGGCATGTGCTCAGAGGCTGAATATCAGCTGCAGCACCTGAGCAGCTTCAGGTGGTTGCTGTGGCAACCCGAGCTCTTGAGCGGTGCAGTCAGGTGTCCACGGGGCCTGATCAGAGCTGACAAGGGAGACAGCAGAAGACCCACAGTTGTGACAGCAGCTGGGACCTCGTGCTTGGCTCGAGCAGGGTGAAGGCCCAGTGCCGGGGCCGTAGTCCAGGCAGTTAAAAGAAATATCAGCATCTATTTGCCAACTAATTACAGAATATCGTTCAAACATCAGCCGGCCAGAACCTGCTCGCTGGCCCTCCCAGGGCCCTGACCGGGAACAGTCTTTTTTTTTTTCTTTTTTTTTTTCCACTTCTCATTACCCTGCTAATATCAGATGAATATCTTATAATTTTCCTTGACAGAAGCTTGGCCAGGATTGGAACTCGCTTTCTCTCAAGATACTCTCTTCTGCCACAAAAATGTACCCGTCTCCTCTTTGCCTGGTGTCTTCACTGAAATTTTTCCACTTCGTGTCTTTATCCGCACGCATCCTGCCTGGTGTCAGGGAGCCGGGGAGCCTACGTCCACATCTTGGCTCTGCCACTTCTTCTGGAGGCAATCTCGGACAACTTCCCTAAGTCTTGATTTTCATATTCTTCTCGGTCAGATTCCCAGATTTAAAACAATTAAACTTCCCTATGCATTTTAATGTGCATCCCAAACTGTGAGAATATCATACATTTCTGATTTAAATGGCTATTTATATTTTAGAAAAGCTTTTCCCTTCTATAGTCATTTCCCAAATCAGGTTCCAGGGAAGTCTAGTTTTATGAAATGATAATAAATATGTTCTAGGGGAAAAAAATATTTAAGAGGATTCACAGAACAAATAAAACTACATTTTCAATTATGCAAATTTCATTATGCAGACCTTCTCAGTGCCTGTAAGCTTGAAATGCTATCTGACTCATGGATGTTTCCCTCCCACTCCCACCTCCATTCCCCCCCCCCCACCTCCACATACACATTCAGGAATCACTTATCACATCCTGGAACTAGTTTATGAGGGGAGAAAAAATGAGAATTAACTACCTAACTATACTGCCTTCTATTAAGAGAAGTACATTATAATAACTACATTAAAACTACAAAAAAATAAGGCATGGAAAACTAAGAAAGTAAGACAGAAATTACATTGTTTCTTTGTTTTTTTCTAGACTCTGTAATTGTTTTTCTTCATATGTATCTTTCTCTATTTCTCTTCCTCCCTCCCTCTCTTTCTTCCCTCCTCACTCTCCTTCTCCCTTCCTCTCCCCTCCACCCCTTATTTTGAGAATCACTTGGTGGTAACTTTCCATAAAGACAGATTTTCATGCCTCTCCCCAGATCCACTGAGTCAGAAAGTCAGGAGCCGAGCTCAGCAATTTGTGATTTACCAGACCCTCCCAAGAGGCTCTGATGCATGCTAGCGTTTCACTTTAAATCACTGATTTAGCTACTTATTAATAGTGGCCTCTTTCAATTCCAAACGTCCCAGTTTGGACAATAAATTATATGGTCATATGAAATATAGCTATGTT
This sequence comes from Lasiurus cinereus, assembly GCA_011751065.1. Classification (NCBI taxonomy): domain Eukaryota; kingdom Metazoa; phylum Chordata; class Mammalia; order Chiroptera; family Vespertilionidae; genus Lasiurus; species Lasiurus cinereus. The sequence continues at coordinate 3,827,634 of JAAGEH010000124.1, forward strand.
GCCTAAACTACTTACTCAAATAATTCCATTCCTTTTGGTAAGCAACAGCTACTCACACACACCACACACACACACACACACACACACACACACACACACACAC
>JAAGEH010000124.1:3827746-3846672 GCA_011751065.1 Lasiurus cinereus
CACACACACACACACACACACACACACACACACACACACACACCAGGACAGCCCTCCTCTGGGATGCACTGGAGAAATACTAGTAGACAATCCAGTTACTAGAGGATTAACACCAGACACAGCAGAGTATCCAGATCTTTGCTCTGACACCCTGAAAAGAGGCCTTTCTGAAGGTTCTATGCCCTTATTATGACAATTAAATGGTAACTGTGTCAAGTACTTAGCACAGTATCTGCTACACAGGAAAAATTCAATAAATGGTTGCTATTTATAGACATCTTCTATTTCTACTGACTGCCTTTTCTGTGTCAGAAACTGTGTTAGGTTCTGTGCGTTAGAAAGTGAAGCAGACAGGCATGATCTAATTGGAGGAGCTGGCTGCCAACAATTAAGGTGCGAGGTGACAAGTGCTGGGGTTGGACAAGCAGGAGTGCTGGACAGCGCAGGGGAGGGCTCACCCCACCTGGCCTTGGCCGAGGTGGGCAGGGGCTAGGCAAAAGCAATGGCTGCTCAGGTTGTCTGAAGCTGACGGCTGGTCTGGAGAAAGAGGAATGGTGACAGGAGTGGAGTCTGAAGATGTTTGTAGGGACATAGTCATCAATAGCTTTTCTGAGCCCTGGCTGGTGTGGCTCGGTTGGTGCGAGAACTGTCTCGTACACCTAAACACCTAAAGGTGTTGAGTTGGATTCCTAGTGAGAACACATGCCCAGGTTACAGGTTTGATCCCCAGTCAGGCACATACAAGAGGCAACTGATCGATGTTTCTCTCATGTCCATGTCTCTCTCTCTCTCTTCTCTCTCTCTCTCTCTCTCTCTCTCTCTCTCTCTCTCTCTCTCTTTCTCTCTCCCTTCTTTTTTCTTCAAAAACAATAAGAACGTACTTTTAAAATTAAATAAAGAGCTTTTTGAGCCATGTTGGAAAGCTAGAAAACGGTTTGGAGAGCCATGGGGAACCCCGGATGAGTATTCCCCAGAAACGTAGCATGTTCAGATTAGAATTTTATGGGCCTCATTCTGACTATGCAGCTGCTCACAACTGAAAGAGAAGACTGGAGCTATGAATTAGCCCCATTAATAAATGGGTGGTGGCCTGGATGAGGAAAGTGGAGTGGGCAGGGAACAGTATCTGTCATCACATTTATTGAGTTTTGCTTCCAAGTGAAATAAAATATTTGTTGTTTTCTCTCTCACCATACATCATTATAGTCGGTTATAGAAAATGAAACAGTAGCAGCATTATCTGGGCGACTGGATCCCTAAATGAGCTCTTGTTTCAATTGCTCTTGCCATCTTTATTGTCTAGGCCTTAAACCTCAGTGCAGACCTCTAGCAAAAGGAACATTTATTAGCCATCTACATGTCCAACATCTATATATTATTGCTAATAAAGTTATTACGATATGGCGATTTATAAGAAATATATATCTGTTCATTCAAATATATATATTTCTCATATATATTTTGCCCAAGGTTCCTAGGATTGCCCTAGCATTAAAAACAATGGGAGCATCTCTTGTCATAGTATTTGGTCTCAGAGTTATTGTTCTCAGTTTGTGCAATAACTTCGGAGACCCAAAGGTGAAATGGGTGGCTTTGTTATTCATAACCAATGGGGTTTATGTTAATGAGGTGACTTTTGGAAAGCACTTAAGGGTATGTGGCTGGTTGTCAGGGGAACCAACCACAAATGAAGGGTTGAATCCCTTTCCTTGATTTCCTGGAAGGGAGAGTGACTGGGTGTTGAACCAATCAACAGAGCGTCAACCTCACCTACTTAACCTCTTGTACGCCATGAGCACCTGTAGATGCAGGCAGCAGATGACCTTCCCCACATGCCACGTGCCTCTATAAAAAAAATGTTTTCCCTAAGTGGCAGCCCTGACCAACTTTAAAATCATTTTTTCATGAGAATTTTCAGCTGAAAGCATTCAAGAACACCTGAATTGCGAGTAATGTATTTATTTTATAATATCTATTGCTAATTTATTTTTTTAATTAAGTTCAGAATATCATGGCATGTGGAATGGTTTCTGTTTTGGATGCATGGTAGTTAACTGTTAATGAAGGCTCCATAAAAAGCTGAAAAGTTGGGGTGTGGGAGCATGTAGAGATTTAGGCTGAGTGCGGAGCCTGGAGAGGGCATGGAAGCTCTGCACCCCCTATCTAACCCCAATATTTGAGTCCCTCTGCCTGCACTCACCGTCCCAAAGAACTGCCGGAGCTGGCCTTTGCAGTGAAGAAAGGAACTGGTTTGTCATAGGACTGGCCAATCCGGTGAACGGGCAAGCAAGCTCCTGTCACCACTCCCCAATGGGGAGCAGGTTTTATTCAGGGTGAGACCACAGACACCATGGGTCAGGGGCTTGGAGTGGTGTTAGAAGCTGGTGGTCGGAGGTGAGTGAAGGTAAAAATTGTTTTTTTCCAGGTCTTAAGGACAGCTCTGAGGTCTGCTCAGCTGGGCCTTGTTCTAATGTCATGGAAAAGCAGCTGGGAGCTGAAAAAGGAGGGGTCAAGATGTTATCTCTAGCCAAAACCGGTTTGGCTCAGTGGATAGAGCATCAGCCTGCGGAAAGGTCCCAGGTTCGATTCAGGTCAAGGGCATGTACCTTAGTTGCGGGCACATCCCCAGTGGGGGGCATGCAGAAGATGGCTGATTAATGTCTCTCTCTCATCGATGTTTCTAACTCTCTATCCCTCTCCCTTCCTCTCTGTAAAAAATCAACAACAACAACAAAAGATGTTATCTCTAGCCTACCAGAGGTCTGGACCTTCTGAGGATTAGGCAGGTCCTAGCCATGGTCTTCTGCTGCCTCGGGGTTCCATGATTGGCTGAGGGACAGGCTAGGTCTCCAAGGCGTGTAGAGCGAAAGGGGGGAAATGATGTCTAAAGCGATCATCACAAATCAAATCAAAATGAGGAGGGCATTGGTTTCACCTTCCCCATACCTTTCCCTGTGCATCTCTTCCGTCTGGCTGTTCCTGAGTTTTATCCTCTTCCTCTCATCATAAACCGTTGATCTCGTAATTAGAATGTTTCTCTGAGCCCGGTGAGCTGTGATGTAGCAAATGAATAGAACCTAGAGAGCCACACCTCCTTTTCCAGCCAGTCAGAAGCACAGGTGGCAATCCAGACTTGTGCTGGTGTGTGCAGGTGCTGTCGGTGGGAATGGCTTACTCTCACGGAGTGGAGAGCAGAGCATGTCAGGAGACTCACATGTGGGGGGACGAGGTTTGGTGGTAGCATTCATGGGGGTGGAAGGCTGTCCCTGGAATGTCTCATCTCCATTCATCCCCCCCGTGGAAAAAGCCCTATCTTGTCTTTATCAAGCCAAAACAGAGGCCACGATCAGAAGTTCAGCAGCCTCAGTGCCTGGCCAGGTAGCTGAGCGCTGTCCTCGGCTGCGATCCATTGCTGTGCTGCTGTGCCCGGACTCCCGCTGGGAGCCTGCTTTTGGAGAGTCTGCGAGGCTACTGGCCACGGGGCTGCTAGGGCCACACGGTTGCTATGGAGAGAGGATGCGCTAAGGAACAGGGCAAGCAGGGATTAGCAGGTGAAACGGCTTCTTTGTTAAGCTTGGGTTATATTTCCTGAGGCTTGGGGGAGACCAGGGGTGCTTTCCAAACCAACCAGTGAACTTTCCAAGCTTTCCTGAGCTTTTCATGGGTGCGTGTATTCCCTAGATCTTCCGGGATTCTGTGTCTCTTAGCCCCTCGATCCTTTCCCCTTGGACGGACAGGCCTCTTGGTCCCATCTTGGCTCCTATGGTGCATGTGCTTACCGCCCCTTTACTGTTCTATCCCTCCCTGCAGGGATGTGTCTGAGGATGGGGAAGGGACCAGGGGTTCCCTGGGGAGTGTGTGAGCAAACAGGCTTATGCTCCCTCAGGTATTATGCTTAATAATGTCCGATGCCCTTTGCTCTCTTCCTTTATAAAAGTCTAGCTACCAATGCTAACAAAATGTGTGTGTGTGTGTGGAGGGGGTGTCTTATGGAAATGAGACCTTAACCTATGGAATCTGACGTTTTCTCCAGGTGGAAAGTGTTGGAATTAGGTTGATTTGTGCAACACCTCACTGGTATCTGAGAATTGCTTATTGGTGTGGGGAAACCCCCAACTCCAGATACCCACACATGCCTTAGAATTGGTGACCAGAATCTTCATTATTTTGCTTTCCATTTGCTCTGATGGAAGCTGGATAACACTGGAAATGATGGCCTAGGGAGGGTTGGCCATGTTCATTCAGATGGAAAGATGCCTGACCTTTTGTCCACAAATTCCAAGCTCTCCTGCATCCCTAGGCTGCCTCTGACGCACGCTCCAGAGTGTAGGGAGGACATTGGGGGACAGAGGCCTGTGGGAAGGTTTGCAATGAACTGGTGTGTTCTGCCTGCACCTCTGTGAGCTACCAAGGCTCAGGACAGAGATGCCCGAAAGGACCAGGGAAGAAGAGAAAGAGGGAGGGAGAAATGCTGTGTCATCTTCTCACTAGAGAATTCATTCCACCAGACCACAGCTCCTGAGCAGGCTTAGGTCCTCCCCAAACTGCCCCAAACTCACATGCAGGTCTTTTTCTGAAGATTGGTCCAGGGCCAATAAAGCCACAAGCACATTATGAAGAGCACGAGGCAGGAGCCCAAGCCTTTCCCTTCCTCACCAGACAACCTACCCCTCTCCGAGCTTCAGTCCCCGCATCTGCAAATGAAGATGTTAACAGTCCTGACTCCCAGGGTTATGGTGAGGATTGGTGAGAGGATTAAAGGAAATAATGCCTGGAATGCTCTTCACCCAAGGAGCTGCATATCACCCTCCTGCAACTCCAGTCCTTTCCTGCCACCCCATTTAAAATTGTAATCCTCCTCCTTGTTGGTCCTTCCCACTCCCACCCTTTGTGGCTTTACCTCCTCCTGCAGACCATACCTCCATCTATCATAATAATATTTTACTTGTTTATTTAGCGCGTGTCTACCTCTCACGGGAAAGCAAGGATGGTTTGTCTATTTTGTTTATCGCTTTACCTCCAGGGCCTGAAAGAATACTTGGTACAAACCATTGATTGGCTGCCTCCTACTCATTGAAAAAAGAATGAATGAATCAATCCTATCCAATAAAAGAGTAATATGCAAATTAACCATCACTCCAAAATACAAGATGGCCAGCAGGGGAGGGCAGTTGGGAGGGATCAGGCCTGCAAGGGAGAGAAATTGGGAGGGATCAGCCCTGCAAAGGAGGGCAGTTGGGGGCAATCAAACCTGCAAGAAAGGGAAGTTAGAGGTGACTAGGCCAGCAGAGGAGGAAAATTGGGGGCAACTGGGCCTGCAGGGAAGGTAGTTGGTGGGGGGACCCATGTCTGCAGGGAAGAACAGTTGGGGGTGACCAGGCCTGCAGGGGAGGACAGTTAGGGATGATCAGGCCTGCAGGGGAGGGCAGTTAGGGTCAATCAGGCTGGCAGGGGAGGGCAGTTAGGGTCAATGTTGCTGGCAGGGGAGCAGTTAGGCATCAATCAGGCTGGCAGGGGAGTGATTGGGGGTGATCAGGCTGGCAGGCAGAATAGGTTAGGGGCTATCAGGAAGGTAGGCAGGTGAACAGTTGGGAGCCAGCAGTCCTGGATTGTGAGAGGGATGTCTGACTGCCTGTTTAGGCCTGATCCTACCAGGCATCCCTCAAGGGGTCCCAGATTGGAGAGGGTGTAGGCTGGGCTGAGGGACACACACACACACACACACACACACACACACACACCCTGTGCACAAATTTCATGCACTGGGCATCTAGTGAATAAATAAAATTATTTTGTTCTTTGGCTTTGTATTTCCAGAATGATGTGTTACTCTATCAGAGTTCCAAACAAGCCAAATCTGTTTTTTTAATATGTGAGTACTGTCTCATAGGAAAAACATAAACACTGCAAGAACACAAAATAAAATTATGCAAATAACTATAGCAAAGAAAGGGCTCCCTTCATTCTGTAACCTGAGCCCGTTTCTTTCCGACAGGGAAGCACTCTTAGCTGCATAATCTCTCCCCATTGATCCTATTCAGTCACAGGCATATACATGTTTACATGTAGTCACAAAAATGCTTCTGGTACTGACTACATGCATGTATGTTTCTAAGCACTTAGGTGTATTAACTCATTTGATCTCCACACAACACTGTAGCGTAAATGTTATTTTTACCCCAATTTACAGATAAGGCAGCTGAGGCAGAGTTGCTATTTTTAAAACATATAAATGGATTGTGTGCTTTTTCCACTTAAAATACCTTGATTGTTAAACTCAGACTCCACCTGTTTCTTCCATAACCATTTCAGATGAGCATAGGGCTTTCAGTACAGGCACTTACTGGTTTGCTTTTTTACCACTTAATAATTTTTTTAAAGATGAACATACTTTTTACAAATTTTATTTTTTAAATATATTTTTATTGATTTCAGAGAAGAAGGAAGAGTGAGAGAGAGATTAAAAGCATTAATGATGAGAGAGAATCATTCATTGGTTGCCTCCTACACGCCCCCCACCAGGAATATAGCCTGCAACCCAGGCATGTGCCCTTGACTGGAATTGAACCTGGGACCCTTCCATCCACAGCCTGACACTATCCACTAAGCCATACCAGCTAGGGCCCACTTATAATTTTTAATCTTGTCCTCAGTTTCCTTCCTCTTGGCAGCTGAACTGATTGCCCTCCAATCACCTTCCTCTAAAGGCTTATGATTTTTCTCTGCCAGTATCTCCCCAATTCCTCCCTGTCTCTGCCCTTCCCTTTGGGATGAGGTGCAAGGCAGTATCTCCTGGATTCCAACCCTGGGATCAGTTCCACATGGGAGTTCCCAGGCGGCCCCTTTGAGTTTCCTGTTAGTGCCAATATTTGATCATGTGCTCCTCTGCACCAAGAAATGAATCGCTTCCCACTAAGTGGGGGTGTGAGAAGGTGGAGAGAGGGTAACTTCTAACATCCTTTACAATCAGAAAGTGGAGCAGAGGGAGCAAGTGCTGCTATTTTGGCTAATTTGCTGACATTTTGAAACCAGCCATCCAGCCTCTTTAAGCCTCCAGTTTCTCGTAAGTTAAACGATAGTAACTCCCACCTTACTCCCTCCTGTGTCTGATGTCTCATATTTTGGAAGCATCTCCATAATCATGATGAGCTATAGCAACCGCTCACACTCACACGGTGATTTATAACTTACAAAGCACTTGTGGAAGAGGGCTATATCTTAGGCTCATGAAATTTCAGAGGAACATAGCCAGGGACTCCCAGCCTCTGCGTCACGCTCCCTGGCCAGAAGAACCCAGCAGGTGTAATGCCCGTCTGTGAACTCTCTCCTCTATTTCAAAAGTGCTAATGGGAACCATATATTTCCCAATAAAATCAGACACGAATTGCTTCCCGTGGGAATCACAGCAACTAAAATCAGTACCTATTGGAAAATGAATTATCCCTTCATAAATGTAACTTCATACACATAACCTCTGGAAACGTGGGAGGGGAAGGGTTGTCTATGGAAAGAAAGTTATGGAAGGAAAACTAAGTGTGAAACACTGAAGGATTTGGACCAGAGATCTGCACGTCTTATACATGAGGAGCTCACTCGCAGAAGCAAGCTATACCTGGGAAGTTCTCTGCTTACCACCCCTGCTTAGATCTTGCTGCATCTCTCCTGGGATGGATTGAGGCACTAGCATCCTAGCTGGTCCTAGCCTCTACTGCCCCCTTCCTCCTGCCTTTAGAACTGCAACCTGAGTGGCCTTGTTAGGATGTGCTCTTTCCAAGGGCTCTTTGATTGGCATTCCCTGAGGCCTCCCCATTGTGGCTAGAAAAAGGCTCACCCTTCCATTGGCACAAGGCTCTTCATGATCTGGCCTTGCCATCCCCCGAGGTCCACCTTCTGCCCCAGCCGCACATATCAGAGCTTGGGCGCTGAATGCACCAGGCCTCTCTCTGGCCCTCTGTGTCTTTTTAAACAAACTGTTCTCTCCGCAGAATGTCCTTCCTCCACCTGTTCACCTGTCAACTCTGACTCATCCTTCAAATTTCAGCTTCATCACACCTCCCCCAGGAAGCCTCCGCTGCCTGCGCTTCTTCAGGCCAAGATGGATCGGTGTCTGCTTGGGCATGGCAACACCCCATGCAGCCACTTGGCAGGCATCGCTCTTACTGCGTCTCCATCTGCTCAGCAGAGAGGGGATTGTTAACTAAGAATGACTTCCGCAGGAGGTCCTGCTAAGACTCCTCCTGGGTTAAGGGCTCTGAAAACCTCACACTTTGGTCCCTTCCCTCCATAGACCTCATATTTTGAGAAAACAAACAAACAAACACACAATTATCCAATGTGGAATTTCTGAAGGAATAGTTAGAGATGTGCCAGAGAGGAAAGAAGGTGTCGCTATGGGCCTTGTGATCACATTCCGTCCTCCAGACGGGAAACACAGGAGAGGTTTGTGGCAAAAGCCCAAAGAGGAGGCACCCCCTGGGCGGAGGCACAGAGCACAGCTTTGTCACAGGGACTGTGCAGGTGCGCACGAGGCTGTGAGACCCTCACCCTGTGGAAGAAAACCCCGCATGTGGGACCAATATGTCAGGCTTCCTCAAAGGGCATCTTTCTGGGGACTCCCCGTTCTGAGCCAAGCACAATGCCAGGCAGGGACAGTAGCATCGGTGCCATCTGCTTCCTGACACAGGGCCGCTAGCCACCGAGACCCGAGCACTTAAGGAACGTTACTCGCCTGTAGAACCTTCGAGCCCTGCCTCGGGCTGCTGCTCTCGGGAACAAGAAAGACAGTAGCAAGTAAAAGGATCTCCCGGATTCTCCATTTAATCCACAGTGTACTTTCATCTGCATTATTAGTTGTTCTGAAAATCCCGAACAACTGACAAGCCTGGGGCACTCATAATATCTCTCTCTCTCTCTCTCTCTCTCTCTCTCTCTCTCTCTCTCCTCTCTTAAATGAGAAAATGAAGCCTAAATGATGTTGTGACTTTTCTGAGACCTGATTGAAGCCTGAAAGGTCTGGGTACTAAGGACAAATAATCTGAAAATGTCAAGTTTTACCATGACCCTGCTGTGCAATATTGGGCAAGTTACTTAACCTCTCTGATCTTTCATTTCCTCATCTAGAAAAGGGAGACAAAGATTATATCTCTCAGGGTTCTCATGAGATCATGTATCTAATACAGTAATGGACACACACTGATATTTGATACCTAGGACTTAAGGAAAGCAGTCCAAATCCCCTTATTCTTTCTCATCATCCTGCCTCAAAAATGCTCTGAGGCTTTGGGTAAATCATTTAACCTTCCAGGCTACAATTTTCCCTTCTGTAAAGGAGGTTCTAGTGTCCTTACACAACCTATCTGTGAATTTCAGTTCCCTCAACTCTAAATTGGGAGGAATAATTATAAATTCTCCCTTATAGGGTTATTCTGAGGAGTAATAATGCCTAGAAAGGCAATGCTTGGCACACAGTCAGTGCTAAATATAAATTAGCCATCATCACTGTGGTTGTTGCTTTTATTATTACTAGAGGCCCGATGCATGAAATTTGTGCAAGAATAGACCTTCACCTGGCTGCTGGCACCGGCTTCCCTCTGGCACCCGGGACCTGGGCTTCCCTCCAGCCACTGGCAGGCACCCGGGACCTGGGCTGACCTCGCAGCACTGATTTTGTCTGGAAGGTCGTCAGGAAGGATGTCCAGTCTAATTAGCATGTTTTTATTATTATAGATCATTAGCTACTCCCCTTATAAAATTGGATATACATCTTCTCACTCAATAAAATAGTCAGAACTTAGTTCTATTTAGAGCAAAGAGAGAGAAGAAAATTTCTGTACTTTTACTATCAAAGCTTCCCATCTTTTTGCTCCTTTCAGCTGATCTTAGAGAATCACTGACTCACAGGCTCGAAGAGGTTTGCAGAGGCCATACGCCTAACCTTCTCTCCGGTGTTTGAATTCTCTCCATAGCACTCCACCAAGCATATCTCTGATGATGGGAACCTTAGTACCTTGTACAGTAGCTCACTCTGCACACAATTCTGTGTGCTAAGCTCTCTTATATGAAGCCAAAAATGCAAGTCTCTGTAGCTTTTTCCTTTTGTCCCATTTCTACCCTTCAGCTGTAGCTGGATTTACAGACATCACCTAGGATTATAGGAAGCCAAATGTCAATATTTTCTCCAGATTGTAACAAACTTGAAGCATATTTGCTGGACATTTCTTCCCCTCCCTCCTTCTAAAAAATCTTAAGCCATAACTGGTTTGGCTCAGTGGATAGAGCATTGACCTGCGGACTGAAGGGTCCCAGGGCATATACCTTGGTTGCAGGCACATCCCCAGTAGGGGTTGGCAGGAGGCAGCTGATCAATGTTTCTCTCTCATCGATGTTTCTAATTCTCTATCCCTCTCCCTTCCTCTCTGTAAAAAATCAATAAAATATATATTTTTTAAAAAAATCTTAAGTACATTTCACCATTCTTTTTTGTTTTGTTTTGTTTTTTTCTCCTCCATGTCTGCTGGTTCCCACTGGGATGAAAAGCAATAAAAAGTCAAAAAGAAGTATAGGTTTGCCTTCTGGCTTTGTCACTTAGACAAATAGCCCCGTAAAAAACAGTGAATGCTATCAGTTAAAGCAAACTCTTTTCCTCCATACATTTTGGGGAGTTCTGATACAAGGGGTTTGGACAGAGAAACCTTTTTCTGGAGATGGATAAGTCGGTGAGTTAAAGATTTTGCATTAAAAGGAGATTCTGGTTATAATGTCTTCCTGACAGTTGCCCTTTGCTCCCCCTGTTTTGGGAATCATATAAATAAATCTCAGGGGGGCCATGGGTTGGAGAGGAGATAGCCAGGAACACAGTACAGAGTCTGCCAACCGGGGCATAAATAAAGAGGAGAGCAGGTCCATGCCAGCCCTCCATGCTCAGGGTCTGTCTGCATCCTTTCTGCCTGCCAGCCCCAGCTCCAGTGCTCCCTGCTCCCCCTTTTAATGTCCTTTGCATTTCTAATCAGCTTCCCCACAGGGCACGGGCTTCAGAAAGCCCCATGAACAGGCAACATGAAAGGGTCTTATAATATTTCACACTTTCCAATGCAAACTATGCCGGTTGGGAATGTGAATATGTAACCACAGATAGAAGGTCTGAAAAGTTGCAGGAGCATTTCCCATTAAGATGTGGAGGTACTCGGAATGTCTGTTCACCTTGTTAGAAAACCTTATCAGGCAAGTAGACAGCAGATGGTGTTCGGAAAAGATGCTGGAACAGCACCGGTGGGGCCAGATCTCTTGCCCTGATGGGGGTTAAATATGAATTTGAGTCCAGAGTGAACACAAAGCAGGGAAAGTGCTTCTTGATCCAGTGCACGTGTGTCTGACCAGTACAAGCAAGATTGGGAAGCACATGTGAACCCTGGCCTTGATGTGAGTGGGAGAGGCAGAGACTGTGTGTCCTTTTTTCCTGTGAGAATGGTAGCCCCATGGACACAATGGAAAGCCATAAGCTAACATGTACCTTTGCATTGTAATATGTGAGTTATCTATAATAATAAAAACATAATATGCAAATTGATCAAACCACAGAACGGCTGTCTGGAAGACCTTAAAGATGACCACACTATGACATGTACTAGCTCCAGGCCAGCCAAAGGGGGTGTGATACGATTGATTGGGGGGGGGGTTACCATCGCCTCATGATCACCCTGCAGAGAGAGGCCCAGGCCAGCCTCTACAGGGTGATTGATGGGGTGGTGGGAGGAGGGCTCTGCAAACGCAAACAGGGAGGCCCACACTACCCAGCAGGTGGCGCTGTGGCAGGTATGTGGGGCCAGCCAGTGATTGCCCTGCAGAGGGAGACCCAGGTCAGCCAAGTGATCACACCCCATGCCTACTGCTGCAGAGGGAAGCACAGGTGGCTGGGGGGACAGGGGAGTGGGGATAGGGCAGCACCGCATAGATGGCAAGCAGTAGTAGTGGCAGGGGCGGGTCCAGCTGCCCACAGCCAGGGGAAGGCAAGCCCTATTAGGCTCTGATCACTGGCCATGCCTAGGGACCCTACCTGAAGGTTCCCGGATTATGAGAGGGCACAGGCTGGGCTGAGGGACACCCTCCTCCCCTCTCCCCGCCCCATGCACGAATTTCTGCACCAGACCTCTAGTAAAGTATATTCTCACCTATTGTCTGGATGAATGCAGAAGTCAACCTTTTTGCTCAGTGGATGGCTGGATTTTGAATGTAGGTCTTTTTGACTCCAACCTCAGTGTTCTTTCCACTAAAGCACATTTTCATTCAACAAGAAAAAGAACAGGTTTATTGTGGGGAAGACGGTAGTTTGATACTAATAATGACCATCGACAGAAGTGATGCTGATAAATTAACACATGTTATTTCAATGTTTCAAATCCTACTAAGAAATCGCTCACAAAATCCTTATAACAGCCATAAAATGTATAAATATTTTATCCTACAGATGAATAATCAGGCACAGAGATATAAAATGACTTGCCCAAGGTCACATACAAGTTTATTCAAACTTAACTGTGAATAAATTTTAAATTCATACACTTCTATTAAACAACAGAAGAAGGGAAAATGTGGGAGGGGAGTGAGGAAGAGGATTTAGGATGGGGACATGGGGAGTTTAGAGTCAGTATGGGAAATGGATTCACGTAGATAATCCTTTGAGAATGTTATTCACTAAGGGGTTCTCATAAGGCAGCTGGAAGCTTGCAGGGGCCTGGAGCTGAGGAAAGTCACCAGAGGTAGGTCTGCAGAGATAGTTCTGTCCCAGGCACTCACGCATTGAGTACCTCGTGCATGAAATTCCAATATGCACAAAGGCAAGACGGATGGGGAATCTTGGACTTTGTAATGGTTTTGTAAAATCACTCGGTAACTTTAGTTAGTTCCATTTCAGCAGAGTACAGGAGGCTGGGTTACACTGAGTGGTGGAGGCACACTGGGAAGTGAGGAAGGGCGAGGGAACGGCAGAGGATGGAGACGTTTGTGGTTGAAAGGAGCATAGTAGCTAAATAGCTTAAAGGATTATCAAGGTCCATGGATTTTTCCCCCCTATTTCTTTTAAGGTAAGAATTGAACATTTTCAAGATCTACAGAAGGATTTGGTGGAGAGGGAAAGATCAAATATATGGAAGTCATCAAAGATAAACAAAGTCGGACTAAAGGCAGGTTGCACTTCAGAAAGAAGGGTCACCTTCCTCTAAGAACCCAAACACAGTAAAGACTTGGATCAATGAAAGAATCATATCAGATTTCTTGAGTGGGAAGATCACAGGATATGAGCAAAGCTGACGTGGGTTCAAATCTAGTTTCTGTCACTTTCTACCTCAGATATTAAACCAATAAACCTTCCCGAGCTTCTGTTTCTACATGAAAAAGATGCAAAACACATATGTTTTCACCCAATTTCTTGGACTGTCCCAAAACAGAGATTCCCAAGCTTGCCCCAGTCATAGATTCCTTAATATCTCAATCATGTTTTTACAGGACCCCTAGGCCAAAGAAATACCCAACAGTTCCATTCATTGTGTGGCTGGGTTCAAATAGTAAAGAAAAGTATGTCCTGTGAAAGAGAAAACCACAGGCCCCAAAGAGTATCACTTTTACCAAAACCCATGATACCAAACTCAGTCTTACTACCTGACTTCATTGCTATTTCACCATCTCCCAGAAATACCGTCTTACTCTTATCAGTGTGGAATTTTCTGGCCAACATCAATGAGGTAATCTGTTACAGGAGCCCTCTCTCTCCATCCTGTCAGGAGAAAGACAAGGCAATCTGCATGATAAACCCCTCTGTGCTCCCTTCTCCCCAAAAGCAAACATCCTGTCTGAAAGGAATCCTTTTCTTTTGGTAACAGCTTCCTTGACCCACCCTTCTTCCTATAGTCACCTTCCACTTTGTACAGCCCCTTGGAGCGCCCTGCCAGAGGCTGTGCAGAATACTGCTCCATTCATGAATCACTTAATAAGGCCTATGAGGACTTCATATGTACTCAGTTGGATTTTATTTTTTAACAGTCCTGTCGCTTAATACACATCATTTGAGGGAAAGATAGTGCTATCCTTTCATTCTTAAGTAAACTCATGGAATATTCATGGAATGCCTGGCCAGGGCCATAGGCAGAGCAAAAACTTCTCAAAACTTGAAACCTGATGGAACATCTTAATCCTCATGTCTTGTCCCATCCAGATCTTTGCGTGTTATTTGCTTTTTTATTGCACGAGCTCACTAAAACCCAGAGTCACGTTTACATGATGTCGTTGAAAGGGTTACAGTGTGATCTGATGTTGAACCCCCTCAACCTAGTGGGTCGGTGCTCAAGCAGATGTCAGCTATCCCTGAATTTCTCTCTAAAGCATTCTGTATCTTTTGGTGCCCCTCCGAGTTTTCTGTGGCCACCTAGTCCCTAGTCACCATGGAACATTTGGGGAGGCATTCTAAAAATGACCTTAAATCAATATATGTATAATATACCATTTTTTATCAATTACAAACTGATTTTTTTGTAAAAAAAAAAATGAATGTGTGAGGCAAATATCTGAAGAGCAAACCCTAATAGCCAATACAAGCCTAAAGTATGATAAGATTCCCCTAGTTGTTAGAGAAATACACATAAAAATAAAAATGAAATAATACTTTCGCCCATTCAGTGCACGGAAATTAAAGATTGATTCCATCTGGTTACTGACCAGGATGTAGGGAAATAAAAACTGTCTCATATTGCTGGTGAGAATATAAATTATTGTAGCATTTTCAGAAATTAAGCTTGGAAGCATCTAATAAAAATTTGAAGAGTGTATACCTTTACCATAGCAATCTCACTTAGAGGAATCCAGCTTAGAGAAATAAAGACACCACGATCCATGAACAGACATAACCAAGAGTCTTTATTAGATAAGTATTTATCATAACATAAAACATAGTCTGGAAACAATCTGAATCTCCATCAATAAAAGAAAAATTATCAGGCGCCTGCTCTATGGAGAGTTGTTTAGTTATTAAAAGAATGAATGAGATCTATGCGTATTGACGGAAAGGGATGTCTGTGATACATTGTTAGTGAAAAGGGAAAAATGCAGAGTAAATAGGTGTAATAGGATATTGTTTTTTGTTTTTTTTTTTTGTATTTTTTTGTACAGAAGTAGAATATGAAGAAGCCTATACTGATGCAAGCGAGTGGAAAAGCAGGTAGGACAAAAGCTTATGCGCCTGATTGTTGATGTTTATTACAATGTGCGCAGGGAAGGGAATATTACTGGTTTTATCTGTGTTCCTATCTCGGTTGTTTGGTAGGCCTCAGCCTATCCACTGGCAGTTAGTGCCCTTCATAATTTGAAGAGAAACCCCCAGGAAGTGTTTCCTCCTCCCTCCAAAAATGGTGCCAGCACTGTGCCTAGTGCAGAGCCCTAGCAAGGAGATGTATGTGCCTCGCTGACCTGTCTCTGGCTTTCTTTCGGTAGGCCTCTGCATTCTCTCTGTCTCGCTACACATCTCCCCTTGCTTTTATGCACTGTGATGAGGTCACAGACAAAAGATGTGTGAGGCAGGGCCCTGGCCCTTGAGGAGTTTAGAATCTGCTGAGGGGAAGATTTACACATGCTCGGAGAGAGGAAGGAAGGGGGATGAGATGAAGATGAAGAGATGACATGAAGGAGATGGTGCCAAATGGACCTAATTTTGATAAAGAAAAGAATAAGTCGTCTCCTTAGGAAGGGAGGACGTCAGGGGACTGAAAGTGGCTTAGGCTGCCAAGACCGGTTTGGCTCAGTAGATAGAGTGTTGGCCTTCAGACTGAAGGGTCCCAGGTTCCATTCAGGTCAAGGTCATGTATCTTAGTTGCGGGCACATCCCCAGTAGGGGGCGTGCAGGAGGTGGCTGATCGATGTCTCTCTCTCATTGATGTTTCTAACTCTCTATCCCTCTCCCTTCCTCTCCGTAAAAACCCAATAAAATATATATTTTTTTAAAAAGTGGCTTTGGCTGCAATATGGAGTCCACGGGAGATGAATGGATGGTTTGTGTTCAGCCATCCTCCCTGGATGGTTTCAAAATTCATCCTCTGAAGGCAGCAGTCTGGGCTCAAGCCCCTCGGTAAGCCTCCCAGGACCTGCTGCCTTCATTGTTCAGGTCTGTGTCTAAGACTTGTGGGCAGATGGACCCCTCCCCCCACCTCACGCTAAGTCTTCTCCATTCCTGGGCCTCTTCTGCCTCTGTCTCCCCACAAGTGGTCTGGCAGAGACAGAGGGATGGGATGGCAGAGTCTCTGGGCTAAGACCCCATAAGCTGCGCCCTAGTTTTTCCAGAGTAAGCTGTTTCCTCTTCTCTCTCCTCATATCGCTTTTCTGAGCTTGAAGAAACCGCGCTGTGCCCACCCTAGGCAGGGAGGGGGTGAGGGGAAAGTGTCCTGCCCAGGGAAAGTCAGGCCTGAGAAGCTCTGGCAGACCCCATTGTCTGTGTCCTGGGACAGCTGCCAAGGCCCGGGCATCTTGGCTGGGGATGTGGAAGGGCCCTGTTCAGGTCCCATCTGCACAGAGTGGGGGAGAGAAGCCAGATCCCCTCCCACTCCCCTCTCCCCTAGACCCAAGCTCCGTGGATGAGGGGCTTTTCAGAGATGGAAAAATCACAGAACTATCAAACCAGTCTTCTGATTTGACAAAGACAGAATCTAAATATAGAAAGGTACAGCTACACTCCCCTGCAGAGCGAGCAACCCCATCTGGCACACAGCTTCCTTGGGTTCCTTCCCTAGGGTGGCACCTAGCCCAGTGCCCGGGACATAAAAGAGTGACCGTGAATGTTTTGTTGAACTGACCTCTGAGTCCTGCGTAACATCCCTCCCCACCGGCAAAGTTCTGCCGAACAAACATCTCCATAAGAGCCTCTAATGCTGTCCTGGTCGCCTCACTTCCCACCACAGATAGATGGGGCCCTTCTCCTGTTGGGAACATCCTTACCGAAATACTGTCACCTTCAAAGAAACTTCCCTGAAGGGGGTGTGGGGGACTAATGTATACATGCTGCTTTGCCATGTGTCAGGCACTGTTTATCCACTACCTTTTTCAGTCTTCATAATTTCCAGGACCTAGTTACTCCCATTTTATAGATATGAACATTGAGGCTAAGAGGTTGACAGCCTTGCTGTTAGAAAATGCAGATCCAGCCCTAGCCAGCTTGGCTCAGTGGATAGAGCGTCAGCCTGTGGACTGAGGGGAGTGGGGGGGTGGTTTCCAGGTTTGATTCCAGCCGGGGCACTTGCCTGGGTTGTGGGCTCGGTCCCCAGTGGGGGGCGTGCAGGAGGCAGCCAATCAATGATTCTCTCTCATCATTGATGTTTCTATCTCTCTCTCCTTCTCCCTTCCTCTCTGAAATCAATAAAGAAATATATTATTTAAAAAACAAAAAACAAAGAACAAAAAAAAAAAGAAAGAAAGAAAATTCAGTTCCATTTTTCCTGCTTCATGAAATGATCGTTGGAGAGATTCATGCTGCTATACCCCATTGGGTGCCCTGGTCTCTCCCAGATTCTTCACCCCAGGAGTTATAGAGCCCTCTCTTGGTTTAATTAAGAATCGTAGAATTATAGTTCTTGAAACCGAAAAGAACTCCCAGGAGCACCAAGCCTGGTCTCCTGTTTTCAAGAAGACAATCTGGCACTCAGATGGCGTATTGCTTTCCTAGGGCTGCCATAACAAATCACCACTCGTTTGGTGGCGAACCAGAAGAAATCATTATCTCACAAGTCTGGAAACGAGAGGTCCTAAGCCGGGATGTTGGCAGGGCCTTCGTGTTCCCAGCATGGGCTCTAGGAAAGAAGCCTTCCTTGCTTACTTCTTGTTTCTGGTGGTTACCAGGGATTGGCCTTCCTTGGCCTGTAGCTGCATCACTCCGGTTTCTGCTTCCGTCTTCACAGTGTGTGTCTATGTCTTTGTGTCCGAAACCACTTCTCCTCTCCTTTATATATAAATATGCTAATTGTTCTATTTAAGGTCCACCTGAAGCCAGGATGACCTCATCTTAACAGGATGACATCTGCAAAAATCCTACTTCCAAATAGGGTCATATTCTGAAGTGGGTATGATTTGGGGGAGGGGGAGGGAGAGGAGAAACACTATTCTATTCAGTGAAGATGGTATAGCATGATGGCTAGGAGGTGGGGGCTCAGGACTCAGGCTTCTTGAGACTGTAACTCCAGATAGGAACCTAGAAAAATCTCTCAGCCTCTCTGAATCTCATTTATAAAATAGGGACAATATTTGCTTCATTGGCTAATTAGAAGGAGCCAGTATAAGTGATCAAACATTAGCTCCGTTCCCTGCATCTGGGTAGTTAGGGGTACAAACTCTGCAGTCAGGTTGCTGGGGTGAAATCCTGGGTCAATCACTTTGCATTTCAGGAAGACAGACAAATTACTTAAATTCTCTGGGACTTAATTTCTTCGTGCATATAATCAGAATCATAATTCTGTTCACCTCATAGGTTAGGCCGAGCAGCGCATGAAGCAATTCAGGTGAAGTCTATCAGAGTGTCTTGCATGTGGCAAGTTCCTAATAGACAGTAGCTATTATGATGTTGATGTTCCCAATCTGAACCCATAGAATATCACGCCTTCCTATCATGATTTCAGAACAGGCTTAGCAGGGGGGTCCTGGGATTCTGGCCCAGAAAGACCAGAACTTGGTGGGCATCAAGGAAATTGGCTTTTCCCCAGAAGGGAGGGAGCCCCAAAGCTTGGTGTACTGAGGGCAGGCTTGTCTGTCCTTGGCAGTGGTCCAAGAAGCTGAACCCCTCCCCTCTGTGGTTGGCTCATAGCCAGTGAATACACAGGGGATATAGGGACATTCACTCACCTTTGGGCTGAGCAGCTCTCTCTCTCTCTCTCTCTCTCTCTCTCTCTCTCTCTCTCTCTCTC
>JAAGEH010000124.1:3850825-3866819 GCA_011751065.1 Lasiurus cinereus
TGTGTGTGTGTGTGTGTGTGTGTGTGTGTGTGTGTGTGTGTGTGTGTTTCTATTTCTGGCACTATGAGATACTCCAGTTTCACCTCCTCTTTCCTGCCTCAGTCTTCAAATCAGACTGTTCCCCAAGGGCCCCAAGTACTTTTATTGGCGAATTATATTAGAAACCAAGATATGGGCACTATATATGCTCAGTAGTACTTGAATGTCATTTTTTATAAAACCCCACAGCTGGCACAGCAAGGAAATATGTGTGTATACTAACCCAGGCCCATCCACACATCTATAAATGGTTCTATGTGCAACCATCTGCATCTTTATTAAGCAATGCAAGTTAATCCTGAGGGTGCCAACTTAATCTGCTACCACTTGGGTCATTCTAGCTGCTTGTCCTTGCTTGTCTATTATCTCCCCCCTCAACAGTGAGAAACCTGGCTACTACCACCTGCCATAACTTACTTAATTTTCCAGTTCCAGCATACATGTATAATGGTTTAATAATTGTAAACTTGTACTCCCCTGGGAAACAACTTTTTAAAAATATGTTTTTTACTGATTTCAGAGAGGAAGGGAGAGGGGGAGAAAGAAACATCAGTGATGAGAGAGAATCATTGATTGGCTGCTTCCTACATGCCCCCTACTGGGGATCCACCCAGCAACCCATGTATGTGCCCTGACCTGGGATGGAACCCTGAGCTCCTGGTTGGTAGGTCGATGCGCAACTACTGAGCCACATCCGAGCCGCACCCAGCCGGGCAAGGGAACAACTTTTTCCTATAGAGTGCAAGGCGTGTATACAGTTCCTTTTGCCTTTCTCGGGACTCTGTTTACTTCAAGTTACAGACTTGTTTGGAAAGGTCAAGGAATAATTGGGGGCACTGCTTTGGACACTCCCCTGTTTCCCCTAAGTCAGAATTCTGATAAACAGGGAAGACAGCCATCCACACATTTCCCTTTTATCAGAATGTCTTCCTTACCAACTTTCCAACCAAGTCTCATTTGCTTCTCAACAGTGAGCGAGGACATTTTTGTCTTGTTTCTGATCTTAGTAGGTAAGCATCCTCTCACCATTAAATATGACATTGCTGCAGAATTTTTGTAGATGTTTCTGATCAAACTGAGGAAGTTACGCTCTATTCCTAATGTTCTGAGGGATTTTATCAAAGTGGGTATTGAAATTTTTCAAATGTATTTTGGTGTCAATTGGTATAATTGTATAATTTTTCTTCTTTAGTCTAGACTGTATTGATTTCGTGTTTAATTCGCTCTGCATACCTAGAATTAACCCCATTGGGTCATAGTATAGAATTCTTTTTACACAAGGTTGAGATTTATTTGCTAATATTTGGCTGAGGAGCTTTGCATCTGTGATCATGAGTGATATTGCTCTGTCGTTTTTCTTTCTTTATCAGTGGTGTCTAGAATTGAGGTTATGCTGGCCTCATAGACTTAGTTTGGAAATGTCCTTCCTACCCCAGCTTCTATTTCCTGGAAGAGACTGTGGAGAATTGCTTTACTTGTTCCTGAAGTCTTTAGAAGAATTCATCTGAGAAACCATCTGTTCTTTGTACTTTTTTTTGTTTTGTTTTGTTTTGTCTTTGTTGGGGGAGGAGGAAATTCATCACTGATTCGATGTCTTTACTAGATACAGGGATATATAGTCAGGTTATATATTTTTCTTTGTGTAAGTTTTGGTAGTTCTTGTTTTTCAAGAAATTGTTCCATTTTACCTAACTTATCAAATGTACGACCATGCATCTTTTCATAATACAGTATTCCTTTATTTTCCCTTGCATGTCCATGGAATCAACAGTGATATCTTCTCCTTCATTTCTTACCTTGGCAAATTGTGTTTCCTCTCTTTTCTTACTGGTTAGTATGGCTATAGGTCTATCAATTTTCTTATTTCAAAGAACCAAATGTGGGTTTTGTGGATTTTCTCCTTTCAGTTTCATTTATTTCAGCTCTAAGTTTAATTATTCCCTTTCTTTTGCTTGCTTCTTGGCTTGCATTACTCTTATTTTTTATTTCTTTTAATTTTTTTTTCAATTATAGTTGACATACACTATTATCTTAATTTCAGGTGTATAACATAGTGATTATACATTTATATAACATATGAAGTGATCACCCTGGTAAGACTAGTACCCCACTGACACCATACAGAGTTATTACAACATTGTTGACTATATTCCCTATGCTATTCTTTACATCCTTGTGATTGTTTTTACAATGGACAATCAGTAATTCTTAATCCTTTCACCCTTTTTACCTATCCCCCTATCTCTTTCTCATAGGTCAACCATCAATTTGTTCTCTGTATCTATGCATTTATTTATGTTGTTTGTTTGTTTATTTGTTAGATTCCACATGTATGTGGAATCACATGGCATTTGTCTTTCTCTGCCTGACTTATTTCACTTAGCATAATATCCTCTAAGTCCATGCATGTTATCATAAATGACAAGATTTCATTCCATTTTTATGGTAAAGTATTATTCCATTGTGTGTGTGGAATACACACAATGGAATAATATATTTTTTATTCATTTCTCTATCAATGGACACTTAGGTTGCTTCCATATCTTAGCTATTGTAATAGGCATGCATATATTTTTTTTCAAATTAGGTTTTGGATTTCTTAAGGTAAAGACCCAGAAGTGGAATTGCTGGATCATATGGTAGTCTTATTTTTTAATTTTTGAGGAACCTCCATGCTGTTTTTCATAGTGTCTATACCAATTTATCATCCTACTGACAGTGTATAAGGGTTCCCATTTTTCCATGTCCTCTCCAATACTTGTTTTTATTGATTTATTGAAGACAAGCTTTCTTATAGGTGCAAGGTGATATCTCATTGAGGTTTTAATTTTAATTTCCCACATGATTAGTGATGTTGAGCATCTTTTCATATGTCTATTGGCCTTCTGTGTGTCACCTTTGGATAATTGTGTATTCAGGTCCTTTGCCCATTTTTTAATTGTATATTTGGTTGTAGGTCTTTTTTTGTGTGTGTTAAAATTTAAATTTCTCTTCTTTCTCTAGTCTCCATCTCTGAAGTTACATTATCCATCTGTTCTTGCATGTTGTGTACTTTGTTCTCATTAGAGACTCTAACTTATTAATCATGGTTATTTTAAATTCCCTGTCGGATAGTTCAAACATCTGTGTCATATCTGAGTCTATTCTGATGCTTCCTTTGTCACTTCAGACTGTGTTTCTTGTTACCTCTTGATGTGTCCTATAATTTTTTTTGTTGAAAGGCATGTATCAGGTAATGGGAATTATAGTAAATAGGCCTGCAGTGTGAGGATTTATGGTTATCTGGCTAGGAGTGGGGTGTATTTAATATTTAGTGTAGCTGTGGGAGCCAGAGACTTCAAATTTCTCTGGTGTCCTTGTTTTTGTCTTCCTTCTTAAATTAGGGGTTTCCTATGTCCTGTTTCCCAGATCTCTTGGGTATAATCTATTGCTATTATACTGCAACTCTGTTGTGCTGGTAAGGTGTAGGGGAGGGAAGCTGAATTAGTTTCTATTGCTGTGGTAATGAATTGGCACAGACCTGGCAGCTTAAAACAGCGCATGCGTGTTCTCTGGTAGTTCTGCAGAACAGAACAGTAGTCTAAAATCTGTATCGCTGGGCTGAAGTGCAAGGCTGGTTTCTTCTAGAGACTCTGGGAAAAACCCATGGACTTGACTTCTAACTTGGAGGCCACTTGCATTTCTTGGCTGGTGGTCCTTTCCTTGGATCACTCTTGCCAACCCCTTGCTTCTCTCTTCATATCTCCTACTCCCTCTTTTGACCTTCTTGCCTCTCTGTTGTAAAGATCCTTGTGATTAAATTTAAGACCCACCAGGAAAATCCCAAGTAATCTCCCATCTCATGATCATTTAAGTGAATTATATCTGCAAGACCCTGTAAGGTAGCATACTCACAAGTTCTGAAAATTAGGATGGAAATATCTTTTGTGGGCCACTAATCCACATACCACAAAAGCATTCTGGAATCTTCTCATTAGAACTCAGTGTTTTACTGAGGCTGTGTCTTAGGGTTGTGACCTTCCCAGGTGCCTCCCAGTTCTATGACATTTTTCTCACCTGCCTCTATCCTGGTTGAAGCATTCCCAGTCAATTCTCTTAAATGCCAGACCCCTAATGACTATGCCCATCTTCCCTCTCCCCTTAGGTGATAAATGACTGCTAGAAGAGCTGTAGCATAGGAGTGTCCTTCCTCTTTCCCCAACTGGGGTGAAGCTCTCCCTTGGGGTGCAGGCCTTTGTTATGAAGAGATTCTGGGAGTGTTCTGTAATGATGACTTAACCCTTTCCACCCACCTACTGGAGACACAAGGGTCTTCCCAACTCTTCAAAATTAGAATCTGTTGCCCAGGCTGGTTTGACTAAGTGGATAGAGCGTCAGCCTGCGGACTAAAAGGTCCCGGGTTCGATTCCGGTCGGGGGCATATACCTTGCTTGTGGGCACAACTCCAGTGGGGGGCGTGCAGGAGGCGGCTGATCGATGTCTCTCATCGATGTTTCTGACTTTCTATCCCTCTCCCTTCCTCTCTGTAAAAAATCAATAAAATATATTTTTTTAAAAATTAGAATCTGTTTGGTTCCTGAAGGTAAATCCCATTACAGTGTAGAGTCTCCTATGGCTGAGCTCCCTGGGCATTTTTCATTCCCATGTTAGTTCAGATTCAGCCTCCAGCAATTCTCAACATTGTCATCACGGTACCTTATCTGGAGGGGGTGTAGCTGTGTCCTTCTGGGTAAGACTGTTTCTTCAGATTTCAGCGTGGCAGTCTATCCTGCAGCCTGACAGCCCTCTCCTAGGTCCAAGGAAAGTCACTGTTCCAGTTTGTCCAGCTTTTCCTTACTGTTAGGATGGAAGTGATTACTTTACACATTGGAGCTGAAATCCATTGCTCACAGTTTTCACCATTAACATGTCATTGCTTTGAGCTAAGTCACTGGCATGCCTTAAGTCACTCAATCTATCATATACCACCTGGGAATGAAAATGAGGACACCTCGTCACGTCAATTAATAGAGATGGACACGAACTTGGCTCCAGCCTTCTGCTTTTCAAATGAGAAAATTGATCATCAGTGAGTGGAAGAGCGTTGAGTGAAAATACACAGTGAAATCCATCTATATTGGTCGTTGAGGCCAGCTTAAAACGGTATAACTTCTGGGAATATTTAAAAGCAGATTTCCAAATAATAATTCACTAAAGATGAAATGTCAACATGCCTTAATTGACTTCATATCTCAGCAGCTAGCAACGTTTATGACACAGAGCAGGTGCTCAAATGAGGTGTTTCGGTTTTGTGTTTTAATGACTCAATGAGATAAATAAACAGGTGATTTCATGGTCTCTTACATTCAGCTATAGGTGGTCAAGATAATTCCTGCAATAAACAATGAAACCACAATTAGTTACCTTATCATAATTAATTTTAAACAACAACACTACTGTGATTAGATATTGGACAAATTTGGTTACTGGTAAACTCACGCTAGGTATTTTTTCTCTTTATTTTTCTTTCTCTCATGAAGACACAAGAAAAGATGTGATATTTGAAGCTCTCCATTGCCTACTTATATGAGTTAGCAGCTCTGCCTAACAGGCCACCTTAAACTTAATGACCTAAAACAGCACCCATTGTTCGCACCCTTGAGTCTGTGTACCAGCTCAGAGGCTCTTCTCTTCTTTGCTTGCCTTCCTTGTGCAGCGACCCATACTGTGTGCTAAGCATTCAACTCTGCTGACCATTCACTGTTCTTTAAGGAATCTGATCCTCTAAAGCAGTGGTTCTCAACCTTCCTAATGCCGCAACCCTTTAATACAGTTCTTTATGTTGTGGTGATCCCCAACCATAAAATTATTTTTGTCGCTACTTCATAACTGTAATTTGCTACTGTTATGAATCTTAATGTAAATATCTGAGTTTCCTGATGGTCTTAGGAGACCCTGCTAGCTGTTCGCGACCCACAGGTTGAGAACCGCTGCTCTAAAGGTTTAGCCACGGCTTTTGACGTGACCAATGGTTGGGCTTCCCAGAGGAAGTGAGAAAAATACCACATGAGACCTAGACTTAGAGATGTCGCACTGTCACTTCCACTAGATGATCTTAGCCAACAGATGCCACAAGGCCACAGTCAAGGGGGAGGGGACCAGATCACCATTTAATGGCAGGGGCAGCCAATTTGTAGTGCAAGGAATTGTGGCAATGTTCTCTCTCCCTCTCCCTTCCCCTCTGAAATCAATAAAAATATATTTAAAATAAAATGCATCTTTACAGAGTATTTACTCTATAGACTTAAGTGTTCCAACTGCTATTCAGCATTACAATGTATTGTATAGGTGCTGAGTTTGTGACTGATAAAAAGGTTAAAAAAAATGGAGGGCCACTTCTCCAGTCAAATGTATTCAATAACAAACTTTCTATAAGAAGTTTCTTCCAAGGCACCTGAGTCTCTTGTTCCAAAGTAGATGACCTCAGCCCAGGATGATGGCGTCTGGGCTGGATGGGCTGATCCTTCAGGCATTATTGACATCACCCTGGAACAACAAATTCCAAATATCAGACGCAAATCCTTCCTCTGGCTTGATAACTCACTAGTGAATCTATTCAAGCATTCCCTGTGTATGTGTGTCTAGGATTCCAATCCTTTGCTTTGTCTTTCTAACCACCTTTGCAACTAAGCTAATGACCAACAGGACTTTTATAGACATCACATCCTCTCTTTCTAAAAGCAGCCTTGCAAATTGAACAATGACTGTCTTCAGTTTTGCAGATTGGATCATGGACATACCACAACTTAGCGAACCACCCTGTTGGTCAGTCCTGGAGGCAGAGACCTCTCTGCGGTTTCCTCACTCCTGGGTTCACATGTATAGGGGATTATCTTCTCAAGAACTTCCCTCTGAATTTCAGAAAATAAGCAAGTTTGGGTTTGAACACTTCCCTGATGGGCCACTGTCTCAACTACCACGCTTGCAACCGCCACCCCTGTGGGCTTTAAAATGCATTTTTATAGCCCTGGCTGATTTGGCTCAATGGATAGAATGTCGGCCTGCAGACTGAAGGGTCCTAAGTTCAGTTCTGGTCAAGAACTTATGCCTGGATTGTGGGCTCGATCCCCAGTAGACAATGTGCAGGAGGCAGCAGATCAATGATTCTCCCTCTTCCTTCCTCTCTGAAATCAATAAAAATATATTTAAAATAAAACGCATCTTTACAGACTTATTTTCTCCACTGTTCTAAGTGGGCCTCTCAGAATTTTAAGGGAGAGATAAAGAAACACAAATATAAACAACAAATCCAAATTCAGTTACCTTTGGTATAAAGAAAAGGATTAATTTTCCTCTCTTCCTTCCCAATAAATGCATGAAGGGGCAAAGAACCCTCATTAACTCCCTGTCTTATGCTTATTAATTATCAATAATAATCAGAGCTGGTGTGTCAAATGCTTCATAGATTAAATTATGAACCCAATGTTGATGATGTTATTATTCAAAATAATGATGGCATGATTAGATGCTACTTTTATATTTTCAACTCCCATTGAAAAACTTCACTGATTAATTCTCATAATATACTCTGCTTAATTAAGTATCTGCACCCTTAGTTTGTAGATATTAAATTAAGACACACATAGGTTAAATTTATCTCTGAATACCACTGGCAGGGGTTTCTGAACTCGGTGTCTGAGCCCTGTACCTGGACAGTGGGTGGAAGGAGGAATGAAAAGATCATGGATTTTATTTATTTATTTATTTAAACATATTTTATTGACTTTTTTACAGAGAGGAAGAGAGAGGGACAGAGTCAGAAACATCAATGAGAGAGAAGCATCGATCAGCTGCTTCCTGCATACCTCCTACTGGGGATGCGCCTGCAACCAAAGCAATGCCCTTGACTGGAATGGAACCTGAGTCCGCAGGCAGATGCTCCATCCACTGAGCCAAACCGGCCAGGGCAGATCATGGATTTTAAAATAGAAACAGCCAGGTCTGAAGCCTGGTTCTGTCACTTACAAGCTCCTTGACTGTGAGCAAGAGATTTACTCTCTGAGCCTCAGTTTCCTCTTGTGTAAATGACCTGGCAGGCTATGGTAAAGAAGTTCTGGGCATGTAGCAGGAGACACTCAATCAGTTACATTTTATGTCTCTCCCTGCTCATTCCAAAACATCTCCTCAGATTTAAAAAAATAAAATAAAAATAAAAATAAATCTCTGAAAAGAGCAACTCTTGAGGTTGCTAACCCCTTAGTCTACCCTCCAGTTAATTCAACACTCACTCACTGCATATGTGTTGTGTTCAAGACGCAGTTATCTATGTGGCAATGAAGTAATATTCCCACTGATCCTTGCTCATATCTTGCCTCAATAGATTAGAAATACAATAAAAATGCCTAAATCCTACATGTCATCTAGTAGACAAAGCAAAATGTCCTAAGAAAAGAAAAGTGAGGGGATGGTTTCTCAACAGGAGTTCCTGTTTAATAAACACATTACATGAAAAATGTTAGAAGCCTGAACATTGTCTTCCTATTTCTGGTGACTAAAGATGAGGTGGAATACATTTTAGATGAGGCTGACATTTTCTAAGTACTTGCCAGCAAATCATGGACCCCAGTATCACTCCTATAATGCTGATTGTGTATTCCTTAGGATCTGCAGCCCCCGCGGGGGGGGGGGCGCCGGCTCAGCCCTCTGTGTAAACAGGCAGGAGGATGGGAACAATTTGAAATCCTGGAAATGTGAGAGGATATTTTAAAAGGAAGAGACAATTTAGATGAACAAAGGCATCATCACCTCCAAAAGCATCAGTTCCCTTATCTACACTTGATTGGATTTTACTATGTTTCTGACATTAGAATATTATTGTCTGGCCGGTGTTGCTCAGTGGTTGAGCATTGATCTATGAACCAGGAGGTCATGGTTAGATTCCTGATGAGGGCACATGCCAGATTGTGGGCTTGATCCCCAGGAGGGGGCATGCATTAGGCAGCTGATTGATGATTCTCTCTCATCATTGATGTTTCTCTCTCTCCCTCTCCCTTTTTCTTTGAAATCAATAAAAATATATAAAAATATATTTTTTATTCTACACAGAGAACCTACAAGGTAAGCATCACTTAAACCATTTTATAAATGGTGATTCTGAATTCAAAGATGTAGAGTTACTTCATTAAGGAAACACAAAATCAATGTCACCCACCTTATATCTACTAGGATGGCTATCATTTTTTAAAAAGTAATTTAAACACACACACAAAACAACAAGCATTGGAAAGTATGTGGAGACATCGGAACCCTTGTGCATTGCTGATGGGAATGGCACAGCTGCTGTGGAAAACAGTTTGGTGTTCCCTCAAGGAGCTAAACATAGAACTACCATATGACCCAGCAATTCTACTTTCTAGGATTTTACCCAAAATAATTGGAAATGGGGCTGAAACGGATGCTTGTACACCGGTGTTCCTTGCAGCATGTTGGAGAAGATCAAGAAGGAGGCAGGCCGAGACCGGTTTGGCTCAGTGGATAGAGCATCGGCTTGCGGACTAAAAGGTCCCAAGTTGGATTCCGGTCAGGGGCATGTACCTTGCTTGCAGGCACATCTCCACTGTGGGACGTGCAGGAGGCAGCTGATCAATGTCTCTCTCTCATCGATGTTTCTAACTCTCTATCCCTCTCCCTTCCTCTCTGTAAAAAATCAATAAAATATATTAAAAAAAAAAAAGGAGGCAGGACTGCCCGTGGGCCCACCTGCAAGCTGGACGGGGCGGTCAGCATCTCCTCGCCCCTCCCCTGTTCTTGAGATGCACCTCCTGCCCACCACTTCCACAGTGGGAGCTACTCTCAAGGGTGCAGCTTTGAGGGAGCAATGCATTGTTGAGACCACCTGCACTGAATGCATGAAGACCTTTATGGAGAGAGGATGGGGGCAGAGACCGTCTCATCTTGTGGCCAAGCCAAGACTCCTGTGCTGATTAAAACTGCCACCTACTATTGTGGCCCCCATAGACAGAGGCCAGAATCAGATTTCACTCAGGAAGCTCCAGAGGTTTCTAAGCGGAAAGCATCATTCACAGTCACCAAGAGGTGGAAACAATCCAAGTGCCCATCAACAGATGCATGGACAGACAAAATGGGGTGTGTGTTCATACACTGAGCCATTTTTCAGTCTTAAAAAGCAATGACATTCTCATATATGCTACAACATGGATGAACCTTAGAACACGATACTAAGAAAAATAAGTCAGAAGGACAAATAATGTATGATTTCTCTAATATGGAATAAGACAAATTCATAGAGACAAAGAGTAGAAGGGATTGGAGAGAGAGTTATTAGGGGTTATGTTTCATGGGTAGAGAGTTTCTGTTTTGGGGATGAAAAACCTATTAAAATATTTTAAAAATAGTAGTGATAAGTGTACAATATTATAAATATAATTGCCAATGAATTATACATTTAACATGGTTAAAATGGCAATTTTTCTATATATTTCTACAATTTTTTTAATAAGAGATCATGTTACTCACCACACACCCAGTGAGTAAGTATCAGAGGTGAGTGGCAAAGCCACATCTGTCTAAATCAGCTCCTTTAAATACCAGATTGCTTTACCTTTCTACTTGAGAGGAGGGGGGGGATTGCAGATTGAAATGAAGATGTATTCTGACATTAATTCCTTTATTTTGTGTAGAAAATATCTCTTTGACTCTTGTATCCATGTCTCCTGCATCCAGCAACTTGGAACAAAGTAACAAAGTATCATCTATATATATATATATATATAAAGCCTAAGCGACCAGCTGACTGACTGTTCAACCATCCTATTGGTAGCTATGACACACACTGATCACCAGGGGGCAATGCAGGACCTGCCAAGCTGTGGTGACTCGGTAGCTGCGGTTCTCGGGTTACACACCTGGAACCAGAGAGAAGGGAACCCATTTCTGAGATGTGTCACCCAAGAACCGCCCTCTCGCAATCCCGGACCCCTGGGGGGCTGTCAGAGAGTTGGTTTTGGCCCAGTCCCCGCAGGCCAAGCTGAGAGAGCCATGCATCAAGCCTCTAGTTTTCCATAATATTAGATCCTGCCCCTTTAAGAATTTTAACCCTGACTCCTCCATCTCATCAGCTATTGAGAAGAATAAGGCTTGGATATGTTTTTATTCATATCATAATCATAGCCTCCAGGAACAAAGATATTGCACCATGTCATGACCTTTCAATTTTCAATGTTTGTCTTTTTTTTTTTTAAAGTCTATTAGTCCTGATTCTGCAAGGCGGCGAGGTTTTAATGCTCTGATCTGTGCTAGAGTTAAAAAAATAATATTATTTGAATGTATTCATTAGGGCATTTGCATATGAGGGGAATGAAACTCAAAATGCTCAGGCTCTCTATATGGTGCTCACTCCTTTTAGCATTTCCTAAAAGATAGTAGCCATTGGAAAACCTAGCTCCTGGCCTATGTTCCCCCATGGACTGGCTGGGGAACTTGGAAGAAACTGACACATAATCAATGATGAATAAATAACAGTGGCCATTGTTGTTGTTTGGTTGTCACTGTATCGATAAACAAAAGCAATTTGATTTGAAAACTTATGAGGTCCCTTTCCCAACATCCTTTCTAGAATTCTAATTTCTTCTGAGAAAAAAATTAAGAGAAAATCAATCTGCAAATTTACCTTTCAAAGCCCCCCCTCACTGGGGAAACTTTTTTCTAACCTCCAAAGGTTGCTGCCTATTGTTAGCCATAACTTCTTGTTTTCCCAGCCTGGGGCAGACTTTTCTTCCCTGCTCCCCAGTTCCCCTCAGGTGAAATTGACACTTTCATGGCTTGGTGAGTGGAGTGTGAAATAATTAAATGTGACAAGCCTATTGCTTTCAGATTGGGTCCAGTTCCCAAACAGTGGGATTGATTTTACTGGGACAAATGACAAGAAATGGGTCTGACAAGTTGCGACCCAGAAGGAGACTTTTCCGAGAATTTCAAACAGGTGAGAGTTGGGCTGATAATGAAAACTGTCCTTCGTGCTGCGACGCAGCCCACGTGAGCGAGCCAGGTGACTCATCTACCTAGGTCAGTGGTTCTCAACCTTCCTAATGCCGCGACCCTTTAATACAGCTCCTCATGTTGTGGTGACCCCCAACCATAAAATTATTTCTATTGCTACTTCATAACTGTCATTTTGCTACTGTTATGAACTGTAATGTAAATATCTGATATGCAGGATGTATTTTCATTGTTACAAATTGAACATAATTGAAGCATAGTGATTAATCACAAAAACAATATGTAATTATATACTGTGAAATATTTATTTCTAATTACAAATAAATGAAATTTTGTCTTGAATCGTGGTATAGCATGGGTAACAGTCTTAATATGACAACAGTAAATTACATTGCTACACTTTGCTACACCGGGGAGCAGTCTGTTGGTTCCTAAGACCATGGGAAATAGGTGTTTTCCAATAGTCTTAGGCGACCCCTGTGAAAGGGTCGTTCGACCTCCAAAGGGGTCGCAACCCACAGGTTGAGAACCGTTGACCTAGAGCCAGGCCTGTGCTTGGGACAGTTAAGGAAAAGCTGGTCTGAACTCCCAAAGAGCATGTTTTAGAATTTCATTCAGGTCCCTGTAGGGACATGCCGGTGGAAATCGAGACAGTCCCTGAGAACTAGTATAGCTCGTTAGTTATAGCAAAGTGCCGGAGAGTTGCTGTTTTGTGTCTCATTGTTCCGTAGACTCTGTAGTACAGCTTTAACTCACTTGGTGAACTTTGCCCATAATGCAAAGAAGATGCCTAAAATAACAGTGTTGGGTGGAATGGCTGAGGCTCAGCTGCCTATGTTTCATGTGGAGGACTTTGCATTAGCCTAATGTTCCTGGCCTCTGGGTGACCCCAGGGGAGGTCACCTCATTGGTGGATTCTGTGGAAAGAAGCAGACTGCACACAGTATGTATCTTTTGTTTGTTTGCTTTTCCGGGTCTTTCTGCCTATAGGGCAGGTGCATTCTCCGCTGCTCGCGGCCACTTGCTAAGCTTAGTTGTGCAGTTTCTCTCTCCGAGGTGGAGGCCTGTGTTCATCCAACGTAACAGCAACTGTGCAGGTGAGCTCACCTTAGTCACAGAGGACGTACTGCCAGGCCCACTTGGGCAGGAGACCCAAAGACACATATGCCAAGAGTTTAAAAGAAACAACGGCGATAACCTGGCTTTCTCTTTGTGGTGTGTGTGTGTGTGTGTGTGTGTGTGTGTGTGTGTGTCTGGATTGGTTCTCAGTACAGGTGGAAAAATAAGGCATTATTTATGAAACAGACATTATGTTCCATAGTGGTATAAAATGGGGCATGAACTTAAAACTGTCTCATTGTGGCTCTATCTGGACTGGGGAAAATGGAATATTTCTATTTTGGACACATTTATGTGAAGGTCACAAGATTGAAGGTGAGGAGATCCAGGTTAAGTAGAAGGGCTAAGTTGGGAGGCGGGATGGATTCTGGAGCCAGATCCGCATCCTAGACCTGCCAATCAGTAGCTTTATTAACGTTGGGCGCATCCCATACTTCCCTGCACCTGCTATTCCCCTTCTGTAACTGTGAGCGAGTAATGCCTCCCACGTGAGGTGGCAGGAAGGATTCGATGCGATAGCATGTGTATAAAGACCACAGCCCATTGCTGGCATATAGTAAATGCTCATAAACTATGCCATCACCATATCATATTTTGCCTCAGAAAAATTATTCTTTTGGGGGAAAGAAATGACTGAGACTGAAGTTTACAAAGTCTTTCCCAGTCAACTGTCTGTGATTCAGTTTTGCAGACATTGAGAATAACTACATGGTGCGTGTGGATTCGTGTGTATGTTTGAGTCTGGGGTTCACACATTTGGGCTTCCTTGCTGAATCTCCAAAACTCAACCATTACTGGAAAACACCAACAGAGGGCATCAGGATTTAATTCTGGGTGAGTAGCTTCTCAGGCTGAGGTTCTAGGGGTCCGACTGCTCTCTCAGCAAAGCTACTTCTCCGCCCAGCGCACAGAGATTTCACCCTCCTCCCCTTCCTCCTCCTCCTCGCCCTCCGCCCACACTGCAGCAGCCTCGGCCCCCTCCTCCCCGTCTGGCGCTGGGCGCCTGCCTTGGCTCCTGTTTCTAGACTTCCCCTAGGGATGTCTGTCTCAGCCTGGGAAGGGGGATGACAGCATTTATGGAGACAGAACGGTGATTATTAATAATGATTCATGACACCTGAATTCTCTCTGCTGCGTGCTGAACTGTGGCAGGCAGGTTAGAGAACCTGATCTACCCATGGCTGCGCGCACATCTGAAACGACACCCAGAAAACTTCCAGCGGGGTTCCGATGGGGGGCAGCCAAAGCCCAGAGGGTGTTGGGCAGGGAGCCCCATCCTGCACCCAGTGCACGAGGGACTTCCTAAAGGGATGTGAGGGGACAGAGCCGCACTGCTCTGCACCTCGGTTTGCCCTCTTGCTAGAGGTACAGGTGCACTTCACTGCATTTGACGTTCACATGGGGGCAGGTCAGCATCGCCTGGAGGAAAAGTGCTGCGTGGAGAGCCCAGTGTCATGGTGTGGTCTCTGTTGCTTTCTAAGTATGTTCTTAAGCAAGAAACACATTCCCGGAGCCTCCCTGTCTGAATCTGCAAAATGGGAATAATCCCATCACAGCTTCGTTTTTGGATGGTGCAATGTGGAGGGTGCATGAAAGAGCATTCTAGAAAAGTCTGAAACGTCAACGGGAAGGGTGGGCCCTCCTCAGCACCTGTAGCCCTTACAGGAGCTCCGTTGCTGGGGGCAATGGTTTGGCTGCGTCTGCGGGGCTGTTGCCACGCTCAGAGATGCTGGTGTGGCTGCTGGTAAGAGCGCCGGCTGTGGAATCACCTGGTCTCAGTGCACATCCCACCTTGCGTTCGCCTTGCAGGCCACTGACAACCTATGCCGTGTGGATGGTAGTGGTGGTATTAATCCCATGTGTTGCCAGGTGTTGCATAGAAAACATAGTGCAGGTCCTGGACTTGAGTGGAGGCTTAATAAATGGTGGTTATCGTTGTTATAATTATCATTTCCTCCTAAGGAGAGGTGGCATGACTGAAGGATGTTCTAATGCCTCACATCTGGAGAGCCTTCCAAATGACCATGACTCCCAAAGACCCCTCCTTTTCCTGAGCTGCCTCAGCACATAAGGGCTGGGCCTGCACACTGGACACGGTGAACCCCTCCTCCCCCAGCACCCCATGGAGCACTGCGGAGTTGTAAGGGGCCATCCTATAACTCAGTCCTCTGGTGACTGGACAATTGAGGAAAGGACTCATCTAAGGTCACTGGTCTGCCATATGGACAGGTCCCAGACAAAAGACCAAATAAGTCTATTTTGCATATTTCTGCTTCCCATTGCATTATACTGACTGTTAGAAAAAAAGTGGATTGCATCAGTGAACTCCTGATGGGGCTTCGAGTTTGGAAACAATCTAGGCCCCACGTAGAATATTCTCCTGGCTCTGAGGCTGCCTTCCTAGGCACCATCCTGGGCCGAGGCAATTTCTGCAAACATGGCCAGTGGAGTGCTTTGAAAGGTATTGCATGCACTACTGTGTCAATGAAGGAAGGAGTGTCGGAGGTGGGGAGGAAGGAAGAGAGGCAGAAAGGATGCCAGGAGAAAAAGAAGGAAAGAAAGGGGGGAAGAGAGGGGAAGAGAGGAAGGAAGGAAGAAAGGGAAGGAGGGAGGGAAGAGAGGTGTAAGGGAGAAGGGAGGAAGAGAAGAAGGAAGAAAAGGAAGGAGAAAGAAAGGGAAAAAGAAGCGAGGGAGAGCAGGAGGAAGGAAAGGAGGGAGGAAGGGATAAAGAGAAAAAGAAGGGAGGGAGGTAAAGGGAGAGCAGGAGGAAGGAAAGGAGGGAGGGAGGAATGAAGAGAAAAAGAAGGGAGGAGGTAAAGGGAGAGCAGGAGGAAGGAAA
>JAAGEH010000124.1:3866829-3898077 GCA_011751065.1 Lasiurus cinereus
AGGAGGTAAAGGGAGAGCAGGAGGAAGGAAAGGAGGGAGGGAGGGATGAAGAGAAAAAGAAGGGAGGAGGTAAAGGGAGAGCAGGAGGAAGGAAAGGAGGGAGGGAGGGTGTATTAAATTCTCCTGTAACAGGCATTGTCCTTAGCATTTAGCATGCATATGGTATTTTATTTAATCTTCATACAATCTTATTAACTAGAAATTGGCATTCCTGACTTGCAGACAAAGAAATTGCTGCTTAGAGAGGCTCAGTTGCTTATACTAAGGTTCTCAACCAAGTCTGTCCAACTCAAATCGGTGGGACTTTCAAAATGCTGCCCCTCGCGTGGAGGTACACAGCCCTGGCTTCCGCCTGAGTCACCCACAGTTCCCTTGGCTTCCATGTGAGACACTCCTGCCTCTATTCGCTTGTTTACTCTGATCCGCACCTTCTATCTTCTACTCATCCATCCACTTAATAAACACAGGTTATATGACTGTCACCCTTTCCATCCATTCTCAGTGCAGTGGATGTGTCTGTTCTGTGCCTGCAACTAGTGCACATACGTCCATGCACATAGAAACACAAAGCATCTCGTTAACACACAGACACGCTACTGCATCCAGGGTCGGACGCTCACACTGGCCAGCTCTCTGCATCTGGTGTCTTTCCACAGTGCGACCCAGGGAGTTTGAGCTGGGATGAGCGGCGGCCAGGCCTTGGGCCCGTGTCCCTAGGAATTGTCCATGTCCTTGCTGCTGTGTCCCGGGACTGTGGGACAGGCCAGTTCTCTCAGACACGCCAGTTCAGAGAGACTTTGTTGGAAGGTCAGAATGCTGGGTCCTTTAGGTGTTTGCAGGCTGACCTGGTGGGAGAGAAATACTCAAAGAACAAAAGGAGACCCATGTGACAGCAGGGGAATCCATGTATATAAATATACATGGAATAGGGGTCAGGGTGGGGGAGTCAGCTGTGTTCTAGGGAGTAATTCCCTCTAGCAGGTACCAAGGAAAGACCAGTGAGCAGTCTTGAATCCCATAAAAAGTTTTAAAAGAAAAATTAGCTGATAATATGCAAAAGCATGTTAACCAGTATGGGGAGAGAAGACAAATAACACCAATAATTAGAGTCTAGTCGGATAAATAACTTCCAGCGTTGTTATCAGACACTGAGCTAGGATCTTTATTTTGCTAGAGGCCCGGTACATGAATTTGTGCCCTGGTGGGGTCCTTTGAGGTGGCCTGTGGAGATCGGGCCCCAGCTCATGCCCACAGCCTCGAAGTCTCGTAGCCCCACCTGGCACCCCGCCTTGACCTGGCACCACCCCTCACCTGCTCCACCACCCTGCCTGCAGGGCAATAGATTGGGGCCAGACCCCCCGCTCAGCTCCTCAGCTCCTGGTCACCTTCTGTGGGGTAATCAGCAGGGTGTTTGGGCTCGTACCTGCCTTGACCTGGCACAGCCTGCTCATGTGCTCCCCCCTCCTGCTGCAGTCCTTCTCTCGTTGGACCCACTGGGGCCGGCAGTGCCTCCACTGCCACCAGCTGCCAGTGCCACGTTTCTGCGCCACCCCCTGGTGGTCAGCGCACATCATAGCGAATGGTCAAACTCCTGGTCAAAAGACCACCAGAGGGGGCAAATTGCATATTAAATAGGACCTTACAACAGTGCTATGAAATAAGTTCTGTTGTATCTGTTTATTTAAAAAAATATTGATTTTAGAGAGACTGAGAAGAAAGGACAGAGAGAGACATTGATCTGTTGGTCCATTTATATATTCAATCATTGGCTGCTTCTTATATGTGCCCTGACCAGGGATTGAACTGACAGCCTTAGTATATTAGGACAACTCTCTAACCAACTGCGCTACCTGGCCGGGGCCGTTATGTCTGTTTTCACATGTGTGATCCATGAGGCAGGGCTCAGGCTTTAACCACTCTCTCACACTGCCTGCTCCCCTCCCCTCCTAAGCTTCTGTTTTCCTGTCTCTAAAATGCGACCGTCGTTCTGTGCGAGTATATCAGAGATGCTTCCACCAGCCGCCCTCAGGTGCTCCTGAACATGTGGTTCCTGGGCCCCAGGGGCTCCATGGACTGTGTTTTGCAGTGTCCTGGGTCACTGCAGGGACAGCACGGTCCTCCTGCAAGGGGATCCCAGAGGCACGGCCAGCTCTAGGATTTCACAGTGCTAGTGTCCTTCAGCTGTCAGCTGAGAGGTAAGGGGAGCGGGGGACCCCGTGGAGACAGCTGGACGAGGGCCCGGAGCCAGTCTCAGTCCTCCCCCCACGGGCCTGCCCATAAATCTCCGAGTTTTTGGGACCGGAGCCAATGCAGATCAGAAGCATGTTCCCCGCAAAGCGGCGAATGTCTGGGTACGTCAGGTAAGCGAGCAGCAAGACTGTGCAGGCTCTGCTGCCTTTGGGTGGCAGAAGCTCGTCCAGGCACAAGACGTTCACCACCAGCCTCGCAAACTGTCGGTGCAAAAGCCATCGCCTCTGAGCACTAGTGGCTGGCACATCCAGAGAGCCGGTGGCTGGCATCCTCCCGCGTCCACCTCCTCTACTTGGGCAGCCTCACCTTCCTCCGTGTTCTCCCAGAGCCAGATGCCCATCCGGGACGAGCCGAGATAGCTAAAGTCCAATTCCCCTCCCCTGCCAATCACGGTTTGGGTCACCCGGCCAATTTCTTTCCCTTCCTCACTCCTGGACCTTCAGATGGCCTCTGGAACTTTAAGGGTAAGAAAACCAGTTCTTGTCTACTCAGCCGAGACATGGCCTAAGTCGCCGTAACCTGATGTGCAAGGGCAGAGGCTCTGGAATCAGGCAGAGTTGAGTCCGTGTCTTCCCTCTGCCGCGCACTGGCTGTGCAGCCCTGGGCTAGTTCCTTTACCTCTCTGGGCTGTTGGACCCAGCACAGCTCCCAGCCCTAGGAGCTCTCTTTCCGTTTCTGGCACATGCCCAGTCCTCCCGCCTCAAGGTCACATTGTACAGCTGCTCTTCCTCTGCCAGCCCCACGCCTCCTCAGGGAAGCCGGGCCCCTTCTCCCTCCCGCCTGTCACGGAGGCCGCTTTCTGTCCTCTGCTCCTGTGTCCGGTATCCCTGTCCCTGACCTGGCACTCACCGCTGGAATATAACTCAAGTCCCTGCTAGCGAGCTTGCCTGGGAATGAACGTGTCTATTCCTTCAAGTCCGGTTATCCGTGTTTTCTTTCTGGCTGCTCTGGGTAACTGGCCACCCATCCTGGTCCTCACCTGTGCTTTTAGGCAACCCTGGTGCCCACAGACCTGTGTTTTGGGGTTGGCACATTTTGGACAAAAAACATAACTGACAAGGGTCCTCCTGAGTCAGAGAAAGGGCAAAGGCCCTTAGAAAAACCTTCATTTATGTGTTTCTTTCATGAGTAACTATTCTACCAGTCACCCCAATAGGAACATGGATCTCATTAAGAAAAAGACATACGCCGAGACCGGTTTGGCTCAGTGAATAGAGAGTCGGCTTGCAGGCTGAAAGGTCCCGGGTTCGATTCCGGTCGGGGGTATGTACCTTGCTTGCGGGCACATCTCCACTGTGGGGCGTGCAGGAGGCGGCTGATCGATGTCTCTCTCTCATCGATGTTTCTGACTTTCTATCTCTCTCCCTTCCTCTCTGTAAAAAATCAATAAAATTAAAAAAAGAAAAAGAAAAAAGCATACTGGCCCCAGACCTCCGTGGGGATCATGATGGGACAATAGGAAGACGGGTCCAGATAGAAGACTTCCCAAAGCTGAGTGCAGGGGAAGTTCAGGGGCAAAGAGGAGGGGCACTACCTCAGCCAGGGCTCTTTGCCGAAACAATTCCAAGGTCATCGGAGCAGAAGGGGAAATGACGGAAATAATGGTTGGTGGTGGCTGACAGAGAGCCAGACCCGTCTGTACACCAGGCAAGACCCAACCCATGGTGTGCGCATGTGCCGCAAACCCTATCCTGCTGCCCCCTGGCTGGAGGTGGCAGCACATTCCACTGGCTGCTGGCTGGACTCGGAACCTCCCCCACTCGTGGCCTGAATGCCAGGCACCTCTACTGCTGGTCTCTGCAGGAAGGAGATTCTGTGCATGTCTCCTTCCCATGTCCCTGGCTGTGTCATAAAGGGCTCACGTGGGTATACCCCGTTGGTCAGGCCGGAGCTGTAACTAATTGAATTGGAATAAAGGAGGGCACTGCCTAATGCGGGGGGAGGAGAGAGAGAAAGAGAGAGAGAGAGAGGGAGAAAATTGTTGGGTAACTGGAAAAAGGAGACAGGTCTGTATAACAGATCCCAGTGGGGACTAGAAGGGAGGGAGAGTGGAAGGGGACATGACTAGCTTCTCAGAGGAACTGAAGTCTCTGCTGAGCTGGAAACAAGGGACGGAGTGGGCCAGGTGAAGGAGTCGCGGGAGTGGGCCAGACCTGGAAGAGCAGGTGTGCAGCTTGGAGGTGGGAAGCAGCAAGAGTTCGGGGTGGCTGGGACAGATTTGGAAGGGGGATGGTCAGAGCTGAGGTAGAGAGGTGAGGAGGACTCAGGACAGAAGCAGAAGCAACAGCAAGGCAGCCAGTGTCCCTCAGAGAGACCCCCAGAAGGAGACAGTGACACGTTCCCTGTGCAGCTGATGTTTCATTTCTCCTTTTACTGAAGACACATCCTTGCAGCTCCCTTAAAAACTCCCTGCAAGTAGAAATCCCTCACCATTATGTAGAATTTCACCCATAAAATCACACAGGCGTGGGCCGTTTATGAGAGCGTGAAACATTCCTTGCAGAAGACGTCATTTCGTATTCACGATGGAAGTGTCATCCGTCTCCCTTTGCACATCAGCACAAGAGCTGTGCTCCGCGGCCTCTGGGGTTCACAGGGTTCTCCTCGCCCATCTCGACCTGTGCAGGCAACCCAAGACAGACTTTGAGGAAGCGACAATGTCTTGTTATGACCCACCCTCGGAAGTAGCACACTGTCGCTTCTGCAACATGCTATTGGGTACACAGGCCAGCCGTATTCATGGTGGGAGGGCACTATGCCATGGCATGGGTACCAGGTGGTGAGGATCACCTTGGATGCTGGGCTACTGCATTAGGACAGGTTTCTAGGGGCAAAGACACATCTTCATCCAGGGACTTGAGCCAGTGTTTCCCCTGGGCCGTCAAGAAGCGCTGTTTTGATTGATGGCTGCCAGAGGGGAGGGGGCTTGAGGGACTGGGTGAAAGGTGAAGGGATTGGGAAGTCCAGAACAGTAGTTACCAAATAGATAGGGAGTGGGAAGTGCAGCACAGGAAATACAGTCAGTAGTATTGTAATAACTAGGTATGGTGCCAGTGAGTACTGGAACTATCAGGAGGAACGCTTGGTAAAATACATGATTGTGTAACCACTATGCTGAAACTACTACAAAAGAATACAGAATGTAAACTGTAATGGAACAAAGTTAAATCCTCTTTTGAAAAAGAAGTTCTGTTGCCCTGGTCAGTGCTTAGAGTGTTGGCCCGAGCACAGAAGGGTTCTGGGTTCCATTCTTTTTTTTTTTTTAATTTTATTGATTTTTTACAGAGAGTAAGGGAGAGAGATAAAAAGTTAGAAACATCGATGAGAAAGAGACATCGATTAGCTGCCTCTTGCAAGCCCCCTACTGGGGATGTGCCCTTGACCAGAATCGAACCCAGGACCCTTCATCTGCAGACTGACGCTCTATCCACTGAGCCAAACTGGTTTCCGGTGGGTTCCATTCTTTTTTTAAAATATATTTTATTGATTTTTTACAGAGAGGAAGGGAGAGAGATAGAAAGTCAGAAACATCGATGAGAGAGAGACATCGATCAGCCGCCTCCTGCACGCCCCACAGTGGAGATGTGCCCGCAAGCAAGGTACATGCCTCTGACTGGAATCATACCTGGGACCTTTCAGTCCGCAAGCCGAAGCTCTTCCACTGAGTCAAACCAGTCTTGGCTGGGTTCCATTCTTAATCAAGGACACATACCTGGGTTACAGGTTTGATCTCTGGCCTCAGAAAGGGCTCGTGTAGAAGGCAACCAAGAGATGTGCCTCTCTCACATCAATCTCTCTCTCTTTTCCCATCTTCTCCTCCCAACTTCCCTCCCTTCCACTCTCTCTAAAAACTAATGGGAAAAAATATCCCCAGGTGAGGATTTTAAAAAAAGAAGAAGAGGAAGAGGAAGAAGCAGAAGAACAGGAAGAAGAAGCTCTGTTTTAGATGCAACCTGAATCTTTCTTGTTTGAAATTCAGCATGAAAGCCAACTGCTTGTGCCACCGAGTGAGGGATGCTGTATTCACGATTCGTAGGACACCATCCACGCAAGAGATCTGTTCTCATTTCCCTGGAAGTCTTGCTGGGCTCCTGCAGAGAACCTGTCTGGCTCAGTGTGAAGCTCCGAGGAGTGGGGACCCATCTGTATCCAGCGATGACAACAACTGAAGGCTGTTTAGAGGAGGAAATACTCTTAAAAGAAGAGAGGGGAGGAACAGAGACACATGTGGCTTCGAAGTGGGGAATCCTAATACTCAATAGCTTTGACATCTCTAAGTTGGCCACTTTCTCAGAATCCAGAGTTGGCAGTGAAACAAGGAGCTAAGTAGAGAATAATAAAAGAGAATTGTGTGTGCTCAGTGCCAAAAAAGGAATGATTCTAGGAAAAAAAGGTTAAAATCTGGAGCCTGGGCCGACAAAATAATGTGTGCTTTAAACCACTGATGCATGCAGAGAAGTATTTTGTGGGAAGACAGGAAGTCCAGAGACCTGGCTCCTCGTCCTGAGTCAGGGGCACGATGCTCAGCTTCTCCAGGGTCAGGTGGACCAGGACGGAAGCCCGCATTTAAAATTCTGGTTTCGTTGTACGAAGAGTCATTAACAAAGATCTTTGCCACTCTATGTCCGTGGAAAATTGGATACGAATGGTCATTTCTCGGACCCTCTGTTTGCTCAACTGTTTTGAAAAAGGGCAAGAATAGTAACCACATTGCCTACTTCCTGATGCTGTTTCCAGTGTTAAATTCTGGAAAGCTGTTATAGATTTTTTAAAGTCCAAGGAAGCTCCTCTCCGGCCCAATGAGGATTGGGCCCTT
Organism: Lasiurus cinereus; assembly: GCA_011751065.1. Taxonomy (NCBI): domain Eukaryota; kingdom Metazoa; phylum Chordata; class Mammalia; order Chiroptera; family Vespertilionidae; genus Lasiurus; species Lasiurus cinereus. Next base: position 3,873,896 of record JAAGEH010000124.1, read on the forward strand.
GCAATGCTCATGCTTTGCCATGCAGTTGCCTCTACTTCAGGCCTTGGGGGCGAGATGGTGGGGGGTGGCAGGGTGAAGGGGCTGCTCTGAGCACCAGGCCCAGACATCAATAGCGTGGTCCACCATGAGGGCCCCCGTGACAGCAGCACTAATAACAACCGCTTTCCCTGTGGCCTCTGTGGACATAGAAGGAGCACATATTGAATAGGCACCTCTTTGGGTCCAAGAGGGTGAGCAGGGAGGCTCTGGAGCTGTGGGACATGCTTCTCTGTGGAGCAGGGACTTGCAGGATACAACGGTGCAGACGGCAAAGTGAAGAAAGCAGGTGCAGGTGACGGCAGGAAGAAATAAGGAAGAGAGATAACCACAGGGTCCTGGGGCCATCCCCATCCTTTCTCTTGGCCAGCTACATCTCTCACCTCACGAGACATCCCCTCCCTCCTCTAAGGTAAATTTCTCCTTTTGCATTAGTTAGGTAAAGGTCTGATTTCGGTCTTTCAGAATCCAAATACTGTAGCTCAACATAGTGTTTGCCTGTAAGTGAAAGAGTTGTTTCAGTTTATGATTCCAGTAGCTTTGACGTTGGCATCCTTACAGCAAGAGGCTATTGTATTATCAAGAGGAGGAGGAGAAGGAGGAGGAGGAGGAGGAGGAGGAGGAGGAGGAGGAGGAGGAGGAAGGGGATTAAGAGTGTAGACTCAGGATCCAGCCCATGTCCAGCTTCAAGTCTCTGGACAAAATTCCTAACCTCCCTGTGACTCTGTCTAGCAATGGTAAGACAGATTAATGGGAAGAATGATTAATAGCCAGAATAGTACGTTAGAAGATAGCTGTGAGAATTCAGAGAGTGATGATATGATCAAGGTCACTTATCACTGCTTCATCTTACGGAAAAAATAAGTCACCATGTCCCCAGCCCTGGCTCCCATCTGGACTTTTCAAAAACTTGTTTATCGTTACACACATACGGAGGGCAGTGTGCCTTTGGCGAACTGACAGAGTTATTGTTCCCCATGATAATGGGGTGACCTGGAGGCAATCAAAACTGCACATTGCAATAGGCGGCCGCTGCCAGGTGGAAGACAGCAGAGACTGCACCGGGGAGCCCCGAGTGAAAATGTGCATCCACACTCCGAACCCCTGGAAGTGGGGATCGGTACTTGAGATTCTGGCTGAAGCAGAAGGAACAAAGATGCTCTCATTAAATTCTGCATCGGCGCTAATGAACCCACTAACCTGTTTTCTTCCTTTGTACAACGGGAGGCAGATTAGCAACATTCCTAGATTTGCCACCTTTCCGGACATTGTGTTTGATCCCCCTGCCCTTGAGTAACATGGAAGGAGGGAGGTGCTCTTCATAGGATCTCTGAGCCATAATTCATCTGTCTAAGGCAGCGGTTCTCAACCTGGGGGTCGAATGACCCTTTCACAGGGGTCGCTTAAGACCATCGGAAAATGCAGATATTTACATCACGATGCATAACAGTAGCAACATTTCATGGTTGGGGGTCATCACCACATGAGGAACTGTATGCAAGGGTCGCGGCCTTAGGAAGGTTGAGAACCACTGGTCTAAGGGTTCCGTCTGGCTTTGACACTAGTTCTGGAAAGTTCATGCAGGCTTTGCTCTCCAGTCAGCTCATGGAAGTCAGGTTGGAGGGCCCCTCTTCTCTTGACACAGGGTCCTTCAGACTATCCCTGAGCCAGTCCCTGGGTCACCTGGAAGAAAGGGCCTCAGTTCAGATGTCCAGTGTGGGCAACGCTCCTGCCTGCTCAGCGTTCAGAGCGGCTCTCCTTGCTGCCATGCTCAATGATTGACAGGCAGGTGAGTGTTTTGGGACAAACAGTCCTTCCGCCCATTCCAGGCATGTAGCAAAGGCATTGCTCCCGTGGGAAGAAAGCGATGTATCTGTGGGAGAATGCTGTTCTGGCAGAGTTGTTGTAGGAACAGCCTCTGTGTCTGTATGCACACACGTGTGTGTGTGTGTGTGTGTGTGTGTGTGTGTGTGTGTGTGTAAAGCAGCAAGAGTGAAAAGTAAAGACGATGTGAATACCATGATACTATGAAAGGGCACTTCTTTATGTGAATGCTGGAAAACATAGGATGCTGAAAGACTTCAGACCATGTGTATGAGTTTGTGCCTAATTCAACATAGCCTCCTTCTTTCTTCTTCGGAATTACTGAGCCTTATCATTGGTTTTATTATGCCAACCTTCACAGAAAGGAAACACTATTGGAGAGAAATGGATGGGGAAAAAAGAATAAAAAGGAAAAAATAAAAGAGTGAAGGGAGGAGCACCAGGTATGGGACAAATAGCATCATTTGCTTCAAGCGTGAGTTGAAAGGGCTCATAAGGACCCTGTACTTTCGTGTAACCAGATGTAGTTGCATAGTCACATATGCCTTACCACTAGCCGAGTCATTTCACCATCAGCTCTCTGGTTATTTGGCCTAATGTTCAAATTCAGGAAAGAGACGATTTTCATGGAGGATTTTGATCCTTAGTGATTAACTTTGGTTAATTTCGACACAGGCTGGAACAGCCACAAATGCTTTGAATTTTAGATGAATACAAGTTTATGCTGTTGCCAATTAATTCATTTATTTTAAAATTCACCATAATACATACTAAATTGCAAGAGTATGAATTTTGTCATTGAAGAAATTAATGTCTTTGGTCAAATCAGAAAGATACAACTTCTTAATTAAGGATCATTCACATATCAAACAATCAAATTAAGACTCTCCTACACGGTTCACAGCCGGCTGGGTTAAAGGCAGTTGTTTTTCCGAACACATTCAAACACGTTTTCTCACTATCTAGAAAGGTACCTGCGCTGGATCGGAAGGGTTGATTAATTGGCAACTGAGGCCTGGGCCCCATCCCCAAATGCATAACAATAGCTGTGTGGCCTTGGGCAAGTCCCTTAACCCCTCTGAGCCCTTGCCTCCTCCTCTGCAAAGGGAGCCTCCCCCTGTCTTCCGGGCCTTTGTCCCATTATTGCTGAAGAAGAAAGTAGGCGCTAGTTGTGGAAGCCCTCTGACAAGTCACGAGTAAGCCTCTGAATGACATGTGTGTTTTATGGATCTGCACACACACACTTGCACTAATCATAAATACATAACGTGCTCTGCGTTGAATACCCAGTAGGTGTTTTGTGCTTTGCACGCATGCACTTGGAGATACCAGTCTGTGTCAGCACATAAGCGGTGTCCTCTGTGGGATGCAGTCTCGGTGACATTCTGCACATTGAGCTGCACCTGCGCGCTGGCAGATGGTGGTGTGCGGAGAAGGATTTGGCAGACACACACACACACACACACACACACACACACACACACACACGCTAAGACAGAGAGGACACCGTCATCCAATAGCAGCACCGAGCCCGCCCCTCAAGGCCAAACTGAAATACCGCTGTATCCAATGTAGCTTTCCAGGGCTCCTCTTCCCCCTACAAAAAATTAAATTTAATTTCTCCCGGATCTATGCACTTGCTCCACTTTATTGGTGTTGCCCTGAATGGTAAGCACCCAAGCTAACCCCCCAGCTTTCAGCAGGCACCACATTAAAAGACTCCCCAGCCCTCTCAGGGGTTTGTAGCTTGTGTTCTAAAATTCCACCCCTGACCCTGACCCTGACCTTGACCCAGATTAGATTGCATCCAGTTTGTAGTCTCTTGCTTTCCATCTTCAAGTCACTAAATATAAGAACTGCTAAGTAATGGGGTACAGTATTGGGCACCACTCGGGTGTTGAGGTTATGACTGAATAGGGCCGTAGACAATTAAGCAATTCCAATCTTCCAGCCATAGAGTCTTTGGAGGAGTTTCCAGGAGAGGTGGTGTCTGGTCTGAGGCCCGCAGGCCCAGAAGGTGTTCACCGGGTGGAGATGCACAGGTGATGGTCTGGGAAGGAAGACAAGGCAGATATTCCAAGTAGCACATGTGGGAGGCAGGGGAGGACCGGCTGCATGGCAGACACCGAAAGATGTTTGTTCTGGACGAAGTTGAGCAGGGAACGAAGACAGACACCTGCTTATCTCCCTATTCCCAGCGTCGCCTGCTGTTGGCACATTCACACCTGGTGTTGAGCTCTGCCATTTTGGTTGGAAGTGAAACTTTAGCTCCAACTTCCTTCCCCACAGCCTATGGATCACCTCCCCAGTTTGGCCCAACAGTTGGGTCCCTTCTTCCCTTTGTTCCCTAAAGAGACCCGCTAGGGAGGAAGTACCGTGTCCTCCCAAATGGTGAGCAACGAATGTTGTGGTTGGATCTCCCATTCTGTGGTGGCGTGTGGTGGCTGCCCTGCCTGAGACTGGGCTGCTTTCCCCTGGCCGAGGGAGTGGAAATGAGCTGCCTCCAGTCGTCTTCACGTGTAATGTGTGTGATAGCTCTCTGATTTGTTATTGCCTTTTTCCTTAATAACAATTTCATTCAAGTACTGAGATCAGTGCCTAGCAATATAGTTTCTAGCATCAATTTCTGTCGCGTCACTTTTTGGTGTAAAACACTTCAGCGACTCTGTGTTAATCTTCAGACAAATCTCAACTCTTAAGCAGGGCTCGCAAGTCCCAGCCCCCATGAGCCTGCGGCCTCACCTCCGTCCCTTTCCTCTCCCTTCCCCTTAACCCTGGCCTTGAAGTGTCTCCCTTCCTCCTCACTCGCTGTCCTTGCCCTGAGCCCTCACACCTGTGCCCCTGCTTGCCCTCCCCATCACCGCCTGACCCCATCACTCTTACTCTTCGCTAATGCCTCAGCTTATGCGCCATTTCTGCAGAGAGCTTTTCCCTGACGCTCGCCTCCTGCTTCTGTTAGAACATGGCACTTACCGTGCTTTATGGGAAGTGCTTGTTGGAATGTTTCTCCGTCCCACCATGTCAGCCTTGGCACTGTGGATGTTTGGACTGCGTAACTCCCTTGTGGCAGCTGCCCTGTGCGTGGAGGATGCTTAGCGGCATGCCTGGCCTGCACTCAGTACAAGGCGGTATCGCTTCCCGGTGATGACAACCAAGACTGTCCCCAGACTTCACCACGGGTCCCCCGGGGGATGAGAGCACCCTCATTAGAGAACCACTGCACCAGATCCTGCAGGAGGCAGAGAGTGCATCTTGCTCACCACTCCATCCCTGTCGTAGCAGGCGGTTAGCCACGTGCTGCATGAGTGAAGGTCCTTCTGCAACTCCTCCTGATTGACTGACTGACTGAAGGAAGGAACGCTGGGAAGAAAGCGTGTCACCAGCATTGGTTGTTCGGAGCCCTGTGCTTCTCTTCAGGGTTGGGTGGAATCGCATGAGCTTGGTCGTCCTCTCACTTTGGAACTGGTCCCCTCCCTGCCTGTGACATCTGTCCCGTAGGCGGCAGATTATCTGTGCTTCCTTCTAACCCCCCGCCCCCGGCCCCCAGACACCCCTTTGTGCTGCCCTGTCTACCCATCTTCTGTCTACAAAAGAGGGGAAAAAAAAGTTCGGGCTCACCGAGATTCCGCATCAAAGACGTTTAAGCTTTGCATAGGCATCCTGATTAATTAACAAGGGCTCGGGACTTACATGCACTTCCAGTTGCTTTCATCACTGCAAGAAAAGATGCCTCTTGGCAGGTACTTTCTGTTCACGGTCTAGTTCAGCGTTGCAAAGGGCATGCTTTGATGAGCTGAGCGGGTTACCATTTCTTGTGTGTAAAGGGCAATGCCTAGTAATTAAGGGACACCCCCCCTTTATGTCCACCCAGAGAAGAAAAAACCAAAATTTAGTCTCAGCTTCATCCAAAACTGACTTTTGCTGAAACTGGAGGGCTTTGCCCGATGTGAGAGGACAGAAGGGAGCCAGAGGGAAAAGAGGGCATGCGATGTAGCTGCATCCCTTTGGCTTCGAATAGAAAAGCTAACATTCATTGAACACCTACTGTGTGTGTATCAGCTCTCCCACGGTCTCAGTGAAAGAGTCAATATTATTTCATTTCACAGATGGAAGAAACTAAGTTTTGGAGATGCTAAGGAATTTGTCTAAAATATAACAAGTTTGCCAGGCACTTCTTGAATATGGTGGCTCTGATGATCTTCTTTCCTCCAAACCTACATCCCCCTCCCCAATCCACGCACCACTGTGTGTCCCCGCTTACCTCCATTTTGTACCTAAAATGGAACAAAAGAAGGGCTTATTTTATTTTTGTGCAAACAATTTATTAATTCCATAGGTAGTCAAAGTCTCATCCACTCAAGGCTGCTCTAAGTTGATTATCACCCCAACTTAGCCCCTATCACAATTCTTTTTAAAAAAATATATATTTTATTGATTTTTTTTTACAGAGAAGAAGGGAAAGAGATAGAAAGTCAGAAACATCAATGAGAGAGAGACATCGATCAGCCGCCTCCTGCATGCCCCACAGTGGAGATGTGCCCGTAAGCAAGGTACATGCCCCCAACTGGAATCAAACCTGGGACCTTTCAGTCCGCAAGCTGATGCTCTATCCACTGAGCCAAACCGGTCTCGGCATCACAATTCTTGTTTATTACTTTTTGTTTTATTCATCTTCCCATCTAAAGTATAAATACTTAGCAAGCAGGGACCTTGGCTTTCTTGATTGAATTCTATATCCTCAGTGTTTCACATAGGGACTGGCGCAGAGTAGATTTTGAGAAATAGCTGTAAATTGAATATTTACTGAGGATCTACTCTGATGACATTGCTGGTTGCTTCCTGCATCTACATATCTCTTATTTTTCCAATAACAATTTCATTCATAACCAGGAGGCCGTGCCTCCAACTAAGTAACTAAAAAGGACATCTCCAGCTGCTGTGCAATTAGGAGTGACCGTGTCACTGGTCTTCTCTTCTACCTCCCTGCTACGGGGACCGTGCATGTATGCGATGGCTGGAGCTCCAGCGCCCATTTGAGGCCAGGAAAAGCAGAGGTACACCTAGGGCTTAAGAAGCAGAAAATTGGCAGCCGCTGGGTTCCTGCTGACCACGGAAATGCTCGCACGTTTCCGCATGTTCCCAGACTTGTTTTATGTGACAGGTACATGATTTCTACATTATTACATGTATTGTTTCAGTTTTCCTGTTCATTGCCATCAAACCCGATTCCAGCTGGTAGAACCACCAAGTGCAAGGCACTGCTCTAGGGACAGTGAGGCATGCTGGCCTACCTATCCCGTGCCTGCGAGGAACTTGACTTGGATGCATTTGTATCTGATGATCACCTGATGCATTACACTCCCATCATATTAATTTTCTTTCAGCCCCCACATGGTAATCCCCACAAGAGAAGAAAAGATACAATGCTCAGTCGGATATGAATCGGGAGATACCACGTGGAGTGGGCGGGACCATGGACATTTTCACGGAGGAGACGTCCTTATATTTAGCCTTGTGTGTGAGGGAGGATGGGGATCCAGAGAGGCTAAGGTGAGGGTGATCCTCTCAGGGACAAAAAATAGAGGATGCGTCTGGGAGCAGGGCAGGTGTTCCGCTCTGTAAAGTGCGTAGAGGAAGCATATCTGCCATGTTGATGAGCATGGGCTGTGGAGTTACCTGTGGTGCCGTCTCCCCTTTTACTGGAGATGTGGCCGTGGCTGACCCTCTAACTCCTATCGGCTCCTTTTGTGTGTGTGTTTTTTTTTCTATCTGTAACAGTGGTTCTCAACCTTTCTAATGCTGTGACCATTTAATACAGTTCCTCGTGTTGTGGTGAATCGTAATGTAAATATCTGTGTTTTCTGATGGTCTTAGGCGACCCTGCTAGTGGTTCTCAACCTGTGGGTCACTGCTGTAGAGCCTAAGACCATCAGAAAACAGGTCACGACCCACAGGTTGAGAACCACTGGTCTATAAAATGAGAATAGTAACTCCTACCCTCTCAGGCTTGTCAGAATTAAGTAAGTCGGTATGTCTAGTTTCCAGAGCAGTCTCTGCATGAAACACGCACTCCCTAAAGGATAGCTGTGACTGTCATCTGGAGAAGCTAGAAGACTTCGCTGAAACTAGGGCACACAGAGCCATGGATGCCAAGTTGAGAACCTCAGGCCATGATTAGAAGGCATCAAGCAGGCCCAAACCGGTTTGGCTCGGTGGATAGAGCATCGGCCTGCGGACCGAAGGGTCCCAGGTTCGATTCTGGTCAGGGGCACGTACCTTGGTTGCGGGCACATCCCCAGTGGGAGGTGTGCAGGAGGCAGCTGATCGGTGTTTCTCTCTCATCGATGTTTCTAGCTCTTTATCCCTCTCCCTTCCTCTCTGTAAAAAAAAAATATATATATATATATATATATATATATATATATATATATATATATATATAAACACCAAACAGCTGTGGAAGGTTTCTAAGCAAAGTTGTGGGTGCCACGGTAAGAGCTATTTTGGGGGAAATCGTAATGTGTCAACATTTACCATCTTATTATGCTTTGCCTCACCCCCTCACCCCATCTGCCTACAGACCGGCAGGCCTCCTCCTCCCAGAGCACACCTTGCTGGCTCAGCAATTCCCGAGGAGGCCCTGCTCCTTCACCTGGGGCTCCGGGCCTGATGGCTGAGGGGTGCACCCCCCGCTGACCCTCAGGGCCCTGGAAAGGACTCGTGCTGGCTCACGGCTCCTGGGCCTGCTGCCCCGCTGGGATTTGCTAAAGCCTGTGATTCCTGTCTCACTCCTTCACTTCCTTGGCCCCCAACTCCCCGCCCTCACCCCCTGGGGACTGGTGTTATCCATGCTGACATCCTGACTCTCAGCCCTGGAATACAGGCCAGAGATGACATCATCGCTGGGTAATCGGAACCATTTCTTCCTCCTCCGTGGCAGCCAAAACCATGCCTCCTTCGCAAGTGTCTGCAGCAGTGGTTCTCAACCTTCCTAAGGCCGCGACCCTTGCATGCAGTTCCTCATGTGGTGGTGACCCCCAACCATGAAATTTTGCTACTGTTATGCATTGTGATGTAAATATCTGCATTTTCCAATGGTCTTAGGCGACCCCTGTGAAAGGGTCGTTCGACCACCAAAGGGGTCGCGACCCACAGGTTGAGAACCACTGGTCTGCAGAGTTGACCATACTGTGAGCCATGGACTGAAGTCTGACGCCCCACAATTTATATTTTGAAGTCCTAACCCCCCATATGCTGCTGTTTAGAGACAGAGCCTTTAGAAGGGTCATTAGGTTAAATGAGATCATGAATATGGGGATCTAATCTGATAGACTTGGTGGCCTTTGGGGAAGAGAAAGAGATCTCCTTCTCTCTCACCCCCTACCCTTCTCTCTCTCTCCCCCTCTCCCATGCCTGCACACACATTCCAAGGAAAGGCCACGTGATGATATAGCCAGAAGGCAGCCATCTGCACCCCAAAGAGAGAGCGCTCTTACCAGACACCCATCTGGCTGGCACTTTGATCTTGAACTCCCACTGTCTAGGACGGTGAGAAAATAAATTCCTCTGTTTAAGCCCCTCAGCCTGTGGAATGGAGTTATGGCCGCCGGAGCTGACTAATACCCTGTGTCTACATTTGCTGGGCGTTGTAATGACTGTGGCTGCACAGATGGCCTTCTGAGCTTGGGAGCCACTGAAGGCCACTTGAGCTAGCAGGATGCACCCCTCCGTTGCTAGCTTAGCAATGCCCTCCTGGTCTTCTCTGCCAGAGAACAAAAGATTAAGTGTTTCTTTGTCAGATTCCTGGCGACCAAGCTCGAAATCAAGGGCTATTGCACCTGCGACCATTTAGCAGCCAGAAAGTCGTTTCCAATGTTCTCCCCCAACTTCCCACTTCCATTTTGACATTTCAAGCATCTTTCATTTAACATGTCTACACCTGGACTTAGTCAAACACAAATCACAGATGCAACATATGTTAGAATAGGGACAAGAGGAAGCCAGCCAGGCACCTGCCTTAGTCCAGGTAAAAATAGAAACAGAAGTTTAAAAAAAAAATTAAGTATATATGCTCATTGCTGTTTCACCCAATTTTTATTCCTTCGAGAGACAACAGGGAGATGAATATTCATGGTGAGAAACGTGAGGCTTTGTCCTGGAAAGCGTAATTAATGTTTGCTATTTCAGATTTCATTAGCGCTTTAAATTTGGGCAGCCCATTTTGGAGAGAATGTTGTTCCTTTCCTCCCTCGCCTTTCTCTTTCGTGTCCCCATACCTCCCTAAACTCCACATCCTGTTCCAAGAGCTAAGTCAGACACTCGTTTTTACAGACATGAAATTCAGGAGGGAAGAGGGGAACCGACTTTGACACAGAAATACCCAGGCGAGGCAGTGCAAGCGGTTACTCCAGGCAGACAATCGGGTATTAAAGGGAGGTGGGGGAGGGGGGAGGGGAAAGGGAGAGGCTGCACATTTCTGGTGCAGAAGGCTCATGTGTTGTCAGTGGCTGCACTTCGCGCACCTCAGCAAGTAGTCAAAGTGGACGCTTCGATAGCTGGTATCCCTGAGCTGGCTTCCTCTATCGGTGTGACTGGGGAGTTTGCAGACTCTGGGCATTGCTAAGCTAGCAACGGAGGGGTGCATCCTGCTAGCTCAGGTGGCTTTCAGTGGCTCCCAAGCTCAGAAGGACATCTGTGCAGCCACAGTCATTACAAGGCCTTACCTGCTTTGGGGAGTTTCACTGTCAGGAACTAAGGCTTTTCTGATTGACTCAAGTGATATGCCAGCAGCCTCCCCTGTATCCAACAGCTGCTCTCTGCCAGGCCCTGGGCATAGGTGTGTATGATTGTTCTCTCTGCAGGTTACCTGTTGTTGCATAACAAACCCCCCCAGATGCAGTGGCTGAAACAAGGATTATTTGATATTACAGCTCCACGTCTGTGGTTTGGTGGAGGCCCACTCTCTAGTCTAGGCTCATGAATGGGTCAGGGTGTCGCCTGGGGTTCCGCTCTGAGCTTAGCTTGGTTGCAGCACCGTAGCTGGGCAATCTCTGCTGCACATGCTGTTCAGCCTCTTCTGAGACCATAGGCTAGCCCCGGTCCGTGCTTGTCCGAGGGTGTGCGCAAGAACAAGACAGGAAGCCGAAACACACAGGCTCAGACTGGCCCACCTCTCCTCTGCCTTGTTCTGTGGGTCAAAAGAGGTCGCATGGCCCAGCCTGACTCGGGGGGGAGAAGACAGGCTCTGCCTCTGTAGCAAGAGCCTCTGCACAGACACCTGCAAAGGCTGCAGACGGGGGAGAGGCGAGGCTGGGGCCAGACTAGAAGCTACTGCGTTCCGCGCTCCTAATGGCTCAGGGAGAACCTTGCCCAGGCTACAGTATGTTGAAGTCGGAAACAAGTGTTTTGGACTTTAAAGACCTCTCCCACCCTAACCATTTTGGCTCAGTGGATAGAGCGTCGGCCTGTGGACTCAAGGGTCCCAGGTTCGATTCTGGTCAAGGGCATGTACCTTGGTTGCGGGCACATCCCCAGTAGCAGGTGTGCAGGAGGCAGATGATCATTGTTTCTCTCTCATCGATGTTTATAACTCTCTATCTCTCTCCCTTCCTGTCTGTAAAATATCAATAAAAATAAAAATAAAATAAAATAAAAGACCTCTCCCTTCCTTTACCTCTGTCTCCTCTAGCTGGGCCGGCCCCAAAGGCTACACTCAAACTTGCCTCCTCACTTTTGGATCAGGTTGTTTTTCAGGAGGAACATTCCAAAGACACTACCCTCATGCAGGGACTTGTCTTGTTACGGCATCGAATAATGAGGATTATGACAAAGGAAACGATGATGGCAATGATGATGTTTGCTTTCATTGGTGATGTGTCTGATCTTGATTCTGGGAGGAAGTAGGAAGCAGTGGTGGTAACCGGGAATTCAGATAAGACTGCCTGAGATGGAATCCTGGCCCCATCACTTCCTCACTGTGTGGTCCTGGATACGGAATTTCACCTTTCTGGGCTTTAGCTTCCTCCTGTATCAGACGACAGCACCGTTCCCCGCTCTTAGAATTGTGGAAAGGGACCCATGAGGTGAGACCTTCACAGCATTCAGCATGCTGCCTGGTCCATAAATGTAGGGACTCCATTAATGCTACTTATCATTATTTTTGTTGTTGCGGCCATATGTTCAATAGTGTCCTAAATGCTGTTCACGCATTGTGACATTCAAATCGCACAGTGATTAGTCAAGGGATTTCTGATGAATTTTGCCTCCCTGACCTAGAAGTTTATTTTCTTGCAGCTGCTGTCCCCATTAGGGTCTCCTAGCACCTCAGTATATCACTTGTGGAAGGTAGTCAAAAGCCCCACCGTATTCTCTCAAGCTGAAAGGTGCTAGCTTTGGAACAAGACACGCATTTCTTTCCGAGTGTCATCCTGTGAACCCTGCGAATGTTGCCTTTTCTGTCTCACAGTCCATCTGCACCAGCCACCTGCTCTTCCAAAAACACAGACACAAACAAAAACACGGTAGGCGAAACTAAAGCACATGCTGGGTGAATTCGGTCCCCCAGGGGCTGTGTCCAAGGCAAGGGAGGATGGGCTAAATATTCTCTCTGTTGATGCCTTCCATGATTTACAAATTTTGGCACAATGACCCTCATTTCTAGGGGCCCTCCTGGTGGGAAATGAAAGTCATCAGTCACCAGCTACCTTTGGGGTGCATGGGAGAATGGGGGAGGCCAGAAAGTGCGACAGAAACACTTAATAATCAGGATAAAAGCTCTCAGAAAAGGGCATTGAGGTTAGACCGTCCGATCCGGGTGTCATGCATCCAGGTTTTTGATTTACAGATGGTAACGACTTTGAGGCTCAGCATGCTGACAGCTTCTTCGCAACCCTGGAAAGGGACAGAGGTGTCACTCAGCAATCAGAACATGGCCAACCAATACTCATCTCTATAGATTTTCAGCATTACCCCTTGGGTCAGCTCCTTCTACTCATTTGCTTCAAATGGATGCAAATTCCTTCCATCTGTCTGGGGATTTGCTCTTAACCTGAGATAATGGGACTCAGCAGCCAAAGAGGGATCTTTCATTCTTTCCATCCATTATTACTCCCCTGATTATTTTGGTGCCCTCGCATGCAACTCAAGGATAATCAGAGTTTGTACGTTGACTGCATTATGAATCCCGGATCCCAAGCTTTCCCAAGCCACCATGGAGCCTTGGAAACCAAGTCTGCCTGGCTTGTTTAGCACCGAATACAATGCCTGACACAAAATAAGTATTTAATATATTCTTATTTTAAAAAATAGGTTTTATTGACTTTTTAGAGAGAGAGGAAGAAAGAGGGATGGAGAGAAACATTGATGAGAGAGCAACATCATCGATTGGCTGCCTACTGCATGCCCCCAATAGGGGGATCAAGCCCACAACTTGGGCATGTGCCCTGACCGGGAATCAACCGGTGGCCTGTTGGTTCCTGACTTGATGCGCAACCACTGAGCTACACTGCCAGGGTTAGCAAATTCTTGTTGGAATAATGAGTGCATCAGTCTTCCTGCTTCTTGAATCTCTTCAGAGCTCCTTCACCACTCATGTATTCATCTATTCATCTGTTCAAGAAATATGTACCAGGACTTGGCTTGGCCTTTGGGTTTTTGCATATGTGACAAAAGATGAATCAGACCATCTCTAGCTTCAAGAAGCTCAGAGTACAGGAAAGGAGATGAGACTTTGTATCAGCCAGTTATTACTGCAACAATGCGGTGTGATAAAAAACCGCTCTAAAAGTCAATGGCTGAAAAGGGCCATCATTTGTCCTCACTGAAACCTCTGAAGGTTGACTCGGGGAACCTGCTGATTTAGGCTAGTTTGGCTAGGCTTGTCTCCAAGCTGTGGGTTAGGTCCGGGTCTGTTCTCATATCTGTCATCCTACTTTGTCTGGTGACTATGACAACACAGAAGCACAAAGAGGCAGCCCCCCTACAAAAGTGTTGGCCCAGGACCTAGCCAATGCAGGTCACACAGCCAAGTTCAACATCAGCAAATTCTCTCCCCTCACAGGGAGAGGAGGAAGAGTGAATATTTGCTGGGCAATAATCTAAAATATCACTGTCTTGCATGCCAGTAACACATGTGCTAAAATATTAAATGTTATAAGTAAGTTACATAAGGAATAAGGACAGCCCTAGCTGGGTTGGCTCCGTGGATAAAGCGTTGGCCTGCAGACTGAAGGATCCCAGGATATATTCCAGTTAAGGGTACATGCTGGGGTTGAGGGCTTGATCCCCAGTGGAGGGAAGTCAGGAGGCAGCTGATCAATGATTCTCTCTCATCGTTGATATTTCTCTCTCTCCCTCTCCCTTCCTCATTGAAATCAATAAAAACATATTTTTTAAAAAAGAAATAAGGATCTGTAAAAGGAAAGGATTACATATAAATGATATGGTGAGAACCAGAAATGGCCCTGAAGGATGGATTGTATAGGTGCAGGCAGAGCACTAGTTTGAGAAAAATAACCTGGCCCGAGGTAACAGGGAACTTGGAGTATGTTCCAGAAATAGTAAGGAGATTTATTTTGATGAGAGCAAAAGTCACAGGGAAAAAAAAAAAAAACCTGAGACAGTAGATCAGAAAGGTTGTTTGGGAACTTAAACATCTCACTAATGGGTTACATAAGACCTGGAGCAACAAAAATTAATTCGAGAATAACAAGTGAGAATTAAAGCTAACAACCATAAAACAGCACATTGTGTCTTGGCAAGGTAGGCATTAGACAATATATTAGTTCCTAAGAATCTCCATAGTTGTCAGGGAGAATGAACTAGCGGTAGGCCAAGGTGATAAATAGTAGACATTACACTTTTTCAAGTATTATTTTTTCCCAGTGAATCTTAGTGGGCGTCTTAAACCTCGGGCTTAAAGCCATGACTGCAGAATGTCTCTCCCCAGGGCAGTTTCCTCCCGGTTCCCTTCCTGTCAGCGGGAGCAGAGACCCCTCCTGCCGCCCACGGGGAGGGTGTCTCACCAGCTGCTGGCAGGCTGCTCCGAGAGAAGGGATGCTATGAGGGTCTGGAAGCCGGGGAGCAGCAGAAGGCAGTGCTGCTTCTGTCTGAGCCATCTCCCTCATCCCCCAACCCGTCTTCAGTTAACAATGTGGCTGACATTCATAAGCACACGAAGCATAATGTCCACAAGCCATTGTTTTTAAATTATAAAGTATATTCACTAGTTAATAAGTGCATGCATGTGTTCATGTCTTCAACAAGTACTTAGTGGGCATCTCTTGGCTGCCTCAAGGTTGCATACACAGCAGTGAGCAAGAGAAACATGTCATTTTCCCATAAAGCTCTCATTTGAGTGACGGAGACAATCCATCAATCAGTCCAGGAATCAGCTGTAGTGAAGAAAACGTCAACATGGAAGTGATGGTGAATCGGTGCCCTTTGGGAGCAGGGAGTCATGGAAGTCATCTTTCTAGGAAAGACATCGCACTGAGGGTCAAACAACAGCGAGGAACAAGGGATTCACCCCTCTATACCAGCCAGGGGATGCGTGCAACTGGGGTTGCATGACTCAACCCCTCCCCCTCTTACCTCTGTTTTCTAATTGGTAGGAAGAGGGTAATAGAACACCACCTTCTTCCTTGCATTCAGGGGGAGATTAAATACGTTATTATTCGCAAAGTGCCCAGAACAGCACCTGGCACATCAAGCAACTTCAGTCTGAAGGTGGAGGCAGACAAGCAGATGCTCTTTATCCTCTGCTCCTGATAGGTGCAAGGTGCTATGAGCGATGAAAGGAGGGTGCCTACCCCAGCCTGGGCCATCTGAGAAGTCTTCCTCTGGGAATGATGCTAAGCCAACACAGAGAGGATGGGAATAACATGGGTTAAGTACATAGCTCTTGATGCTAGGCAGATTTCTTATTAGTTGTAGAATATACTATTCACGGCAACTTTGTGAGGTAGATATGATTATGCCAAGATGAAGAATCATATCACTGTTCATGTATCTTAGCCATGACATTATGGCAGGGTTAATATTCTAAACCAAGGTACTTTGTACTAACCCAACAGAAACTTTTATTTCACCACTGTTGCTTTTGACCAAGAAAGTCTAAGGTACTACAATAGTTAACATTTAATAATTATTAATATAGACTTCATGCCTTTCATTTATTAGTTCATTCAATCTTCATTCATCTCCACAAAGTATGTGCCTTAATTGTTGTCAGATTAAAAACAAAACAAAATAATAAACAAAGGCTAATTAATTTTACGCTATGGTCACACAGCAAGTTTTAGAGTCAGGGTTTGAATTTAGACAATCTGATATAAGAGCCCATGAGTTTATTTGCCATCTATGCTGTCTCTCACTTTAGGGTGAAAGAGGCTTAGATTAGCTGTAGGGCTTGATTCAGGACCCAATTCTTCAAACTTGTTATCTGCCCAACCTTGGATAAATGACATCTTTGAATTTTATTTTTAGTCATTTGTAAATGAGGGTAGAAATTCCTGTCCTAATGGCTCACAAGGTTGTGGATGGCAAATGTTATGTTGCTGAGTATAGACACATTCAATGTAAGTGGAAATTATTATGTGTGTGTGTGTGTGTGTGTGTGTGTGTGTTTTTAATACCCAGGCAGATCATTGTGGAGGAACATGGACAGGCATTATCTGATAGGGAGAAAAATACAGATATCTTCCAGATACTTGGAGAATTATCATGAAACTTACTCTATGTGATTTTCCCCACATAGGGAATTTGAATCAATAGTGGTAGATTCAACATGGAAAATAGAAATCAGTACATTTTATTGGTCAGAGCTGATCAAAAACAGACCCAGTTTTCAATGGAGATAATGGGTTTCCCACTATCAGTGTGTGCAAGCTCTAGGGCCTTATGGCTGGGGAGCTTATAATGGGGAAATCTACATGCTGGAGAGATTTACACCTGGAAAGCTGTGACAGGTGCTATGCTGCACGCCTGTTGTCTTTGCTTGTGCTACTCAGGTCCATTCCCCACCTGAAGCCAAAGTAGCATTTTAAAAATATAAGTATACTAGAGGCCTGATACATGCGGATTCCTGCAAGAATGGGCCTTCCTTCCCCAGGCTGCTGGCACCACTTTTGCTCTGGCCCGGAGCCAACTTTCTACCTTCCCATGCTGCCCAGAGGCCCAGAGCAGCTGGGGCAGTGCAGTGCGGAACGCCTGCAACATTGCCATGGCTATCATGCAAGTGTCCTGCCCCTGGCCACTCAGCGCCTGTGTACACAAATTAACCTGCCATCTTTGTTGGGTTAATTTGCATACTCACTGCTGATTGGCTGGTGGGTGCCGTGAAGGAACAGTCAATTTGCATCTTTCTCTTTTATTAGTGTAGATGATTATGCCATTGACTTATGTAATATTGCCCATGGCTTTCCATTTAAAATTAGAATGAAATCCAAACTTCTTACCATGGCCTACATAGATCTGCATAATGGAAGCCATACTAACTTTCCAAGACTCATTCTATCCTTTTTTAGTCTTCCCTCTCAGCTCTCAAGCCATACCAATGCTTGACCCCTAGATTTTGCCAAATTCTCTCTCAGAGTCTTTGTTCTTCCTGCTCCTTCTGCCTGCAATTGCCCCCTGAGTTCCCTCCCCGCCTCCTGCATCCATCATAACAATAACTATTCATTCTTCCTTGTTTCTGATTAATTGTCACATTGTCAGAGATGCATCACTCGGTCCTCAAATAGAAATTCACAACTCTCTCAGTATTCTACTGTGTAGAACAACCTTCTTTTCCATCATAGAATGTTGCATGATGGTCTCTTTTGATTGTGGTAAGGACAATTAACATGACCTACCCTCTTTCAAATAGACTATTGTTAACTACGGGTGTAATGTCTGTCGGACAGCAAGTCTCGGGAACTTAATCATCTTGTGTAACTATAAGTTTATCCCCGTTGACCAGCTTCTCACCATTTCCTCCTCCCCTATATTCATTTTTGATTATTAGTTTTTGTCTATCTCTTGACTAGGCTGTGAGCTCCATGAGTGCATGGACCCTTTTAGTCTTATCCATTACTATATCCCTGTTTCTGGAGCATCATCCTCTATAAGATCCATGCAGGAGGGATGAGAGAAAAAAAGGAGGGAAAAGAGAGGAATGGATGGAGAAAGAAGGAAGGGATCTTTTGAATTTAAATATATATATTTTTTCTTTTTTCACTCTGTAGACTAGAGCTTCAGTTAAACACACACACACATACACACACCACCACCACCATACAGAAAACTACATATGTATCATATATGGTGCCCAGGGCTAGGAAGAGGGACTCCCAATAGGTTTTGCTGGAAGTTTCTCTAGAATGAGATGGATGCAGCTGGACCTTCAGGAGACACAGGGCGGCTGCAGAGCCCAGTTGCTGAGTGTGCAGATTCCCGTACAATAGTCATCAAATATAGCTCAGTAAGTGGGTCAGGAGTGGGGAGCGGCCTCTGCCTTTCTGTGGTCCATGGAGCATGGCCCTGGGAATGCTGTTTCCTTAAAGGTCTCAGACAGCGAGAGAAACCGGGAAAGGAGGCATGGGGTTGGGAGTCCCGGCGATGCTACCCATGCTGTCATAACATGTGCAGGAGACATGAAAAGCAGGCAGTCTTGGCGTTTCACCACAGCTCATCAACCACACCGGCACCTGTCCCTCAGTGTAATAGAGAGGCTGTACCTTTCCCATTTTATAGATGAGGAAGTGATGCTAGGAGAGAGAAATAACTTGCCCATGCCATCAAATACATAAAGTTAGCAACTGGGAAAGCTGGCATTTGAGCCCTGGCTCCTAAGGTTGCTAAATAGCATTACTTAAAAATGCAAAGCAGCAGGCATCCGCAAAGAGCAGAAAGATGCAGAAAGTGAGAAGACGTCTGCTCTCTCCCTACTATTTAGGAGGTCACCCAGGTTTAAATGGCAGAGGTGAAATTCAAAACCAGTGTTGTCTTCTGCCAGAGGCTGTTTTTAGCAAAGTAATTGTATCATCCCTGCTACAAAAGTATGGAAACTCTTAACCTTGACACCGTATGGTCTTCTTGGAGGATGTGGCCGATGGTGGACCCATGAAGTGGGCACAAACAATGGGCAATCAGAGGCCCCTAACCCCCTCTCCTGTCCTTGAAATGCATATTCCACCCACCGTTCCCATAGCCTGAACCACTTCAAAGAGGCACCCTGGAGAGACCACCTGGACAGTATAATGTCAACGAACGCTGTTAAGGCCTTGGTTGTCCAAGATAAGCCCCATAGGTAAGTTCCCCTGCTTGTTAAGCATGCCCCCTCCCCATCTGGAGCAGTCCACCTCATTCTTCCTTCTCTCCTTGCCCTCGTGTGGCAAGGAGAACTTAGAAGGATTTTATTAGACGTAAATTGCCCAGCATATTGCATTTCCTGTGTGTTTCCGATTCTTCCCATGTAAAGCAGAGATTGAGGTAGTTGTAAAAATTAAATAAGAAATTGTGTTCCTTGCCTAACTCATAGTAAGCATCCAGAAAATGTGAAAATAGTCCCTCTATGCTGACATTGCCTTCACCATTTCAAAATAGAATAATATAAATAATGTGATACCGAAAGAAAAATGGCCTAGTACTCTATAGCAGAGAATAAAGCTTACCTTTTTTATAGCACTATCCCCATGCACCAGGATAGCAGTTCAGCTTCAATAAACATAGAACAGATGCTGCAAGGCTACTACTTTTTTTTTTTTTTTTTTTTTTTTTACCTAAAGCAGGGTCCCAGAGAGAAAGGGATCCATTCAGGAAGAGCTAACACGGCCCACAAAGAGGATCCTCAAAAATACAGCAGTAGTAGGATTTGTAAGAAATATAGATCCCCAGAAACACCCCCACTAATAGTTGTTAATGGAGAAAGAAGATGAGTCTATAAAGAAGGAGGAAGGACACAGGAATGGGTCAAATGATTAACTAGGCAAAGAGGTAAAGAGGTACTGAGATTTGGGCACAGGCGAATGAATGATGGGGATGAATTAAAGATGAGTGGGCTTAAAAAAGAAAATGCAACAGAATGAATGAGGAAAGAGAGAGAGACTTTCAAGGGGTAGCGGGAGGAATTTGAGTGGATGGTGTAAGAAGGATATGAACGACTGCAGTAAATCACTGAACAAGAAGGGGTTGATTTAGGGGGCTGGGAACCGGGAGAGCGGAAGGTAGTGAGAGGTATGAGCTGCAGATGAAAGATAATAAATTTGAGAATTGTTAAGGGAAAGAGAGAAGTACTGGGTTGAAGCAGAAATCAGTCAAACAGATGCAAGTACAAATGAGGAAAGACAACGGTGATTAAAATATTCTTTCATTTTTCACGAAAGAGAAGTTAGAGACAATGGTGAAAGTTGGCTCTAAATGAGATAGAGTGGCAGTGTTCTGAAAAGGGAAATGAGAAATGGAGAGATGAAGGCAAAGAGACACAGAGGTCACAGAAGGAACAAATAAACAGACATTTGGAGGTAGGCTCAAGCTTCTATTACTGAGGACTGACTATGTGCCAGAGAATAACAGGTGCTCCCATTTACATCTGTTGGTTCGTTCCCCTATCCATTCCCCCACTTATAGCAAAAGAAATGAAGGCTCAGAGAGGTTGTTACTCACTCAAAATTAGCCAACTTGTACGTGGTAGAAAAAACAATCTGAACTTACATCCGAGAGGTTTCAGAGTCAAAGAAACAGATAGCAGTAATAGATGTGTTTGTAGTGATCGATTTTGGAGACATCCACAGTGAAATGACAAGCTCTAAAGTTGACCTCAATTTTGTAATTGATCCTCTACCAAATGGTGGAGCTGGGATCTACATAGGTCAAGATGCTGAGGGGTGGCAGAGCTAAGACAAAGAGTACCTGGGGGAAGGTGGCTGAGAATGATGAATCCATCACCATGCTGCAGGGAGAGTTAAAAAGGACAGTGTGAGTGACAGAGAGGGCCATCAGTGATTGACAGGAAGAAAACAAATGGTGGATTTGTGGGTAGGAAAAGGCCTGGTGGAAGATTGAGCTTAGACAGAGTAGAGACAAAGCAGGAGATATCAATTCTCCTCCTGAACTGGAGTTTGGGTTCTAGAGATCATCTTGAGGGCAACAAAGACTGTTGCCCTGGCCAGTTGGCTCAGTTGACTAGAGTGCTGTCCCCTGCACCAAAGGGTTGCAGGTTTGATTCCCAGAGAGGCTGCATATCTGGGTTAGATCCCTGGTCAAGAGCTGCATAGGAGGCAACCGATCAATGTTTCTCTCTCTCTCTCTCTCTCCTCGCCCTTCCTCCCTCTCTTCCTTCCTCCCTCTCTCCCTCCACAATCTGGCCCACCAAGAAAAGAAAGACAGAATTCAGAGCTTAAACATTCAAAATCAAAAAAGAAATGCCAATGGCTGGAACGGAGTCATGGCAGTGAGGATCTTGTTACATGGGGCTGGATTGGGAAATAGCGAGACACCATAACATGTCTGGATTTACTTAGAACCTCAGTGACAACCTAACATGGGCTCTAGATGTTCCTACATGTGATCTCATTTAATTCAGAAAAGCAGGTGCTACTTTCCTCATTTCACACGTGAGAACATGACAGGTCTAGTAGGAGCATGACTTGCACCAGTAGTAGAGAACCAGCAACAAGGATCCCTAAAACAAAGCCTCCCTAGTCCCCGCTTTTCCAGCTACACAAGACTGCCTCAGCCAGGCAGTGTGAGTAGAAGGACTTAGAAAAACACCCCACACAAGCAGCATAGAGTATGAAGGAAGGAGGAGGGAAAGGGGAGGGAAAAAAATGTTGCAAAACTCCTATAAAGAGAAATATTAAAGATGAAGCAAGAGGAAGCATTTGCTGGGAGGACTGGGGAGGCGTTAGGAAGAATGAGAAGGAATTTCTGATCAGTGGAGTCAGAGATGGGAATATAAGGGGACCCAAAAGGGGAATAAATTACATCGATCATAAAATGTAACTAACTTAATCAATACTGAAAAGTGACGGAGTTAGGAGGAAGGGAGAAGGGAAAGGGAGAAGCAGAGGGGGTGGGGAGAAGAGTGTGCCCCTGGCCAAGGATATTAAGGTATGCTGGGGAAGGCTGGGCGCAGGGAGGCGGCGTGCTGTGGAAGATGGAGCCGGGATTCAGGCATCAGACAGCCTTGCGCTCCAGAACTTGATAATTACAGGATCCCAGTCAACTTCCTCAGCTTCCCCGAACCTCAAATTGCACATCAAATGGGGATAACAAGCCTTCCTCCAGATGTTGCCCGGAGGATGCATCTCAGCAGAAGCTATAAATTATGGAGCACCTACTATGTTAAGTTCTTTGCGTAATGATTTCTGAAGCCTCGCTGCCACCAGAAGGCAGGCATTATCATCCGTCACTGACATCCTGTACCAAGTTCTGAAGTAGTAAAATATGCACTCAGAAACAGGAGTTCTTTTCCGGCGGTCATCCCTGATTCGACACTGGAGTTTGTCCTCTTCAAAGTGAAGGGCACATTTCTTGCCTGCCTTTCCACCTTGTCTTTGCTCCCTCCCTCACCCCTTCACTGAACTTCTCTTCACATGCTTTGCCCTCTCTGCCCTCCATTTGTTCCACATTCTGTGTTCTCAGGCAGGTGTCTTAGTGGCAAGCAATGGGTACCAGTTCTGGATGATTTAAACAGAAACAGAATCTGGTAACGTGATAGCAGATTACTTAGAATCTCCAGGATGGCGTGGGATCTGGGCTTTAGGATCCATGGAGTCAAGAGCCTCCCTCCCAACCACAGCCCAGAACCGGCTGATGGAGCTATTATTTTAGCCTGGCATACAGAGGGCAAGTCACACTCTTGACCCTAGTGACCCTCGGGTCTGAGCAGGGCTGCAGGGACCACATTCACTAACAAGAAGACCTGCAGGCACCTGCTCCAACAGTTTCCACTGTGGTTCCCAAGGGCATTCTGCCTGATTCCAGCTTCCTTCCCAGCACCTGGGGTGGGTGGATCTGATTGGCGAGTTCTGAGCCATGTGCCCAAGTCCCAGCTGCAATGGAGGCTGAGAACGTATCCGGAAATTTTAGCTTCTTTGTGGGAGGTGGACTGTGCCGCAGAGAGTGATTCATTTGGATGCTGAGCAAATGCAAAGATCCCAAATGCCAGCTGTGGCCTGGATGGTCTTACCCCCATGCCACTAATTCTTCATGGCTCAGCTCCAATGCCACCTCCTCTGGGAAGCTTTCTTGGATTTCTCTAAGTATAAGTTTCAAAGCACCTCATAGAAGAAACTGCCCGTTTGCTGCCTGTCTGCATGGTATCTCAGATATCTCCGTGCCTGCCTCACTCACCCCCTAACTCCTTATTATTATAAGTTCTTTGAGGGCAGGAGCTGTGTTCATCCATCTCTGCACCCCCATAGAGTGCTGGGGAGAATCCCTGGATATCCAGTTGTGAATGAATGAATGAATGAATGAATGAAAGTGTTGGTCACATTTGACAGGCCTTTGTACCAGAGGTCCATGAAGGACTCGCGCGGATTCTGCCTTACATAAGGGAACCCTGTTTTCCTGGTGTGCACTTCTATAAATGGACTGTGTCAGCATATTTGAAGAAAGGGGCATAGAAAAATCGGAAAGCCCCATTGCAGAGGGTAGTGGCGGTTTGTAAGGATACAAAGGAGAGACTGAGGGAGGCAGGGTGGCATATTTTGGAGGAGTAAACGAACTGAAGCAGGCATCAGAGTGGCAGGAGAGGATTTAGAACCAGAGGACTTGAAAGGCCAGATCCTCCCCCACCCCCAAGTCCGCAGATTCGTAAACTGAGCTAGGCGAAGCACTCCTTGCAAACCTCAGAGCTGAAACAGGCCCCAACTCACGCCTGCTGATGTGGATTTCACAGCTTTGATTGGTGGGCTTCCCCAAGGTCACTGGGGACAGTGCGATTTAATGGAAACCGCCAAGAACTGGGAGCCTGAAGTTCAAATTACAGCACTTCTGCTCATTACCTGTGTGACCTTGGGAAGTCCCTTCACCTCCCTAACCTTCTGACCTCGGTTTTCTCACCTGGAAAATGGGAATCGTAATATCCATCTCATGGGATTATGATTATGCCTAAACACTAGGACATGTGCACTGTAACAGGTGGAAAACGCTTCGTAAACATTAAGTCCAAGGTCACAAAATAGGTTCTGATGTTTCCTCCTTCTCAGTCCTCTGTCTTTACCCCAAGTCATTAAAAAAAAAAAAAGGTAGCTAAAATGTGAGGGGAGAGGGGAAAAGGCTATTCCTGTAAGGGTTAAAGAAAGAAAGAAGAGGCAGAGTAGGGAAGAGAAGCGAAG
>JAAGEH010000124.1:3903077-3973540 GCA_011751065.1 Lasiurus cinereus
GCGGCGGGCGCACAGGTGGTTGGCGGGGACTCCGGGGCTGGCGGTCCCGGCGCGGCGAGTGCGTGGCGGAGCCGGGGCGCCAGCCTCTCTGCGGCGGGGACCTGCGCCCCGGAGGCAGCGCAGACGCGGAGCTCTGCCGGGTCCGTCCGGCACCCAGGACCCCGGCGCTGAGGGTGCTGGAGCTGGGGGACCCCCGGCCCTGAGTGTGCCGGAACTGGGGGGTCCCTGGCGTTGAGCGTGCTGGAACTGGGGAGTCCCCGGCTCTGAGGGTGCTGGAGCTGGGGGGTCCCTGGCGCTAAGGGTGCTGGAGCTGGGGGACCAACCCCGGCGCTGAGGGTGCTGGAACTGGGGGAGTCCCCGGCGCTGAGTGTGCTGGAGCTGGGGGACCCGGCGTTGAGGGTGCTGGAGCTGGGGGACCCCGGCGTTGAGTGTGCTGGAATTGGGGGACCCCGGCGCTGAGTCTGCCGGGACTGGGGGGTCCCTGGCGCTGAGGGTGCTGGAGCCGGGGGACCCTCGCTCGGCGCACCCCTCCGCTCGCAGGGCAGGGGTCCGGCGCCCGCTGCTCCGTGGGCACGGTCCCCGCCGCCGGGCGGCCGCCCCTTGGCCCTCGGGTCGGAGTCGCGGTCTCTGCTGGAAGGGACAGATTTCACCCAAACCTGAGCGCGGCAGCCCGGGAGCCTCGCCCTCCCCCGTAAACGGGGTTCCCGGGGGCTGCGTGACCTTGGCCGAGTCGCTTCCCGCGCGGCCCTGCGCTGCCTCTGTGCGCGCGGCGGGCAGGGCCCAGGGCCCTCTGAGCCCCGGTCCTGAGCCCCGGTCCCCGCCGCTCGCTCTCCGCTCCCGCACCCTTGGCCGCCTCCTCCCCCTTCTACCCGCCCCCGCCGACAGCCCGGGCCGGTGACAGCGATAACTTAAAGCCAGCACCGCGGGGGGGGCGGGGGGGGGCGCCCGCGGAAAAGTTAACGGGAAAGTTGTCCAGCCGCCGGGGCCGCTGGCTCCCAGCGCGCCTCCCGGAGGAGCCGGCCTTCCGGGGAGCCGGGAAGCGCCGCCGACTCCCCACCCGAGTAGCTGAGAGCCTCCTTTTCTCCGGGAGCCTCTCAGACACCGGGCTCCCCGCTCTGCCGCGTTCCTTCGCCGGCCGCCGGCTCTCCCCTCCCCTCCCTGGGCTGGGGGCTCGGGGGGCTCGGCTGGTTGTGGGAGTCTGGTCTACAACTGCGGCGCCTATTGGGCTCGGGGGCTGCCCGGGATCCTGCCTTCCTGAACCCTCCTCAGCTCCGTCATGGGAGGGGGCGGGGGGCTGAGCCTGCGTGGTCTGCACCTGCCAAATCTTGGCTGGGACCCCTGAGGTTAACTCCTCGCTGGCCCGAGGAGCCCCAGAGAGTAAACACCGGAGTAGACTCCGCTCTCCTGGGAGCCACCCTATTTGTCTGGGTTTTTTTTTGTGTGTGTGACCCTTCCCTGCCCCTTCCCTGGCTCCCCGGCTGCCTCTGGGGGTTTGAGCCAGTGCCAGGCCCCTCCTGCTCTGAGCTGGAGCCCAGCTTTCTGGCCCTGGGGCTCTCCCCATCCCGCCGAGCTTTCTGGGAGGCCCAGGGGGAGGGTGCCTGCCTGCAGGACCCCGGGAGACTTCCCTTGTCTGTTGTGTGAGACACACATGCTCACATACACACGCACACACACGCACACACATGCGCACACACACGCACACACAGTTGCACCCATGGGGCTGCTCATTCCCTCTGAAGGGACTGAGGGAGGAGATGGGGTTCTTTAGGGGAACAGCTAACTTCGGACTCAGGGCCAGCTTCTCCTCCTTCCCCCAGAGGACACATTTGGTGTCACTTCCAGTCTCCACCTTCCTTCCTGGCCCTGGCAATCTCTCCACAGCTACAGTGGGGCGCCCTGGAGGTCAGGCATGCAAATCTCCCTAAATGCCTGGTCAAAGGAGGGGGAAGGGGAGCTTTCTTGGATGTGGTGTCACTTGGAAGCGAGGACCCCAGAGCATTACAATTCCCTAAGGATGTAGAGGGGATTCAGTTCAGCCCTTGAATACGAGTCGCCCCCAAATTCCTGGAGCTGTCAATCTCTGCCACTTTAAACTTTGGTTTTCCAGAGGGAATGGGTGGGGAGCTGGAAGTCTCGATTCCCCTGGGACTGGGGAGTGAGCTCCTGGCGCCTCCATTGGGAGCCTTCCGCCTCCTCTGACACAGGTGACTGAGCCTGGAGCCTGCGGACAGCCTGCCGCAGAGTGGCCCTGTCCTCCTTGTCAGCTCTGAGCCCTTTGGGATGTATGTAGGGGATGGGGTTCTCACCTCCTCCCCCTCCCCCTTCTCCCCCCTCCCCCTTCCCCCCCCCCACTCTGTGCCCTGGACTGGCAGCTCAAGGCGCTCCCTCCCCGGGGATTTGGCTGGCGAGGTAGTCACCAGATGGCCAAGTGTAGCAGGAGCTGTTTGGGAGGCGTGGGCTTTTATTTGTGTTGGTCTTGCACTGTTTGCGTGTAAACACGGAGTGCGCAGGGAGCTCAGGGCGGGCCAGGCTGGCTGGAAATGAGGGCCGCAGCTTGGGGAGGCAGTGGGAGGGGAGACTGGGAGCCATTTATGGGCATATTTTTCCCAGGGTCCTGAGGCAGCCCCATCCCATCCCCAGACCTTTTAAACAGCTTTTGTTTAAAAGCCCAGTGATTGTGTCTGCTGGGTTGGGCGAGTCGTCCATTACTAACTCGCCAGTTCAAGGGCTTTGGAGATGGCACATGCCTCTTCTGGGCCAGCCATCAGCGAATGCCAAGGCCTGCCAATAGTGGGGTATGTGGAGCCACCACTAGGGGGTGATGGTGACTGCCGAAGCGCTCTGGAGAAGCCTTGTGGGCCCAGAGTGGTTGGTAAAATGTTTCTGGCATTAAAGGGGAGTGGGTGATTGAACAGTGAGGGGTAGAATTCCCATTTTACTCAAGTCCACCTGGGGGGACTCATGGTAATTTCCCCCACACTGTCTACCATTGTCCGTCACCAAAGTCACCTACATATCTGGCCCTCCCTCCCTGCCTCCACTGTGCCTCTGTGGTTCCAGTTATTGGTCATGCACAGACTTAAGTGACTTTTCTCAAGTCTCTTCCTCTTCATACGTCCCCACTGCCCACCATGTTCCAGCCTGCTGTATGTAGAGGTCAGTTTCCCTCAGAGATGAGAGGGCCCCCAGTTTCTGTGTTGTGCCTCTGCTTTAGAATCGAATGACAAGTCAGCGGTGTTGACCACGGGAGTTTTCCTAAAAGTGGTCAAGGAAGAGTGAGGATCCGAGAGCTGTATTCTTGCCTATTATTGTAAATTCCCATAAAATATATGGAGAGGGCGCTGCTGTTATCGCCACTCTACAGGTGAGGAAGCATTCAGAGAGAGGTCGAGTACCTAGCCCCAGGTCCGACTGTGAATCAGGGGCTGACCGGGGCCTGGCATCTTAGTTTATTATATGCCTCTCTGCCAGCATAAGAGAACTCTTGCTAATTTGCTTTGTCACATAAATCAAACGGGAGAGGTGTGTGCTGTGCCTTTGGGGGAGGGCAGGTGATTGCTAAGTAGGCATCCGGAGCCAAATATGCATGGAGGTGCGGGTTAGACATGCAGGCAGGGTTGGTGCCTGGTTCCGGAGAGAAACATAACAGTCATCAACCTGGCCACGTTTCTCTAAAGGAGTGAGCTGCAGGAGTGAGCCGAAATCTGAGAGTCTCAATGTGAGGCCTGAGTTACATGACCTCTTCTGGTGGCCCTGCCAGCACAAAGTTTTGTGACTCACGGGATGTCAAAGGGCACCGCGTTTAATGGTGCCCCTGAGTGATGGAGGTCACAGCGCGTTCAGTGACATCGGGGTGGAAGACAATTCTGTAGAGTGGGAGAAGGTTAGGGTCACTTCCCAGACAGGAAGAGCCCCAGGCCAGTCCCTGGAGGATACGCTGGAGAAGTTGAACGCTCCCGTCGAGCTTGGTGAGGATCTGGCGTCTCAGCTCTGGCCCACCGTGACCTTGAACATGTCATTTATCACCCCCCCCCGCCCTGCCCCCCAGAGCTTCAGTTCTTTGTGCTGTCATAGGAGTGGGTAGATGAGCCCTAAAATAATCCTCGGGTGTAAGGATTCTGTGAACTTGAAGCGCCCTGACCTTGACTGTCACTCTATACTTCCCCTTGCTTTGCACTGGCTCCTTCCCTTTGCCGGCAACAGGGGAGTGCTGGGAAGGACTGACTGGGAAGGAAGAACTTGATCAGGAGCCACTGCCCGTGCAGGGCTTCGGAGGTAACCCTGCACATCACTCAGTCCTTCTCCGCCCCCCGGGCAGCCCTGGAGTTTGCTGGTGGATTTAGCTTTCATGTCTGCAGGTAGGAAAGGGACATCCTTCTTCCTTTGCATGATGGTGGCGTAGCCGGGCTGTTTCCCACCAGCCTTGATTCAGCAAAAGAGGGGAAAAGAGATAAGATTGAGTACCCAACTGTTCACTGTCAAAATTCCTTACTAATTGGTTTTGTTGCATAAATCGGACTGGGGAGGCGTGGCTTGCACTTGTGGGAGGGCTGGTGAAGAAGGAAGAGCCCTCCAGTCAAGGGTCTTTAATGCGCCTCCACGAGTAGACAGGACAGCGTCCCAAAGATCTGTGCCAACCGGATGCTCTTTGCAGGAAGGCGAGTGGCCCGCGTGCAAGAGAAAGATATGGTTTGAAATGCCAACTTGGTCAGGTCTGCAAAGATTCCTTAAAATACAGGCAACACTGGAGGCGCAGAGAGAAAAGCCTCTTGCCAGGGAGGAGGCACCAGGAAGCGAGCGGGTCACCAGGGCTGTGAGAAGCGCGGAGGTTAGCTAAGAAGAACAGTCCACAAAAGGCTGGCAGAGCCTCCTGCAAATGCCAGCAGGGAAGGAGGCCTGTGCTCATTTTCCCTGCCTGGCTCTAAGGAAGCTTCAAAAGGTGGAGATGGGAAGGGGATAGACAAGAAGAGTTCAACCCTGGAGAAGGATGTGTCCCCGGGAGCTGTCCAGCAGCCCAGCATTCTGGCCCTGGCCGGGGAGGAGCCCTGTGGGGGAAGCCTTCCAGCAGCGACCAGCAGCTTTGGGCAGGCATTTTGGAGAAAGGACCTCAGCCCTGGGAGACAGTTGGGCGATCTGGCCTTTTTTGGGTTCTGCAGATTGATAAAGGGAGGGGGAACAGATAGAGATAGTAGGAAGCTGGGGTTTCTGAAGAGATTTCTGATCACAGGATATTTATTAAAATCAGTGCCACTGTTTTTACTGTGTGCGTTTTGTGTGTGTGTGTGTGTGTGTGTGTGTGTGTGAGAGAGAGAGAGAGAGAGAGAGAGAGAGAGAGAGAGAGAGAGAGAGGGAGGGGAGAGAAATATTTTGGGGTTGATAAGAGGGAGAATTTAATGTTTTCAAACAGATTTTTTTTCTTTTTTTTAAAAAGGTATGTTATTTCCTCATTTGGGCACTAGGTCCCTTTTACTAAATAAAGTGTTTGGGGCCCAGCCAGCATGGCTTGGGATTGAGCGTCGACCTATGAACCTGGAGATCTTGGTTCGATTCCCAGACAGGGCACATGCCCAGGTTGCAGGCTGAATCCCCAGTGTGGGGCATGCAGGAGGCAGCCAATCAATGACTCTCTTATTGCTGATGTTTCTCTCTCTCTCTCTCTCTCCCCCCCCCCCCCTTCTTCTCAGAAATCAAGAAAAATACATTAAAAATGAACACACAGCCAAGACCGGTTTGGCTCAGTGGATAGAGCGTCGGCCTGCGGACTGAAAGGTCCCAGGTTCGATTCCGGTCGGGGGCATGTACCTTGCTTGCGGGCACAACTCCAGTGGGGGGCGTGCAGGAGGCGGCTGATCAATGTCTCTCTCTCATTGATGTTTCTGACTTTGTATTTCTCTCCCTTCTTCTCTGTAAAAAATCAATAAAATATATTTAAAAAAAAATGAACACACACACATGCAAACAAACAAATAGTGTTTGGGTAGCACTGAAGGCCCAGGTCCTCCCCTGTTCCGATGCCCAGACCTGGGACACTGTGAATAAGAGTCCTGGGAGTGCATGGTGTTCAGTGGTCTGGATCTGCATCTTTTTCCCTTTGCACTCACTTCCCTCACCATCCCCAGCTCCAGTCTGCTGGCCATTGAAGACTCAGGGCAGAGAGAGTAGGTGCTGTCTGCCCTCAGAAAGTACTCTGCTCCTGAGAGGGTCATGGGCGGGAGAGAGGAGGATTTGCTTTACTGTGTTAGAGGGGCTCCTGCTTGGTCAAGGCCAGCCAGGTTTGCTATTTCTGGGGGTCATTTCACCAGCTGAGACGGCACAGCTCTGCAGACTCTGGTGTGACCTGGAGCTGGACAGTGCTCCCGAACTGGGCCCCCAGGCCATAGGTCATGCTGTCATTTTCATTTACAGCCAGTCCAACAGGAGGCTCTGACCAGCCCTCTGGCTGGCAGAGGCTCCTGTCCTCACCCCCTTGCTTTGCTGTGAAGTAGTCCTTGGCCAACCACATGCAATGGAGGGAGAGAAGGCTGTGCGGTGACTTCTTTGGGTGAAGTCATGCAAATTGTTACCACAACCATCAATGTTGCGGGACGCACCGCATCTCAGATTGCTAGAGCTCATTGAATCCCCTGGGCATGTTATATGGCAACCTTGTGGCCAGACGAGGGAAGAAAGCTACTCCAGGTTCAGCAGTTCAGAGTACAACCCGGTGGCCTTGAATCCCACCCATGCTTCTTCCCATCACAACCCTGGACCTCCAACAGGTGGCTCTGCGTTTAAATACATCTTTGTCTGTAATTCGGGGGGACGTCATAAAATGCACCACCCTCTCCTGGTCCCCACACAAAAGCCAAAAATACAATAAATAAATAAATAAATAAATAAATAAATAAATAAATAAATAACACACACACACACACACACACACACCAACAAAATAAAAACAAATCTAAGGAGACGTAGCTCTAGGGACATTGACCTTGTTATCTGCCCAGGTATCCAGCTGGTTGGCGCCAATCCCTTCTGAGAGCCTGAGCTGGTGGGTTTTGCTCCGGGGGGAGGAGGAAGCCTCATTGCCTTTCTTTCACTGCGGCCTTGGGTGGTGAGCAGAGAAAGCCTGCAGTCTTCCAGGGAAGGAAGGGAAGAGTCGGACTAACTTCGAGGTGGAGCAGCATCTCAGGGATGCTTCCTTTACAGAGCAGATCCTTCCCCAAGTTCTCACACTGACCAGCTAGTGGCAACCGAAGATTAGCTATCACAGGCGAGCTGGGTTTTCCCTCCTTCGGCAGAGCAGGCAGCCCTGTGGCCCAGAGGGAGGCAGGCAGCCGTGCTCGGCAGGACTGGCCGCGGTCTCCATCGCTGACACTCTCCGTGCACTGGCTCTGTGCTGTTGTCTGGAGGAGTTGTTTCTCACAACAGCCCCCACTGAGATTTCCGTTTGGATTGGGACAGGGTGGGTGTTGGTGACTTACAGGAAGGAATATGTGTAGCTTCGTTTCTGGCACATGAGAACACGCAGGCAGCACAGTCTGTGAATCAGACGTGGACAAGGATGGTGCTTCTTATAAACGGCTAGGGTTTTACCTACAAAGAGGAAACATTTTTCCGTCCCCAGTGTCACAGCCCCTGGCACGTCCAACCTCAACATTTCGCTCCACTACGATTTCCACAGACCTCACTGCTCTGGCCTCTTGTCTGACCCTCCCTAATTCCTGTCTGTACGTGCACACAGAGTGATTTCATTTAAAGTCCAAATGTGATCATGTCTGTCTTCTCCTAATGCACCTCACTGGCTCCCCATAGTTCTTAGTAAGAAGTCCAGGCTCCTCACGGTGGTACAAGGTCCATAATCCCATCTGCTCAGACTGTCCTACCCTGAGAATCCTTCCTTCTATTCCTATAACTCTGCCCCAACCCGGGCAAATTCCTTCTCACCTTTCAAGACTGAACTCAAACGTCGATTCATCTTTGAAGTCTTTCCTGATCTCTTCTCACTGAGGTTGAACATTGTGGGCCTTGGCATCCCCTGTCAATATAAAGACGGAGATAGCAATGCTGGTCTCTGAAGAACAGTTGAGACCCTACAATGTGCTAGACATTGTTCAAGTGCTTAGGACTGTGTGTGTGTGACTGTATGTGTGTGGTGAGGAGAGGACAATAGTAGTAATCATCTATTCCAGTGGTTCGCAACCTTCCTAAGGCCGAGACCCTTGCATAGAGTTCCTCATGTGGTGGTGACCCCCAACCATGAAATTTTGCTACTGTTATGCATCGTGATGTGAATATCTGCATTTTCTGATGGTCTTAGGCGACCCCTGTGAAAGGGTCGTTCGACCCCCAAAGGGGTCACGACCCACAGGTTGAGAACCGCTGATCTATACTAATAAAAGGGTAATATGTTAATTAGACTGGGAAACCTTCTGGATGTCCTTCTGGTCAAAGCCATGTTGGTGGGGCTGAGGCAGAGGTGGTTAGGGGAGAGCAGGCTGGCAGCAGGGGACAGAGGGGGGGAGGGTGGGCACGGTGGTGGGGGAAGGGCAATTGGGGCAAGCAGTCCGGGCCGGCAGGGGGGGTAGTTAGGGGTGAGCAGGCTGGCAAGGGGCGGCAGTTGGGGGTTATCAGGCTGGCAGGGGGGCAATTGGAGGCTATCAGGCTGGTGAGGGGTGCAGTTAGGATTGATCAGACCAGAAGGAGGGGCAGTTGGGGGTAATTAGGCCAGCAGGCAGAGTGGTTAGGAGTGATCAGGCAGGCAGGCAGGTGAGCAGTTAGGAGTCAGCGGTCCTGGATTGTGAGAGGGATGTCCCAGATTGGAGAGGGTGCAGGCCAGGCTGAGGGACACCCCCCTCCGTGCATGAATTTTGTGCACCGGGCCACTAGTTTTTAATAATAAAAGCCTAATAGGCACTTGACCCCTTGCCCTGGAGTTTGACCAGGAGGTGAGGTTGGCTGGCCTGCCCTTCGTCCAACCGCCCGTAGGTAGCGGGGGGAGGGAGGCCCTAGCCCTTAGCTGGCAGCTGCTAGGAGGGACCCTACCTGTGATGAATTTTGTGCACTGGGCCTATAGTAATAAATAAGAAATAATATAGTATAGGAGGTGATGAATTGTATGAAAAAGGGCAAAAAATAAAACAGGAAGTTTGCGATGAGATATCGGTTTTAATATTAAGTAGGTAGACTGAGAGAAGCTTATGGAGAATGTAAGGTTGGCTGGGAGGCGATGGAGGAGTTTGCCAAGTAGGATCTGGGAGAGGAGACTTCCAGAGGGAGAGGGGCTTCAGTACATGTGACCCTGCAGCACATGTGGACTGGCCAAGGGCCAGTGAGGCCGGTGCTGCCGCTGGAGTGAGCAAGGGTGGGAGAGGGTGGAGGACGGGAGAGGACCAGGGAGTCAGCTGGGGCCACCAGATTGCTGTCCCGATCTGGGCTTTTCCTCGGAGCGAAATGGAGCAGCCCTGCAGGATTATGAGCGAAAGAGTGTCCGTGTCTGACTTCCGTTCCCAAAGAATCACTCGGGCTGCTCTGCGGAGAGGCAGAGGGGAGAGCAGCAAGGCCTGGCAGTCTGCTCAGGTGAGATGGTGGTGGCTTGGAGCAGAAGAGCAGAGCTTCTGTGGTTCTTGGTCTGTCTTGATTATGGATCCATTTGCACAGAACATGCTTCATTCACCTCTGGGGCTGCGATGACTCACCGTGCGCTTGGCACATCCTAGGTGCTCAGAGCCTCTTCCATGACTAGAACCCTGCGTTTGCCAAGTATTATCCCAGAACCCACACTGAGTGAGAGCAGAGAGGCGTGGGCATCCCAGCCACCTGTGAAGTCTGCGCTGGAATTCCTCCTCTTCCAGAAAGCTCTCCCTTTTCTGGGACCCTGTAGCCATTTCTTGCACCTTTTCCCACCTCATTATTCTGGGATGCTTACCAGCTGCGTGATGGGACCCCTGTGATGAGAGGAAAGGCCTCATCTTGAAACTCCTGGCAGGCAGATAAGGGATGGGAACCTGTGGCTGGTGGCAAGCAGAGGCATTGGCTGTGCTGAAGGAGTTGATACCGTGGTTCTGGGATCCTCGCATGTCACAGATGGTAAGAATTAGGGCATTCTCTGAACAAAACCCCGCATAAAAGCCGGGGAATCGAGGTCACCATAGCAAGTCAGCGGTGGAGCAGGGCACCGGATTCCGGTGAGCTGGGGTCCCACTCCCGGGTGTCTTCCTCCCGCCTGAGGGAAGGGCAGCCAGATTCCCCAGGGAAGGAGGGGGGAGGGGAGCCAAAATTCCGGGATGGGAGCATTCTGGCATGGCGTAGGCCAGTGGTCGGCGAACTCATTAGTCGACAGAGCCAAATATCAATAGTGCAAAGATTGAAATTTCTTTTGAGAGCCTAATTTTTTCAACTTCTTCTAATGCCACTTCTTCAAAATAGACTCACCCAGGCCGTGGTATTTTGTGGAAGAGCCACACTCCAGGGGCCAAAGAGCCGCATGTGGCTCTCAAGTCGCAGTTTGCCGACCATTGGCATAGGCTGTGGACACCGCCACAATGTACTGCATGCTTACCAGGCCCCCGATGTTGTGCTAGTACCTCTGTTATCTCACTCCAACCTTCCCCCAGTGCTAAGAGGCAGGCTACATCTGCCCCACGTGGCAGGCGAGCTTGGTGGCTCAGAGGAGGATAGGGACAGACCCAGGATCCCAATTCAGGTGCGCTGGCCCCAAGCTCAGGTCTGCTCGCTCCGCCTCCCCGGCTGCCCAGAACCAGGAGTGTTCTTGGATTTTCATCTCTTTGACAGCCTCCTTTCCTTTTTTTCCCCTCTTCCTCTGCTCATTACCAGGAAGTTGGAGATGTTTCTTCTAGAGGGACCTCAGGTGTGACAGCCTCCCCGGCCCAAGGGGACTGCACACCTTGGGTCTGAGTGGCAGGAGCTGACTCAGCAGCCCCCAGGCCCTGCCGCTCCTCGCTCATTTGCCAAGAGAGCACCAGGCCTCGTCTCATTTTATTCCATGTGCCACTCATTATCCCTGGGCCACTTGAGGCTGGCATTCCGAGTTTCTGTGCCTTTTTTTCTTCTCTTCCTCTTTTCCTTCCTCACACCCTCTCTCTCCCTTCCTCATCCCCTCTCTCCCCAATGCTTTGTGGAGGTCCCACCTTGGCTGGGCAGAGTGTCAGACTAGCAGACTTGTGCTCCAGTCTTTATCGCTCTTCTAGAAATTGTCAAGGCATCGGTTGCTGGAGATCAGGCCCTAATTTGTATGTTTCTGTCACTCCTCTGCTCCACCCCGAGGTGAGTTTTGTCCACCCAGTGCTTCTCAGCAGCATTATGCAGGTTTTTGTTCCCATTTTGAAAGTGGGGTTTATATTACATTATCTATGCTTATGGGATATGTATAATAATATGTAATATTTATATCTGCATTATAATGCTGTGAAAGTCTAAATAAATAGCGTGCATTTCTAGAGTATCAGAACTCGCCCTACCCGGTTTGGCTCAGTGGATGGAGCATCAGCCTGCAGACTGAAGGGTCCTGGGTTCAATTCCAGTCAAGCACAGGGTGCTTGCAGGCTTGATCCCCAGTAAGGGGCGTACAGGAGGGTTCGAATCCTGACGCACAGCTGACTAGCTGCAGACTTACATATGCCGCTGCTCTGAGCCTCTCTTTGCCTGACAGTAAAGTGAAAGCGACATTCATAATCACTGCTCTGGGTCTCCGAGGCCATGGTTTGTGGAGTCCCCTCCATAAAGGGAACTTCAGGCAGTGCCCGGCACTGTGCTCCTTCTCCTTCTCCTTCTCCTCCTCCTCCTCCTTCTTCTTTCTATTTTATTGATTTTGTACAGAGAGGAAGGGGGAGGGATAGAGAGTTAGAAACATCCATGAGAGCGAGACATCGATCAGCGGCCTCCTGCTCGCCCCCTAACTGGGGATGTGGCTGCAACCATGGTACATGCCCTTGACCGGAACCGAACCTGGGGCCTTTCAGCCCACAGACCCACGCTCTATCCACTGAGCCAAACCGGTTTGGGCACTGTGCTCCTTCTTAGCTGCCCTCAGCCCTGTGATCCTCACGGAGGTAGCTGTGTGCCCAGCACCTAGCCCAGCGTCTGGCACACAGTGTGCGCTCTGTGCCTCACAGCCACCTGGGCTCCGTGTTTGGAGAGGAGACGGAGGTCTGAATAAACCGTGCATGCAGGCTGCCGAGTCCTTTCCCTTCCCCCGCTTTCCCTTGCAGCAGGCTTGGCTTAGTCACCCCTGTTCCCCCCACATGTCCCCCAGCAAGGCCAAACTGGATGCAATTGACCATTGATGTCTGATGTTCCCGGGGAGCCAGGGAAGCGAGGAACCCCAGGGTCATCCAAGGACAGCTGGGACAGAGAGGCTCTCAGAGGCTGAGCCTGAGGCAGGTGGGTGTTGGGGCGACGGGCGGACGGGGCAGAGTCCTCTCCCTCAGAGCAGCCGCAGGCTGCAAAAGCCTCGCTCTCCCCCGCCCTGGGAAGTCACGAGTGGCGTTGCAAGCAGCCGAAAAGGGAAGGAACATTTCCATTAGCAGAATCAGCAGTAAAGAGATTTCCAGTCACAGTAATAGCTGCATTTGGGGGAATCATTTCCGAGGAGGCTGTGGGCAGAGGAGGGAAGGGGTGGGGCAGCAGGGAAAGGCACCGGGAGACTTCTGGGCTGTTTGCATGGAGCTGGAGACCTCAGCCAGCAGCCAGCGGGAGCCAGGTGCCAGACGCACAGTGCCTGTTCCGGGGCCGCTGGTCTTTGGACAGACGTGCTGGACCTTCCCCTTCCCTCTAAATGGATGGAGCCCCATTCTCAGCGGTCCTGGTGGGAGCCTCCCACCCATCCCATGCTGCCCTGGCTCGATTCCCTAGGTTACTGTCAGCGCCAGTAGCAACGTCCTAGGCTCCTGGGTTGGAGGTGGGAAGGCTCCCAGGTTTTGCAGCCCAGCTGCTCCTCCGAAGTGCCGTCAGCCAGGTTCGCCCAGACCTGCTGAGGCTCTAGGGAGGGACCTGGGACTGTGCTTGAGCAGCTGTACCAGCTCCTTGGAGGACCCTGTGCACCTCTTCGGCCTCGCCTCCTGACCTTCCCCTCCACACCTGACCCTGTAGCCTCACTGACCACTTGCAGTTTCTGAGGGTACCAGGCATAATCCCTCCCATCTGACCCCGCACAGCAATGCTATTCTCTCTGGTTGGAATACTTTCCCCATCCCCAACACCCCTGGCCATCTCCTTAGCTTACTATCACCTCCTGCTAGGAACCTTCTCTTTTTCCTCCCAGGCTCAGACAGCAGTGGTGGTGTTTTTGTCTCCCTGAATGTTCATATTGAATCTGGTAGGGATGACATATTTCATTCATAAAAAATAAATTTAAAAAATGCAGGATTGCCCTAACTGGTTTGGCTCAGTGGATAGAGCATCAGCCTGCGAACTGAAGGGTCCCAGGTTTGATTCCAGTCAAGGGCATGCACCTTGGTTGTGGGCACATCCCCAGTAAGAGGTGTGCAGGAGGCAGCTGATCAATGTTTCTCTCTCATCGATGTTTCTAACTCTATAGCTCTCTCCCTTCCTCTCTGTAAAAAAAATCAACAAAATATATTTTAAAAAATTAAAAAAATATGCAGGATGCCCAGCTATACTTGAATTTCAGCCCGTGAAAACTTGCTTAGTATGACTAGGCCACATGCAGTATTTGCAACATAGCTTTACTAGAAGTGACTCTTGGATGATCAGAAATTCAAATTTAACAAGGCACCCTGTATCTTATATGGCAACCCACAGGGACTTCAATTTCTGTCTCCCCGTCAGAGATCACACTACTGACGTGTGATTTGTCCCTCTAACTCTGTGCTCCCCGTATCTCCCCATCTCCAGAAATCTCACCACCATTTGCCCCTATACTCAAGGAAAGGGGGGGACTCACAGACTCAGCTCATTCTTCCAGTCAGCCAGCCTTGGTTTGGCTACTAAAATGACTCTCAAAATTATTTGCTTCTCCTGATTTCTGACTGCCATCTCCTTTGTCCAAGCCACTGTCCTTTTTCACCTGGGTTGTGAGAGCTGTCTTCTAGCTGATCTCACTGCTGCCTTTCTGCCCCATCCTTTCTTGATATATCTTATGAGATACAGCACATGGGCCAGATCCAGCCTCTGCCCCTTTGTACGGTAAACTGCTTTGCTTGTTTAAATAGTTGGAAAAAAAATCAAAGTAAGACAAATGTCTCATGATTCATGACAATGATGTGAGTTTGATTATCAGTGTCCATAAATAAGGATTTATTGGAGTCCATGCCCACTCATACATTCATGTATATATTTTCTGTGTTTGCTTTCATGCTGTAGCAGCTGAGTTGAGCAGTAGGAACATGGGCTATCTGGTTCGAAAAGCATGAAATATTTACTAACTGTCCCCTTACAGAAAAACTTTGCCATCCCTGCTGTGTACAACAGCCAGAGCGATTTTTGCTAAAAAGCAAATCAGATCTCTTTGTGTTCTGGTTTAAAACCTTTAATTATTTGTCATTGCTTTTAAGAATTAAATCTTAATTCATTTTAAGAGTCTAGAAAATCCTAAAAAAATGACCCTTCTTCTTTGAGTTCATCTTCCAGTTTCTTCCTTGCTCACAAAACTCGAATACAGTGTATCACTTTTTCCCAGAAGTCTTCCCTCACCATACTAGCACCTTGGCCCATCTTCCCCCATAGCTTTCTTATTCTGTATTTTATTTTTAAATTAAAAAAATTATTTCAGAGAGACGAAGGGAGAGAGAGAGAGAGAGAGAAATATCAGTGAGAAAGAAACATCGATTGGCTGCCTCCTGCACACGCTGCACCAGGGATTGAGCCTGCAGCCTGGGCATGTGCCCTGACTGGGAATCAAACAAACAACCCCCTGGTATATGGGACGATGCTCAACCGACTGAGCCACACGGCAGAGCTATTTCATTTATTTTTCAAACATTTTATCTGACAGCTTCTTGAAGGGAGGGGATATGTCTTGTTCATGTTTCTGCTCTCCAGGTTATATTCTTACTGCAAGACATAGCACAGAGTAGGTGCTGAGTGGATGTTTCTTGGCCAAATGAATGAAACATGGGCAGTTTGGCGAACACCACCTTATAGGGTACCACCTCTTCTGGGTGGACCCTGCCTTTTAGGAGATTGTGATGAGGATTCTAAGAGCGGAAGGTGGCAGAGCATGTGGAGCAGTGCCTAGCGCTCAGCGAAGGCTGCCTAGGTGTTTGTTAAATAAACAAAAGTAATGGTCCTGTACGCTAATCCTTAGGACCTGCCCATCCCTGCTTTCTCTGCCTTGGTGGGAGGTTAGGGCAATTCAGAGGCAGCCCTGTGAGTGAGACCTCAAGGGGGTAATCTGGTGGCCAGGACTGGGAGCGGGGAGTCCTTGGCTTTGGGTCCCAGTTCTGCTGGGAGTGGTCAAGTCCCTTCAGCTTTCTGGGCTTCCTGGTGTTTCTTTGTGATGGGATTAAACCCAGCCATCTGTGAGGTTCTTCCTGCGCCCCCTGATCCCCTAGGGCAAGAAGGAGGGAAAACCACTTCTCAGGAGCCATCTGAGATAGGATGCTGCTGCAGAAGGATAAAGACGACACCCTTCCTGCATCTCTCTCTCTCTGCATCCTTCCCGGGGCCTCTGAGGATCCAACCCTCGGCTCTGAACACTGGTGCAATTCGCATTTTCAAGCCCCCCTCTCACACTAATTTGTTAGACAACTTTCTTCAGTTAATTACTTTCCCTCCATCCTCCCCCGGGGAGGGAGACTGAGAAGCTGACCAGCTAAAGTAACCAATTACCTGTCTGCCAATAGCAGGCCTCCTACCGTTTCCTCTCCCTTCCTTTTCCAGCCTCTCTAGGCCACCTTCCTTTTCCAGCCTCTCTAGGCCACCTCTCCAAACTCCAGGGGCATCCAGGGAAATGGCCCCCTTCACCTGGTCCCCTGCTTCCAGCCGGGGAACAGAAGGCCACCCCCATCCTCTGCCCCAGAGGGACAGCAGGTGGGGAGGCAGGCAGGGGGCTGAGAAAGGACAGCTGCACATCTTGGAAAACCAAGCCGCTTCTGCAAGGCTGCTGACTACTAAACTGGGCTGGGCTGGGAAGCCAATGTCTTGGGTTCCAGTCCTGCTCCTGCCGTTCACTGGCGATGTGACATGAAACGAGTGGCAGTTCCCCCTCGGCCTACGTGAGGGGGGTCAGAGCCAGGACTCCCCCAGGAAACCCGGCAAGGTCGGGCTGCAGAGCATCCTTCAGGAGAGAGGAGAGACCTTGCTTCCGGTCTTGTCTGCTCTCCCAATCCCAGGTGCCCAGGGCTGTGCCCATCGCAGAGCAGGTACTCAGTCAGTGTGAGCTGAGTGAAGGGATGAATAGATGGGAAACAGGCGAGGTCAGACATTGCTCGGCAATAACCTCCCTGCAGCTCCACATTCCTTCTGAAGGCAGCGCCCTCATCCGTCACTTTGATCAACTGGGATTTGCCTGGGAGAAGAATGCTGTGCTCGCTCCCTAGCCTGAACCACCTCACCAAAAACGCCCCGTTCATTCCCCTTCAATTCCCCCTGGCTGGAGCCAAGCCCCCCGTCATTTGTAGGGCTCCTTCCATCCCAAACCCTGCGCTGTGTCCCCGCGGGCACCGGAGTGCAAGGAGGCAGCGGTCTGTTGGGTTAAGCACCTAAGGTTTCAGTTTAGAGAACTCCTTTCCCTGGGCGCTTTCAGTGGCCGCATATTAAGGATGAAGACACGGCCATTCGGGGACACGGAATCAATGGCACAAGGTCACACAGTACGTGGGCGTAGCTGTGCTTATTTTCCAAAGGAAGCTGTCTATCACGATCATGAATGGAACACCAGAGTACGTGGCTATAAATGGCAGATAGCCTGTAAAAGGAATGCAGCTAATGACGTTATATATATACATATGTTTCCACGTGCCTCCTGAATTTGTCTCTCACCTTGGGAAACATGGACCTAGCCCAACCACTCACACAAGGATGCAGGTTTTGTTTAAAATTTGAATTTTGCCCCCTTAGCTGTCAGACTTCCCTGTAATATGTACATTAAACATATCTTTCCCGCCTCATACCTACTACCCGTCTTTTAAGACCCAACTAGAATATACCTTCGTAGCTTTCACCATGCCTTCCCTTGCTCCCCCAAGAGCAATTGTGTTTTCATGGGAAGATTGTGATTGTTTAATTGCTTGCTCCTCTTGCTAGTCTGTAAGCTTCCTAAGTCAAACATCGTGCCTCTTTAATATGCTTAATTCCAGCAGCTAGTGCGTGCCTGCTTATTGAAGTCTTAACCTTCATTTAAAATTTTCACAGAACGATTAAAAAAATACAAGCTGGTTGTCATGCATTCAGACCATTCCGGGAGTATTGTAAAGGGGAGAAGAGAAAGTCTCAGCCCTCCCCAGGAGTGAGCATGATGAGGGTACGCTGGCCTCCGTGTGGAATGTGGAATGTGTGTGTCCAAGCAGTCCCCTTTGGCGACACAACAGACAGTGATTTGTCCAAGGTCGCTCTGCAGGCAGCTCACATGAAAATGTCTTTTTCAGGAGGGCACTGGTTTTTCTTTTCTAAAATATATATTTTATTGATTTTAGAAAGGAATAGAGAGGGAGAGAAAGATAGAAAGAGCAATAATGAGAGAATAATCAATCAGCTGCCACCTGCATGCCGCCCCCTACTGGGAATCAAGCCTGCAACCAGGGCATGTGCCCTGACCCGGGATCGAACCCAGACTCCTAGTTCATAGGCTCAATTGCTGAGCCACCCAGGCCGGGCAAGGCACTGGTTTTTCAGTCTGGGTTCCATTAAAGATCAGGGGAGTATGTGTTGCCCTGGGATTCAGCTGAAGAGATGCTCCACTTTTATCTGTTTGTAACACTGGAGCTCCGGTTTCATTGTAGCAAAAGATCCCACAGTTTTAAAAATATGTCCTACAGCCAAAACTGGTTTGGCTCAGTGGATAGAGCGTCGGCCTGTGGACTGAAAGGTCCCGGGTGGTTCGATTCCGGTC
Source organism: Lasiurus cinereus (assembly GCA_011751065.1). Lineage (NCBI taxonomy): Eukaryota > Metazoa > Chordata > Mammalia > Chiroptera > Vespertilionidae > Lasiurus > Lasiurus cinereus. The sequence continues at coordinate 3,921,091 of JAAGEH010000124.1, forward strand.
AAGGGCATATATCTTAGTTGTTGGCACATCCCCAGTGGGTGTGTGTAGGAGGCAGCTGATTGATGTCTCTCTCTCTCTCTCTCTCTCTCTCTCTCTCTCTCTCTCTCTCATCAATGTTTTTAACTCTCTCTCTCCCTTCTTCTCTGTAAAATATCAATAAAATATATTTAAAAAAAAAGAAAGAGAAAAAATATGTCCTATAAGCAAGGCATGATGTCTAGACTGCAGCAGCATCCTCCATGCCCCATGCACAAGGTATTGGAAAGAAGGTGGGTACTGTTCCTGGCACAATATGGTTGCAGAAGGCTCACTGACCACCTCATGGTTAGTAGTAAGCCAGTTTTACCGAACCCCTCCACATGGTCAGTCCCAGAATCTACCTCAGGTTTTCTCCAGGGTTCAGGCAGATGGTCCTTTGTTTACTGATCCTTTACATACATATACACATACACACATCTATGCCTATACATATACATGTACATATACACACACTGACACATAGTATGGGTACATATGTAACTGGGTGCATATATATATATATATATATATATATATATATATACACACACACACACACACACACACACACACACACATACATATAACATACACTGAATGGCCAGATTATTATGATCTCTGATAGCCACTCAGTGTATATCCTATATAATAAAAGGCTAATATTATGCAAATTGTCCCCTCGACCAGGAGTTTGACCAGCAAGCAATCTGGCCAATCTCCAGGTCCCCTCCCCCTGGCGAGGCTGGCTGGATTCTACCCAGGCATGAATTCATGCACCAGACCTCTAATATATATATATACAGTATATATACACTGAGTGGCCAGATTACTATGAGTTCAGAGATCATCATAATCTGGCCACACAGTGTATATAAGAATAGATACATATATTCATATATACTTATATGCAGATACATATGAGAGAGAGCAAATATGCAAATTTTTCTGTCTGGCGAACTGAAAGAAGAAACTGAACCCGGCAAGGGCAGGGCCAGAAGGGAACAATTATCACAGAGTCGTAGGCAGGTGTCTCTTTCTTCCTGTCAAGGTTGACACGGCAGTTCTCCTCTTCTTCCTTGCACTGCTTGCGCACTCGGTGGGGAGACAGACTATTCAGGAGAGGGTTACCTGGGTGTAGATTGAGTTGCTTACCTTAGAAACCCTGCTTTAGAAGGCCAGGTGGATTAGCAGTTGGTCGGTTAATAGAAAAGCCTATTAAAGCAGGAAAGCATAAAAAACTGTAATGCATCTCAAACATTATATTGTGGCTTAACACACGTAGCTGTGTAGGCACCTGCCAAGTATTGGATGTAGCCAGGGCCTCTCCTTTTGTTCTGGGTCAGCTGATTGGAGTTCCATGGCATCTTTCTTGTCTAAACCCTTCTCATAATGCACCAAATATGAGCTCCAGTGTTTCATTAAAGGGGACCGAGAACCTGAAGGTGCTTGCCAAGTAATTCTTCTAGAGCTTTATGGCTCCTTCCTCCATTTTTATAGTTGTGGCACCTGACCCAACTCCACAGCAATATGAAGTGACTTTACTGGTGCAGTAAAATCACATTAGTCCTCATAGGAATGGCTTTCTTTTGATGCTAGTAAAATTTTTAATTGGCCCAATATTTCATTACATTTTCTAATGATGAGAAACAGCACAAACAGGTTTGGGAAACAAAGCAACTCTCTGTAAAAAAACACAACTCCAGTGACAGCCCCGTCCTGGGAGTGCTGGAGAGGAAGTCGCTTGCTAGCGTGAGCCCTCGGTGCCTGTGAGCCCCAGGATCAAGAGAGCGGTCAGCGGAGAGAAAACCAGCGGAAAGCTTTTGAAATAAATATAGGGTTCCGATCGACCGAGGCACAAAGTCCCAGGGATTTTAGTGGCTGAGCCTCTAGATAAAATGTTGCCTAAAACTCTGATTTACAGAAGAGAAAAAGGGACTTTTCTCTTTTGAGAGTAGAAGTGGCTGCCGCCACGGTGAAGACAGTATGGAGCTTCCCCCAAGAATTAAAACAGAACTACCAAATGATCCAGCCAGTCCACTCCGGAGTCTGTATCCGGATGAAAACAGGATCTTGGAAAGGTAGATGTGTCTCCCCCCTGCCCTGTTCGCTGAGGCCTTCTTTGCCATGGTCAAGATGTGGAAACAGCTCTGAGTCAGTCAACGGATGGATGGAGATGTGCCGTAAGCCTACAGTGGAATGCTATTCAGCCATGAGAAAGTAGGAAGGTCTGCCACTTGCTTGCGACAGCGCGCATGGACCTCCAGGGCATCGCGCTAAGTGAAATAAATCAGGCGGAGAAAAATGGATGCTGTACCATATCACTTACACGTATAATCTGAAAAAGCCGAACGCCCAGAAACAGAGACTGGAATGCCAGTGGCTGGGGGGTGGGAGATACGGGGAGATGTTGGTAAGAGAGTACAGACTTCTAGTTATACAGGGAGTAAGTCCTAGGGATCTAAGTGTGCAGCATGGTGACTATGGTGAGCAATACTGGGTTACATACTTGGAAGTTGCTAAGCTAGATTTAAAAGTCCGCACCTCAGAAACGAAGGGTAATTATAGACCAGGATGGTGGAGTTAGCAAATGCTCTGGTGGGTACTCATTTTGCAACATGTAAGTGTATCGAGTCAACCCGCGGCACACTTTAAATTTACTCAATGAAAAATCAAGAGAAAGAAACGGAATTGCAGAGTCAGGAATTCAAGTCATTGGGTTCTCGGAGTTCCTGGCCCCTCTTGGGACTCCACATTAATGGCCACTTTGGCTTTTTTTTTTTTTTTTTTGCGGGGGACCTTCTAAAGGAGACACCCCAACACTCTTCCTATTTTGCAGCTGAGAAAACTGTGGCTCAAATAATGAAGCCATCGAGTACAGGATGCTGAGCAGAGTAGAGCGGCTGTTTAATCCTCAGATCACCTTGACCCTGAATGCCATTCCAGATATTTCTTTACTCAGGGGAAGCTTTGCAATATATATATATATATATATATATGTATATCTTTATATATATATATATATATTAATATAACTAACCCTTATCAAAAATTGGGTGTTCATCTGTGACCACACTTGATCTTTGCCTCACCTTATGAGGGAAGGAATGAGAGCAGGATTTCCCCGTTAATTTCTCTTTGCTGTCACCGAATTACCCCCTTCCCCTGCATACGAGGCTTTTAGGGGCTCTCTGGAACGGTCCATGTGCCAGTTCTCCAGGCCATCCCAGCTGAGACCGGTCAGATCCTCAGGCCCGTCCACACCAGCCCTCTCACTGCACAGGGGGAGACCAAGGCCCAGAAAAGGCGAACACCTGCCCGGAGCCCAGGGGCTGAGATCGCTATGGACGCAGAGTTCAGTGCATCCAGCCCGTGTTATTTACCCCCACCCAGGTGCCCGTGGAGCCCTGGGTCCCCCAGATTGCTCGCCAGCTGGGGAGGGTGGGCAGTTAAGGAGAGGGCAGGAGGTGTGAGCTGGCTGCCAAGAGTGGCGTGCTTTACGAGGCGCAGAGGATCATTCAGAATTCATTTGGGGGATGTCTTGCCCCATAAAATCTCCGGCAGGAATGGCTGGGCGTTTGTTTTGACGTCTCGAGCACATTTTCAAAAATACCTTTTCTTTCCATCTTATTTTCCTCTTATTTCATGCTTCATTTTTTCCTACTAATTCTCATTGGACGGTACGCTCCTGGGAGCTGATGAGGGGACACAGTGGGGGAGGCTTTGGGGGCAGGGATCTGCTGTATACTAGTAGGTTCTTGGGCTGCAGGTGGTTGTGCAAAAGCTCGCCCTTCTTGGCGATTCTTCGTCTGCAAAGATATCGGCTCAGGAAATGACTTCATGGGATTGCCTGCCGCTTGTATATCTGGACTTACAGATGCCGTTCTTTAAGCCAAACAAGGCTCTCGTGTAGCCCTCCTTCGTGTAATGCAACAGCAGCTGCTCCAGCCTCACGTCCTCCCCTTACTCCCACCACGTTGCATTCCTGTCCCAGTCTCTCTTCAACACAGTTCTAGTTTCTTCCTTCACACCTGCCTGTGCTGCCCGAAGCATCGCTCCCAAGCTCCCAAGGTCACTTTTTCCCAGAGGTAGGTCCTCCGTGGCTTCTCACTGTGTACAGGATGAAGAGCAGACTCCTTGGCACCTGAGCCCACCACCTAAGGACCTCACCCTTCTCTCCCTGCATCTCTGCCCACACCCCAGCCAAACTGCCTTTTCACTGCTCCTAGAATCAAGCTCTCCTTCCCCATTCCCATGACTTGACCAAAGCAGTCCTCTGTCCAGGATGTCCCTTTCCCCTCCGACTGCTGGTGGAACCCTGTCTCTCCCTCGTTAGCTCCTTTTTGGATGGAAACTTCCCTCCTTATCGCCTCTTCCTCTCTCCTTCCTCCCCTAGTTCAGATTGGAATCACTTTATTCAGAAAACCTTTAGGTCCCTCTGAGGCCACCAGTCGTACCTTCAGATGTGTGTGTCTGGGTCCTATCTCATTCCCTGTCTGCGTAGTCCAGTCCAGTAGACAATGCCCGTAGGTGGCTAGTGAGCACTGGAAATGTGACCAGCAAGACCAAGGGGCTCAACTTTATTTATTTATTTATTTATGTATTTTATTTATTTATTTTATTTTATTTTTTTCATAAAAAAGAAAGGAAAAATTTATTGAGACTTAATGATTTCAAGTGGGGAGAAAACAAAGGAGGAGAATGGAGCTCAAGCTCTGAATCCCTCCAGAGAAAGCCCTCCTCTTCACGTGCCCTCTTTGAGGGGGTCAGCAGAGTATGGGACAGCCTTCTGCCCCCAGTGCCCCGTCTTCTATGGGGGAAAGGGCAGAGTCACAGTGGTCTGAAGGCCAGAGCGGCAGGAGGTGGCAGGGGCAGAAAGCGTCACAGGAAGTAGTCAGCCTAGGCTTCTTGGCAGGGATGTCCCTGTCTCTTGAGGAGCAGAGTAGAAGATGATGAGCTCTTTCTGGAGATGCTCATCCAACTCCAAGAGAGCTGAAGGGGCTCGATTTGAAATTTCATTTGATTGTAATGAATTTTAACGTAAGAAAGAGCCACTATTGGTAAAAGCTACCACATTGCCCGGCTCGGGTATAGAGCGTGCCCACCACTGCAGAGAATTCTGTTGAACAGCACTGCTAGGACTTTCATGCTTTCTGTACCCTGTCCCTAGCCCTTCTTGGATGGGTATCAATGTCCATAGAGCTGACCTTCAGGCAAGGCTGCTTTACCGCTCACCCAGAGAGAGGCAGCTGTCAGGAAAACGTCACAGCCATTTACTTATAAAGCACACCAAGGTTGGCTAATACAGGTACGGCCCCATAAGCTTTCTTCCGCAGCGTCTGGTGCATCCCGCAGACCGGGTCTCTGAGATTAATCCCCGCATGACACCGGTAGGAATTCCTGGGCCCTGATGGCTCATATCTCAGCCCGGCCTTCTCCTTTCATCTCAGCCTCGGGGCTCCCCGCTCAGAGCAGGTCCACCCGCAGCTCGGCCTTAGGAAGAGGGGCCCGGAGGTTCTCCTTCTCACCTGCTGCCGCCGACGGAGCTGTCTGACATGAACGCACAGGTTTGAGCTTCCGTGGATGCTTCATGGAAGATTTATGAGTGTTTCTTAGAGAACAAAACTCTCCCCCGTGAGTGATGGATGGGGATGGAATGCAAGACTTGCTCCTCTCTCTCCTCCTCCCCCACTCCCTTCCTTCTCTGATTCTCTTCCTCCCGTTCATTCCCACTTTCGCGGTTATCTCTTCTCTTTTCTCTCTGCTTTCCTCCATGTCTTTCTCTCCTTTTCCCCCCTTTCATGTTTCCTTTTTCCTTGCTCCCTCCCTTGCTCTGTGTACCTGTCTGTCTTTCTCCATGTCTGTCCTCATCTCCCTCTGTCTGTCTGCTCCCCACAGGCATGAAGTCTGTTTAGCATCCCTGAGGACAGGTCACTCCTGTCTGCCTCACTGACCATAGAAGCCAGCCCAAACCCCTCGTTGGCTCCATGCATAGCTCAGAGCAAAGGAGAGAAGACAGGGGTGGCAGCTGTCCCTGTTGTCCCCTGTGACTCCAGATGTCCCGGAGGACTTCAGGGGCCTCTGAGGCCCTTGCTGCATCTTGCACAAAGCAGGCCATGGCCCCAAGGTTATGTGTGAGGTGTGACATGGAGAGCAGCTGGTGGGAAGGACCTGGGGGCTTATTCCTGATTTGCTAGATATTTGAAGCTCTGGTGGGCCCCTTTCTCAGCCTCTGCACCTCTTGCCCTATTTAGTCTGTCAGCCCTATTTTAAAGCGTTTCCCCCCTCGGGGCATTGGAAACATCTGCTGAATAGTTTCAGAAGCAAAGTTTCAAGAATGATAAACCTTCTTAAGAGATCATGCCTTCTAAAATGTCAACACTTGGCTGGAACTGACAAGGAAAGGCCCCTGAGCCCATTACCGTATCCCCGAAATACGTGTCCCTTCTTGAGACTGAGCCCAGTCACTGTATCCGCAGAATACATGTCCCTTCTTGAGACTGACCTTGAGGGCATATGCTCCATGTAGCTTGCAAGGGTCTGTAGTATTTCAGCAATTGATCTTGAGTCTAGGGGATTTCTTGTTTCAAAAGAAAGAAAAGAACAAAATGAAGGAGGAGGAGAAAGAAGGGGAGGAGAAGGAGGAAGCGGAGGAAGAGGAGGAGGGAAGGGAGATGAAGACTAAAAAGAAGACGGGCTCATAGCCTGTGTGCCTGTCTGCAGGGTAGACTGGAATTCACTTCTGAAGCAGGATTGGGAGTCTCTCTTGTAATCCTTGGACTTATTACTTTGTTTTCCACAGGTTCAATATTTAACCTACAACCAAAGCTTATTACTGTTTCTCTCAGCATATGCTTTGAATCCACCTGTTTCTTTACGTCTTTACCCTGTACACATTCCTCTCATCTCTGACAGGCAATTCAGTGGACATCTAGCATCTTTTCAGATCCCCTCCTGCTCTTCATCTCTGCCCAGTCCCTTCCCAGTCCTCTCATGCTATCTGGGTGACTGTGTGAACTTGAGCATCAAACCCTGCCTCTCTGCTTATATTCACAATGACTTCCCATCGTGCTTTCGTGGAGGACTTTGTTCCCAACGAAGGCCTGCACGATAATCCATCTTAGCAGGAAGCTTTAAAAAATGTCAGAACTTAGAATGGACCCTAGGCAAATTAAATAAGTACAAATGGGAGTTAGACCGTTTGCCAGTTTCTTGTAAAATTCCATAATACTCTTACCCTATGATCCAGCAATCCTATTTCTTGGTATTGACAAAAATGCATTGAAAATTTATGTCTCATGCAAAAACTTGCACCTGAATGTTTGCCACAGCCTGATTTAAAATTTCCGAAACGTGGAAGCAAACAAGATGGCCCTCAATCGTTAAGAAGGGATAGATAAACTGGGAGACATGTCGATGAGGGTATGTAATTCAGTGATAAAAGGAAATGAGCTATCAAGCCCGGAAAAGACAGAGGCACCTTAAAAGTCGTGGTGCTGAGAGAAACAGGCCTGTCTGAAAGGCCACATGCTACATACGGTTGCAAATATATTGCATTCCGGACAAGGCTACCCTATGGAGGCAAGCGAAAGATCCATTGTTATGGGCTTGGCGGAAGCTGGGAAGGGACAAAAGGGTGGAGCCCAGGGGGTTTTAAAGTGTGCACAGGCACACTTTCAAATTTGCCAGAGCCCATGGAGTGCACACCACAAAGAGCGACCCCTATGAAAACTGTGGACTTCAGTTCATCAGATGTATTTATATTGGCCCATGGATTGTAACACATGTGCCTTACTAAGATGAGATGTAAGCAATGGGGGAAGCGTGTGTGTGTGTGTGTGTAGAGGTGGCATGTGGGAACTATTTGTGCTTCCCCATCAATATTTCTGTAAACCTAAAACAGCTCTTTTTTAAAAATATTTTATTGATTTTTTTACAGAGAGGAAGGGAGAGGGATAGAGAGTTAGAAACATCGAAGAGAGAGAGACATTGATCAGCTGCTTTTTGCACGCCCTCTACTGGGGATGTGCCTGCAACCAAGGTACATGCCCTTGACTGGAATCGAACCTGGGACCTTTCAGTCTGCAGACCGACTATCCACTGAGTCAAACCGGTTTTGGCCTAAAACAGCTCTTAACAGCTCTTAAAATGTCAGGGCCCTGTGCCAAGCCAGTGAAATCAGAATAACTAAGCATGAGCATTCTGTTTTTCTTTTCAATCAGGCAGGGTGACTGAGGGATTCTGATCCACAGCTGGGCTCCGGGGGACCCAGGCGCAGGGGTGCCCTGGCCTGCTCCGCCTCACCCCTGTGGTTTTTCTCTTGCTTGCCAGAGGCCCCACAGAAGCCCTCCTTGACCATTCGATCTAAATGGTACCTGGAGATCTGATTTCCATGTTTATTGTGTCTGGACTGCACACTCTCTGAGGAAAGGTGCTGTGTTCAAACAACGTGCTTGTCCAAGCTTTTGCTTCATAATTAGCACTCAGTACATATTTACCGAGTGAGTGAGCAAAGGAATGGATAGGTCCTGCAATTTAATACATCCCTCCCTCTCGCCAACATCATAGCAGACCACAGGGAAGCCTGGTGGGTGGCTCTGGCTGGAGCTAGGTGAGAGGAAGTGGGCGTGGTTAGATGAACTGCAGAAGATGGAGAACATACTACCTTCACGACCCCTGAGCATCCCCTGCCGGTGGTTGGTGGCCTGAGTCCCGACTTTGAGGTGGGGAAGGGAGGAGTTAACTGTTCTCCGTCATTTCCGTTTGCTTGCCCTGCCATAAAATTAGCGAGCGCTTGGTCAAATGGCAGTGTGATGCAATTGGGCTCACGTCTTCCGATCTGCGTGTGCCTTGAAGCGAGTTCTGCTACTGTGGGAAGCAGCTCTGTAGTCCCAGTTGAAGCTGGAAGAAGAAAGACCATAAGCCCTTCCACCCAGCCCCCACCACCAGCCCCTTTGCTGCTTCTTTCATATAAGAAATTAAATTGCCTTTAGACTGAGGGACAAGGTAAAAGACATGTAGAAACAGCGTATGTGCAGGTGCTTTCTGGAACAGAGAAAATTGCAAAAGATTCGTTTAATCTTTGCTCAGGTAGGGGAGAGAGGCATACACACATTGAGGTAGCAGTGAAGAAATTGCCTTGTGTGTGTGTGGCTTGAGTTCCAGCTCCTGGTACAATACAGTGGTACCTCGAGATATGAGTTTAATTCGTTCCGTAACCTTGAGGCGTGGGAAACTATGAGACGCTCCAGTCTCGGTAAACTGGTGGGTTGTGTGCAGCCGGTCGATCCGCACGATGACTCCTATCTCAAATGTTGCTCGTATTTCAAAGCAAAAATCGCTAGCTCGACGGCTCGTATCTCAAAAATCTCGTATGTTAGGGCACTCGTATCTCAAGGTACCACTGTATCTGTACTTGTGTCTCTGAACATTCAGGAAGTATCTTTATGGCGATGGGGAGGGGCTGATGTCAGATTATGGTGAAGGACCTGAGGACAGGAGAGCCGGTCAGTTCTGTTGGAGAAGAAGGTGGGGGACTGTGTGTTGGTACCTGTGAGAGGTAGGCTGCAGAGACAAGGCGGAAGACCGGATGGAGGGCTCAGTTACCTGGAGCTGCAAATGGTTCCCAGCTCTCGCAGCCCCCAGGGGGTAGAAGAGCTCCAATTTCTCACCTTGGCTACACTTCTCACTCCTGTTGTAGAGCTGTATCCGTGGGGCTCCTGCCACAGGAATGAAGTCTGTTCTCTTAGGCCAGTGGTTGGCAAACCGTGACTTATGAGTCTCTGTTTGCCGCTCTGTTGACTAATGAGTTGCCGACCACTGTCATATGCTACCCTCTACCCCTTTGCACACACTGTGCCACAATTGCCTAATCCTCACAGCTTCCAACTACACGGTAACATTTAGCTGCCTGTGGCTCACGAGCTGCGGTTTGCCGACCACTGACTTAGGCAAAGGGCCTTTATGAGAAGGATTTGCGATGGCTCATAGCAGGAGGGGAAGATCAGGCTCAGAAGGGGCAGCTCTGGGGATCCGAGCACCCCCACCATGTAGAGGGGCTCCGTTCTCTCCTCCCTCCCTTCTGCCTCCAGGGGCTCAGAGTGGCTGCCTGTTTCCCTCTCATGTAGGGGAACAGAGGACATTGCATTGACGTTCCCTGCAGGCATGGTTGAAAGGAGAGTGATATGTTGAAAGGTGAGTCTCTGAGGTAGTAAAATGGTTGCCAAGCCCTGGCTGGTGGGGCTCAGTGGGTTGCAGTGTCACCCCATGCATTGGAAGGTCGTGGGTTCAATTCCCCTCTCGTGGTACATACCAGGGTTGCAGGTTTGATCCAAGTCAGGGTGCATACAGGAAGCAATCAATTGCTGTGCCTCTCTTACATTGATGTTTCTCTCTCTCTCTCCCTCTTCCTCTCTCTCTTTCCCTCCCCCACCCCACACCTCCACTTCCTCCCTCTCTAAAATAATTTTTTAAAAAATTGCCTCATAGCAAATGCCACACGTCTTCATCAAAGCCAGTAGCATCCTCACCTGAAAGGGAATTATGGTTTCCAGAATCCTCCTTCAGCAACAGAAGCTTCCAGCGGAGTCTTGGGCAGCCTGCTGTAAAGGCCTGAGAGCAGAACTGCTCTGGCCAGGAGGCCCGCCTTGCCTCCAGCATCCTCTCTCTCCCTCCCCCAGCGATCCTTGCAATGTCCTCTCCCTCACTCCCCCAGCGATCCTTGCGATGTCCTCTCTCTCCCTCACTCCCCCAGCGATCCTTGTGATGTCCTCTCCCTCACTCCCCCAGTGATCCTTGCGATGTCCCTTTAGAACCTAGAGCTTGTGAAGTGCAGTTGGACACCACGGGGCTAGGTGAACTCTGGGCTTCTTTTCAGCTCTGGCCTTTGCAGCCAAACAGGGCATGGAAGTCAGGGCTCTAATGCCGTGTGCTGAGGGCAAAGGGATTCATGGAGTAGTGACGGGGCTGAGTGACTCCTGGTGTGCCTGGCAAAGACCATGGCCTATATGAGGGCTGCTCACTCATGCCCCATCCATGCCCAGAAGACTTCGGGCTCAGCAGCCGTCTCCAGGAATAAACCTTTGCCTGAGGAAATAATGCCAAGAATTAAGTGTGTTGAATCCCTGGTTTGAACCCTCTCCAGCCCACGTCCTGCTGCTCTCCTTGTTGTTCTGTGCGTTTCCATGTCTGTTGGACTTCAGTCACTTGCTGTCATGTAACAATGTCCATTGTGCCGCTGGGCCTTTGCACAAGCTGCTTCTCTTGCCTGCAAAGATCTCACCTCCGCCTCTTGTCTGACTGACTCCTGCTATTTCCAGATTCTCAATTAATATCAGTGCTTCAGGTAAGCCTTTCCTGACCTCTCAGGTTAGAGCTGGCCTCCCTGCTTTGTATAGAAGGTTCTGCATAGAACCTTTTGTATAAAAGTATTTAGTTACAGGTTTTAATGACATATTTATTTCCTTTTGATATTCACCATCCTGAAAGCTCGGCACAGGCATGAGTCAGATCTCTGTTAGCTGCTAAACGGTGTATGTAGGCTGAAGAAATACGTAAAGAGCATACCATTCTCAAAGTGTTGATTCAGTTCTGTGAGCACTTATTGAACACCTTCTGTATATCAGGTCCTCTCCTAGGGCTGGGCTGGATCTCTGAATAGAACCTAGATCCAGTCCTTGAGGTGCTCGTTTTCTTGGGCAGGAGAAATTTTTTTCTGTTCTCCCATTCAATTCCCAACTTACTGCAGAGTGTGAGCGCTGAGGCCCAGAGAGGTCAAGGGGTCTGACCAGGGTCACACAGTGACTTGGCGGCTATGCTGGGATTTAAACCTGACTCCTGGCTCAGTGCTCCTCGGCTTCTCCCATTCCTGCCGAGAATAAGAAGTGTAATTAGTGAACGTGGGTTTCCTCACATGTGACATAAGCCCTGCCCTTCTTTCCCCGAGGGAGAACGAGTCTTGGCTAGGGAAGGACAAGGTGTGTGGGTGCAGCAGAAGAAAGAAACATAAAGGGGGTGCATAGCTTAGCAAAGGAAGGGGCTAGAGTACTCATGGGCCTCCCCAGTCCAGGATGCTCCAGGTCAGTGGTTCTCAACCTTTCTAATGCCGCGACCCTTTAGTACAGTTCCTCATGTTGTGGTGACCCCCAACCATAAAATTATTTTTGTTGCTACTTCATAACTGTAATTTTGCAACTGTTATGAATCGTATCTTTGTTTTCCAATGGTCTTAGGCGACCCATGTAAAAATGCTGTTCGACCCCCCAAGGGGTCGCGACCCACAGGTTGAGAACCACTGCCCTAGGGAGAACGAGTCTTGGCTAGGGAAGGGCAAGGTGTGTGGGTGCAGCAGAAGAAAGAAACATAAAGGGGGTGTATAACTTAGCAAAGGAAGGTGCTAGAATACCCATGGGCCTCCCCAGTCCTGGATGCTCCAGGTGGTGCCCAGGCTGTGGAGAATTGAGCTGGCATCTTAGAGTGGCCTGCCCCCTGCTGTCCGAGGGAGCCAGTCCCTTGCAGGCTTGCAGTTTGTGACCTCACTGAGCTTGCCTTCTCTCTGTGTCCCTGATCCCTTCCTGCTCTGCCCGACTTCCCATTGTTCTCAGCTCCCTCCCCTAAACCCCACTTCTCTATGCTCACCCCTGCCTCACTCCTCCGGAGAGCAGACATGCTCCATCTTGGTCCCAGGACTGTTGACCCCCCAGTGGTGGGTCCCCACATTGTAGAGGCTGCCTCAGCTCAGCTCTGCTGGCTAAGAAGGGTGCCGTGTTTCCAGGTGGTTGAGACTTAACCAGAGCACGGCTGCCAAGTGGGCACTTCTTGCCACTCGCCTGACTTATACCCCATTTAACCTTGCTGCAGGCTGCCCTCAGCTTCCTGCATCCATCCGGGGAATAGCAGCTCTTTCCCAGCTCTCTCCGTGCTGGGGACAGAGGGTGGTCCCGATGAAGACACAGTCTTCTTTGAGGGCAGGCAGGGGTCCTGTGATGGCAGGACCAGCTTTGCTACTTCCTTCTTGCCGGAGAGGCTGAAGTGTCTGCATTCCTTTCTTCCCCCCTTCCCTTCTGATCTTTGTCAGAGTGACAGCTTCTCTACTTAGGCAGTTGAGGAGGTAACCTGAGCAGCTTGGAGCTGGCAGTGGAGGAAGAGACCCGGTTCCAGGCACACCCCTTGCCTGAGCACAGGCCGTTTTGGGCCAGGCCCCCTTGCCTCCTTCAGACATTAGCAACCCCCGTCCCCACCCCGCTGGGGCTGGCTCCAAAGCTCCTGGGCATCCTCATCTCTTCTGGATCAAGGATTCACACTCCCGGGTGCCAAGAATGCCCTGCATCTCTGTGCTTTCTCTCTTTAGCTCTCTTTTAACCCCTCTCTCCCTCCCCCCATATTCTCTTCTCTCTTTCTTTCTCTGCTTCCCCCTCCTTCCGAAGAGAGGCAGACACCTGGAGGCTTGTGCGTTCTTGCTTAGCATGTCTCTCATGGAACCAATCACTTCCAGCCCACCTGGTCACTCCTGCCCCCTTGGTCTTGATCACACAGTTGTCAGTATCCCCTATGCACCCTCCTCTGCATCCCCTGAACCCCACTTCTCTATGCTCATCCCTGTCTCACTCCTTGCTCAAAGCTCTCCCCTGGGAAATCTCGCCCGTCTAGTGCATCTCCATCCCCGCACTACCTACCCACACACACTCATGTTGGCCTGAAACTGCTTATTCAGTCTCTTGCCATTAAGAAGCGGTGTGTAAAAAGTTTTAATTCTCTGACTTTTTACACTGCACGCCTTTCTGGGTCTGAGTTATGCTTCCTGACAGGAGAAGGGTCACGCGGTCCCTTATGTTGCTTTCACGCTGAGCACGTTAATAGGCGTGCAGTGTGCTGATCATTCATGTGCTTGCTCTGAAACTAAAGCAATGTTATGGTCTCCTTGCTGAAGTGAGGGCGCCAGAAAACTTCAGAAATGATGAAAATATATCTCGTGGATTTTATCGTAACGGACACTCAGTCCACTGGGGCTTGAGCTGTGGTGGTAAAAGGGTGTGGAGGTGATACCTGTGGCTGTTTTTCCTCCCATTTCTCTGTTCTCCAGGATTCCCCAACTCCCTTTCATCCATTTATTCACACCACTGATTAATTCATCGGCCATCCGCCCTCTGCCCATCCACCCATCCACCCATCCACCCATCCACCCATCCATCCATCCACCCACCCATCCATCCACCCATCCACCCATCCATCCATCCAACCATCCATCCATCCATCCAACTATCCATCCATCCATCCATCCATCCATCCATCCATCCATCCAACCAGCCAACAATTCATCCACCCTCTTTGTGAAGAATTCAGGGGTCAGCACCCTGAAGGAACATTGTTAGGCTAGCAGACGTGGGCATGGGAGGAAGGAGGAGTACTCAACCATAACCCAAGGCACCATCTGCCAAGAGCCGTGAGAAAAATGCCCTGTGTCTCCCCAAAAGACCCCAACCGCGGACGCTGAGTCTGGGAGGGTCTTTAGAGACTGTCCCTTCAGTCTTCACAGTGTGTCATGTGGCAGCCAGGGCCCCGAGGAAATGGCTTGCTCAAAGGTCCTCATCAAGGTAGCAGGACAACCAAGGTTGGATCCCCAGAACGGGTAGGCCTGAAGTAGAGGGCGCAGCTTGCTCCTCCCTTTCACAGGTGGAACGGCGAGGCTCAGAGGTGGAAAGGGACTCATACCCCAGGTCTAGTCACCCATCTGGCAGCAAAACTGCCATTTCAGCAGGCATCTGACTTGGTTAGGTTCAGTCCTATGTCATGCTGGAGAAGGATTAGAGGCTTGCTCAGGCTAAGGTTCTCTTGGGTTTCACTCTGGTCTTGAATCACCATTCTAGTATCTTCTCCAACCAACCAGGCCGCTCAGTCAGACTTCCCAAGACACTGTGAGTTCTGTCTGAAACCTCCCCACGTCCCTGCGTAATCCCTTGTGGCGTTGCTGTGAGGAGGACTCCCGTTTTACTGCGGCCCAGCCTTTCTGGGCGGCCCAGTGCCCCCGCCCAGACTTGGGTTCCTGCAGACATTCCCGGGCAGCGCGGAAGCTGGCAGGCCGGGCCAGAGCCCAGGCGCCAAGGAGACCAGGTTCTTGGCTGCTGACTGGAGATAAGTGGGGACGTAAATGGTGATTTTCTGGCCTGTGCACCCCTGTTCGTGGATTTCATCTTTTAATGGAAGCGCAGTAAATGAAAGCTGTTTTCACATATGCCAAGCAACAGGTCAGGAACATCTGAGCCGCCGGAATTGATTGGAGGGAGCTGAGCATAACAAATCTCCCTAAATTGCACCCAGCTCCACTTGCATCAGCTCCCAGAAGGCGGCCCCCAATTATTGTACAAGGCAATTATTTCCGAGCTGGAAAATAAAGCCATCCTTTCATTGCTTCCTGCCAAAAGGAATTTTCACCTCGTTTTTTGTTAGTGTTTTAAAAGCCCTAATTGAACCGTAGGCCTCTTCCCCTTCAGCATCTCCTTCCTGTTCTTGGAGACCAAATCCATTCCTTAAGTTTCATTCCAATGGCACCTCCTCCAGGCAGTTCTCCCCACTCCACCTCAGGGTTTCAGTTCAAAGCAACAGGGTGAAACTATAGTTAAAATGACATACACTGAAATGCACAGCTCTTAAATGCGCATTTCAATGGGCTTTGTAGACATGCATATATGCTTAAGGCCATTTCCATCATTCCAGAAGGTTTCCTGGTGATCCCCTCCCATCAACCCATAGCCACCCATAGGCAGCCACTGGGCTGAGATGTGCCACTGTTCATTAATTTTTGTCTACTCTTGACCTCGGGGTAGGGGACAGAAAATGATGGCCTTTGGGCCAAACCTGGCCCCTCCTCTCTTTTTGCGTGACTTGTGAATGAAGAATGGTCCTCACGTTTTTAAATAGTTGGAAGGAAAATAAAAAAGGAGAATGATATTTTATGACTCATAAAAAGTATATGAAATTCCAATTTCAGTGTTCATAAATAGTTTTCTCGGCAAAGAGCCGTACTCCTAGGTTTATGTATTGTCTGTAGCTGCTTTCATGCCACGGCCGCAGAGTTGAGTGGTTGTGTTAGAGATTGCCTGCACACACACACACACACACACACACACACACACACGCACATCGGTCCCCGAAACGAACATATTCATTAGCTGACCTTTCTCAGAAAGAGTTTCTCGGCCTTCGTATGGCCTGTATCCTCATGGTGGGTGCCTTTGCTCCCTGTGTTTTTGAGGTTCACCTATTGTTGAGCGCATCAGAAGTTCCTAAGTGGCTATTTTCAGTCCAATCAGGCAGATGTTCTGTTTTCCCTTTCTGAACTCCTAGAGCAGGGATATATGGTGTGATTGCTTCCCCCAGCTCTGCCTCTTTCTGAGCTGTGCCTTGCATTCCTGATCAATCATGGTCTCTTTTCCTGCTGGGCCTGGGCTTGGGCTCAGAATTTGTCTTAACCCACTGCTCCAGGCAGACACTGCTAATAGATCCGAGTTCAACTACTTATAAAAAAACAAAGCACCATGATCCTCAGAAAACATCCATGGCTGACTGTGATACTTGGAGCCATTTGGATGAAGCCTAACAAGGTCATGTGCAATATAGCTGAGCTCTTAATAAAGTACACAGAAGAGAGAACAATCATGAAACCCTTTATATTTTACCTGGTTTTTGACTTTCCCCTCCCCTGTTTTGAGTGTTTGGTGCACATTGTACTGTTCCCAAAAGGGCAGGACAGTACCATGTTCACCTTAGGACCCCCCACTGTCCCTCACAAAGTGTCTGATTCGAAGCAACTGTCTGTAGATGTTTATTCACTGGGATGAAGTTTTATTATTCCTCCCAGGAGACACATTTACATGCTAACAGAAGCCTATAAAGACTTAACTGGAAGGATTAATGGTGAGATTCCAGGCATCTGCAGCAGCCTGGTTGGGAGTGTGTTTGGAGCTAGCCAACCCCCATCATCTCACCTTGTCAGGGCTGCCTTCTAAACATGAACTTGGGCTGGTTCTTCTTGGGTCAGTTTGAGGCAGTTTAGTGACTCTCCTTCTTGCCAGATTCAGAACACCAGGTGCCTTTTTTCCTCCAAGGGGCATCTTACCCCCTTTCCTGCACATGACCTTGCTCCAGACCCTAGAGATAAGAGCATTTTGATCCAAAGACATATTTATTGTTCCTCCTGATACATAGAAAGTTGGAAGGGAGGGGGCTGACAATGAAGTGGAGAGAATATTCTCAGACTTTCTCAATGCTACCAGAAATGTGCATCCCCTGCTTTGGGATACACTAAACCACGTTGTCTCTCAACTTTTCCAGAAGTGGCATCCCTCTTAGGAAAGAAGGGACAGGGAATAAGTATCTCTTAGAAAGGAGGAAGGGAATTAATGTTGGTGCTCATAGCATCTCCATGAGGAAGGTGGTGGTGGTCCCCACATTGCAGGTGAGAAATCAGAAGCTTAGAAGAAACAAGTTGACTTGGCCAAGGCCCCAGGCCAGCCAACACCAGAAATAGCATCCTGCCCCAGGCCTCTGTGGCACGCTGGCCCCAGGGAGTCTTGTAGTAATTAAAGTTCCCCTATTTAGTGGGAATGTGGCTTCATAAAGACCACACACTCCTGAAGGTGTCGGAAACAGCTCTAGACTGGGTGCCAGGAGCTCAGCTCTCCAAACCCACCAAGTGACCTTGGACAGAGATCCCTGCCAGCCTCTCCTGTTCTCCTCACCTGGGAAATAAAGGACACAAGTCCACCTGCCAAGCCTCATCCTCTTCTCCTTGTCCCAGAGCAGCTCTGGGTTTCCTGCAAAGGTCCCAGTGGATTGCCAAGGGCTGGCAAACAGTTTGCCCTCAGCGTCCACACCTCATATACTTTCCCAGAGATAATCACTGTTCACTGTTTGATGTGTAGCCTTCCCAATTATCTTCTCTTTAGGTATACCGTCATGTAGGTATTAGTCCAAATATGCATCTGCATTTTCCCCGTATGTAGGACCATCGCTGTATCTATTATGAGACTTGCGTGTATATGTTTTCCGTTTAAACATGATGGAAGTCTTTTAATATCAGAACATTTGAATCTACCTCATTATTTCTAATGATCTCATTCTGTAGTGTAGATACACTATAACTTATCCAAACCATTTGCCTATAGATGATCATTTATGTTTTTTCTAATCTTTTATTATTAAAAATACTAGAGGCTTGGTGCACAAAATTCTTACACAGGTAGGGTCCCTACGTCTGACCAGTGATCAGGGCCACTAGGGGCCTTCTGGCTGCCAGCCAGGGCCTTCCTTCACCCCATGTCACTCCCTGGTGGTCAGCGCATGTCATAGTGAGCCATTGAACTCCCCGTCTTCCAGCCAAACTCCCAACGGGACACTTTGCATATTAGCCTTTTATATATATAGAAGATAGATATGACAGCAAACATTTTTTGTATATATAACTTTCTACTCTGTGTGTATTGCTGTAGGTTTGATGTCTGGGGTGGGTGGTGGGTAGTATTACCAGGTCCAAGACTGTGGCCATTGTCAACTTGCATAGAGACTGCTGAATTGCCCTGCAGAACAGCTATACTAGTTGCACTCAGAGAGAGTCCAGGAATGGTAAGAGCATCTCTGAGGGTTTGGTACATGCCATCACCCTTCAAACGACCCTCTGTATGCCATGGGTGATTGTCTACAGGTGAGGCTAGTCTGCCCCATGCCTTCCACATCTGGTTTCCTGCAGTTCAGCTCACATGGCTTCCAGAACAGCGTTTTAGAAAAGGCTTTCCAGAACCGGGAGATGGCGTGATTAACCTCCTGCCCTGCTCACAGCTCTGGGTTTCCTGCGAAGGTCCCAGAGGATCGCCAAGGGCTGGCAAACAGTTGACTAATAGGGGCTGCTGCATCTGGCCTCGCACGGAGAGCGGCCAAGTCTCGAACAGTTCAAAAGACCTCTGGCTCCCTTGCCAGAGGCCCACCACCTAGTGCCCTGAGTAATGCGTTGTATTTATCCTCTCTCTGGCTGACGGAGGCCTGTGTTTTCCCCGCCACCTGCCTGTTTTGGTTCCTTTGTCTGCCTAGAGTCTCTAAGCCTTCAGCCACGCCTTGAGCACAGCGAGCAGAGGGGGCAGTTGGTTTTGTGAAGATCAGTTTGCACAGCTAGCTGTGTTTTCCTTCCAACCAAGCCCGGATGGCTTGGTTTCTCACTCTTACACCTGAATCAGGATGGGGACGGTGAGAAAATGAAAGTGCCCACGTGTATTGGGCTCCTACTGTGTGCTGAATGCAGTATTGGGTACCATACAGGCATTACTTCATTGGCTCTTCTCAAGAAAACATCACCGCCCCTGTTTTCAGATGAGGAAGCTGAGCCCAGAGAAGTGGCATAAGCTGCTCATGACTAGAGTCAGGAGACCTGGGACCTGAATTACATCTGGCTGAAACCCTGGTGCAGGCTCAGCGCCTCTTGCCCGCCAGCTGCGGAGAAGGAGAAATATTTTTATGTCTTTAGCCACACCCATCAGCACTGCACTAACCCCCAAGTCCTTTTGGTACTTCCGAAGATTCAGGCGTCAGATCATCCACAACCATTTCCTGCCAACCCAGAGGATCATCACCAACTCGGTCTTAGAACCCACTGATGATGATTCATTTGGATTTGACACTTTTTCCATTTGAGTGGCGTATCGGACGGTGACAGTTTCCTGGAGCCTGTGTGCTGTGGAAAGGGGCAAAAGTGGACTCTCAACTCAGACCAGTTAGGGTTCCGATTCTTACCTTGCCTACTGCAACCCCCCCCCCCCCCCCCAACATCATTTACCCTCATGAACATCAGAGTCTTTTTAAGCAGTGGGGCTATTATTTCTGGTTTCTACTGTAGCTGATTATGCTTTTGCTACAATCCCCGCCCTCCTTTTACCCCTTACCCTCCCACAAGATGTCCATGTCCTAATCTCCTAACCTGTGAATATGCTATGGTGCTCTGGCATATGACATAAGGGACTGTGCAGACATGATGAAGTTAAGGATCTTGGGATGGGAAGGTCATTCCGTACTATCCAGTGGGTCCAATATAATCACAAGAGTCCTTTGAAGAGGGAGGGACTAACATTAGAATCAGAGAAGGAGATGTAGAACGAGAGCGGCATAGAGACACTGAAACATGCTATGCGGCCACCTTTGAAGAGGGAGGAAGGGGCTGGGGCCAAGGAATCAGCTCTAGCCTCTGGGAAGGACCAGGAAATGGGCTCTTTCCTAGAGCCTCCAGAAAGGGACACCCCTGCTGACACCTTGACTTTGGCTCAGTGAAACCTGCTTTTGACCTCTGACCTCCAGAACTGTAAGATCATAAATCTGTGTTGTTTTATGTCACTGAGTTTGTGGTCATTTGTTACAGCAGCAGCAGGAAGCAGATACACTTCCTCACCCAATGGTGAGCTTCTTCAAATCTGTGAAGCATGCAGACTTGAACTTGAATCTCCTGCTTCTTTACTTTCAAGCTGTGTGTGCCCTTGTGCCTCTTTGATTCTGTAAGAGGGTTTGTGAAGATAGCATGCAGTTGTGCTAAGATAATGCCTGGCACAAAATAGATGCTCAATCATAACATTTTTTTTTCTTGGCTTGTACCCATGAAAGGATGGTGCAGTCATTAGGTGTGGATGGCTTTGGGGAACCTGAGGGGTAGAGTGGGGAAAACATGGGTTCTTATGACAGAGACACAGCTTTGAATGCCTGCTCTGATATTTGCTAATTCTGTGACCTAAATCTCTGTGAGGGAAGATGAACCTTCTGAACATGCATGTAGGCAAGGGTGAATGAATTCACTGCACAAACCTGCTTCCCACACCCCCCTCTAGCATGTGCTCCTAGAGGGCAGGGCAGGGATGCCTGCCTTGTCCATCTCTCTGTCCTTAGGACCTAACACAGTGAGTGGCACATAGTTGTGCATGGACATGTTTGTTGCACACACTGAACGGTGGTCTAGTTTTAACAGAGTAAAGCCCAGACCTCAGAGGACAGTAGGAAGAGGGATTGGGAAGGTCCATCAGGAGGAAGAATTGGTTCTAAAGTTTGGTCCATTGCCCAGGGCAGGGTGGAGGCCACAGTGGTTAGGGAGGGTCTGATATAATGGATCTCTAAGGTTGGGATGGTGGGATTTGATTCATCCAGGTAGTTAGGCTTCTGTCTGGCCTGACTCATTGCTGCTGCTGCTTCTTCTTCTTCTTCTTCTTCTTCTTCTTCTTCTTCTTCTTCTTTAAAAATATGTTTTAAAAAACATATTAAATTGCTTTTAGAGAAAAAGGAAAGCGGAGAGATAGAAACACTGATGAGAGAGAGAGAGACCTCATTGATCAGCTGCCTCCTGCACGCCCCCTACTGGGGATTGAGCTCACAACCCAGCATGTGCCACCAGTGACCTCTTACCAGTGACCTCTTGGTTCATGGGTTGACACTCAGTCACTGAGCCACACTGGCCTGGCTCATCGCTTCTTTATGCAGTGCCCACAGCTGCTCTTCTGTAGGTGCTAACGGTGAGACAGGAAACTAGCCCCTGTCTGGGCCTTACCTTCCATTCACCCCAGCCTCAGGATGAGGCTTCTCTCAACAAGGCTGTCCCTCACCCAGTTCCTTCGCTCCGTATTGCCACAGACTACTGACTAGCAGGAGGGTTCATAAAAAGGCATTGCAAGGGGCAGTGAGCTCCATCGGACCCGGCACCTGCCCTTATATTTGAATTATTTCCACCCTTATTCGGTGTGTAATGCCTTTGAGCTAATTTTGAGACTTCCAGTCATGCAGCCTCTCCAGGTCCATTTGAATTAATTTTGCAAGAAGCGTTTTTGACTTACTGTGGTCCAGATTAAGTCATCTTGTGATCTTCTCATCCACTGTCTCTGTAATTCTATTGAAAAGCTATCATGTTTGTGGGCTGTGATTAGTCTTTTTTTTTTTTAATAGCCCTGGCCTTACACAGCCTCATAATTCCTTTGTTTTCCTGGGTTGTGTCCAATTTGTTAATCCTGGTTGTAGAAGAGCAATGAAAATGTAAGTCTCGAGCCCCACCAGGTCAGGCAATGATTGGCGGCTCCCTTTAGACAAGTCGATGCCTCATTTGGAGATCTGACCTCCTGATCTGGGAAATGGGAAGAACCACAGGCCTGGCACGCAGGTGGGTGATTGACTGGGGAGCTGGATCTGAAGATGCCTGTCACGTATCCATTGGCAGTATTTCTCCCTTCGCTCAAAGTTCTTCAAGCTCCTACTTCTTGCGTTTCCCCTCTCTGTCTAAAAGATCAATATGACATTTGATGTTGTAAAAAACTTAAGGGTATGTTCTGCTGCCGTTCCTCCATGACTTTCCAGAAACATCGGTAACAGCTTTAGTAGGAGTATCAGCTCCTTCTCCGCACACTTAAGAGACCTGCTGTCCGATGGCTGGTTTGCATTTCCCCCCAATCGCTATGCATTCCCTTCCCTGCTTTCTGCCATAGCCGTGTCTGTGAGGTCTTAATGACTTCCTAATTGTCCACGTCTTCTCTTTTCTTCTTTGTTTTTCTGGCAAAAGACAGATTATCAAAAATGGGTTCGGGATCTTTGCCACTTTAGAGTCATCATTAATTTCCGTCCTCCCTCATTACGAGGGCAGGGATGTGTTCCAGTTTGCTCTCTAATTTCCCACTTGGATAGTTTTTCAGAACTGTCCTTTTTTTTTACAATTAAAAAAAATCTTTATTGTTGAAAGTATTACGCTTGTCCCCTTTTTCCCACCATTGACCCCTTCTAGCCTGCTCCCATCCCCTGCCCCAGGCCTTCACACCCTAATGACCTTGTCCATGGGTTATGCATACAAGTCGATTTCTTTCCACCCTCCACCCACCCCTGCCTTCCCTCTGTGATCCCTACTGTCTCTCAATAATCTGTCTTTCTGAAGGGAGGCTCCTAACCCTGGAGGAGCGCGTCTTCACTGGTTCGTGTCTCTTATTTGGACCTAAACGTTCTTCATTGCGATGGACAGGAATTCATTGATGTTCATTAGACACAAGGCATCATGTGAGATCCCAGGGATGCAGAAAGGAAGATTTGCCCCTGGGTTGAGCACCTCCTATAGATAAACACCTCTTCAAGCCACGGATAATAAAATGTGAAAGGTCCTGTTATCAGAGAAGAGAAGGCCAGCCAGGCTTGAAATCAGAGGAAGCGGTAGAAGGG
The DNA here is from genome assembly GCA_011751065.1 of Lasiurus cinereus. NCBI lineage: Eukaryota > Metazoa > Chordata > Mammalia > Chiroptera > Vespertilionidae > Lasiurus > Lasiurus cinereus. The sequence goes on from JAAGEH010000124.1 coordinate 3,944,314, forward strand.
AGGCTTTCCCAAGTTTCTTGATGAGCCACAACTTGTGCATCTGCCAAATGGAATGATTAACTCTGGCTGTTCAGTTTGGACAGGAGGCAAATGTTTACCTAATGTGGTTTGTACTTAGCAATCAATAGTTAGAAATATGCTCTTCGCTGATGATAATAATGATGATGATGATGCTAGCGACAGCAACTTTCAGGTGGCAGGTTAGGAAATCCCAGCATTCCAGCTGTAGAGATGAGGAAACTGAGTCTGAGAGAGCTCCAGCAATTTACCAGACACAGCGCTATGACTCCGAGATGCTAGGACCCTGGGGATTGAGTGGAAATCTTCTGGCTCCAAGTCCAAGTTTTCGCTTTATGCTTCTTGCTTCCAATGTGCCTGCAAACAAGCACCTGCTTGATGAATTTGCGAAGCATTCCTCCATGCAGTCAGCATCAGCCAGGAGTTAGCAGGGAAGACAACGTGAGCGACACAACCTCATGAGCTGGCACACACGTTAGCCAGAACATTTTTAAAACTTTTTTCATAATAGGTAAAGTTTGTTCAGTAACTTCTGTGTGTCAGGCATTGTGCTGTGTGCTTCACATTTTATCATCTCATTTTATTTTTGCAGAATTGAGAGGTAGATACTATTATTCTTCTTGGTTTAGAGATGCTAAGACTGAGGCTCAGAGATGAAGTGAGTTGCCTAAATAAGTAGCAGCCCTGGGATGTGCGAGTTTCAAATTCAGGATCCTGGGTTACAAGGAAAATGATCTTCAGCTCTCGAATGTCCATCCGAATGGCATCTGTGCTGGCAGATAGAGCCACGGCAGGGGAAGCCTTGGTAAGCCTGGCTAATTAGTACCACTGAGACTCTGAGGCTCTGCTCTTCCCTCCTCACCCTCTGAGGGAAGTCAATGAGTCATGAAGCAACCAAGGGGCATCTATCTGATTGAGAGAGGAGAAGCCAGACGCACAGCTAAGCCACCAAGGATGTAATCAGCCCCTGAGTCATTGTGCTGGCTGCACTTTAATGTGCCCACACTGGCCCTGGGGACTGCAGTCTGGCCTTGTGCAGCTTCTGGAGTGAGGATGCTCAACACGTCTCAGTAGCTGCCTTGCCAAGTGGCATTAAAGATTCCCTGAACGCCCTGTTCAGCCAAACCCACATCACCACCTCTCACAAGGAAGAGAAGGGAAGATCTTTTCAGATGAGCCAACCTATGGAGTTAGGAGACTTTGAGGAAGGTGTGTACATGCAGTAAAGACACCCCTTCCCCTGCCCTCCAATCTGGGCATAAAAGATTAGCCATTGGCTTTCTGAGTATTTTGGTGCCTGGGGGTGAAAATAGGGCTTCATTTCTCTTAGCCTCAGTTTTCTTCCTTGAAGAAGAAGAACATTAGCTTTGGCTGGCGTGGCTCAGTTGGTGGAGCATCGTCCCAGGCACCAAGAAGTCGCTGGTTCCATTCCAGGTCAGGGCACATGCCCAGAGTGTAGACTTGATCCCCAGTAGGGGGTGTGCAGGACACAATAGACTGGTGTTTCTTTCTCTCTCATTGATGTTTCTCTCTTTCTCCATCTCTCTCCCTCCTTCTTTAAAATCAATAAAACCTTATTTTCAGAAAGAATAAGAAAGTTAGACTAGAAGACTTTCCAAGAGCCTCCTGAATTTAGCCTCCTATGATCCACCCATGCATTGATGTCTAGCAGTGATAACAAAATTTCATGAAATTCTTTCCATCTTTCAGACACTGTCAAAATGCTTCAGGAATTATATCATGAACCCTCACCACACGCCGATGAGGTGACATACTGACTATAGATCAAGACATTTGAGTTTAAGGAGGTTGCAAGTCTTTCTTTTTTAATTCTTTTCAGAGTGGGAGAGAGAGAGAGAAACATCAATGATGAGAGAGAATCATTGATGGGCTGCCTCCTGCACCTCCTACACTGGGGATCGAGCCTGCAACCCTGGCATGTAACCTGACTGTGAATCAAACTCTGCCCTCCTTCATAGGTCAATGCTCAAGCACTGAGCCACACTGGCTGGGCAAAGTTACAAGTCTTGCTCAAGGTCATACAACTATAAACGGTGAAGTAGGGATTTAAAGCCAGGTCATCTGGCTCCAGAGTTCACTGTGCTTCCCTACCTTTCAGTCAGGCTTCCCTGGAAACACTGCTCCCCAACTCATGATGGCAAGTGCGGGGACACTCACAGGAACAGCACTCTGGGAAATTGAAGCTTTGCTATTTTTGCTTTGATGAAGGAGGCAAGGCATGGATTGCTGTTACCATACCATAAATGCAAAGGCCCTTTTAATTCCTGGGCTGGGCTGAGCTTGGATTGGAATAGAAGACTTCCAGTTGTATCTGCAAAATGTACAGCGGGATTTGGGTGGCCGGAGCCATTTGATAGTGCAGAGTTTAAGAGTTCTGTCTAGCCGAAACTGGTTTGGCTCAGTGGATAGAGCATCGGCCTACAGACTGAAAGGTCCCAGGTTTGATTCCGGTCAAGGGCATGTACCTTGGTTGTGGGCACATCTCCAGTAGGGGCCGTGCAGGAGGCAGCTGATCGATGTCTCTATCTCATCGATGTTTCTAACTCTTTATCCCTCTCCCTTCCTTTTTGTAAAAAATCAATAAAATATGTATTTTTTTAAAAAAGAGTTCTGTTTAGGGGCTTAAAGGGACCGAGGTCCAACTAGCCACTTACTAGTTGCCATATATTGATCACATTATTTAATTTCTCCCATGCAATTTCTCTTTTATAAAATACGGATCTGACGAATACCCGCTTCCAAAGTTTTTGTGAGAACCAAATGAATGTAGGTGAAGTGCTTTGTGAACAGAGCTAGGGTTCCTCTTTATGATCGCACGTGGCCCAGCATGTGGAGAACCTTTTGTGCGTCTGCTGTCTCTCATCCGATGCTTCTCTCTCCCATGGCCACCCTGAGGACCAGCCCACAACTCAGAGGCGGTGCCCTGGGACAACCTGTGTGATGGATTTGCTTAGCACTGACTGTGCTCAATGAAAAGTTGTTTCTTTTCGTTTTTTTTTCTTCCCCTCCTGGCTTAGTCCTGGAATTATATTTTTCTTAGGGTGTTGTTAATGGAAAGCACTGAACCAGATTCCCTCAAATTGAATTTGGCTGCCTGAATTGTCAGCTCTCCATCTATCCCTCTCCCCAACCTCATCCATCTGCAGGCTGGAGCATCCGTGTTATAACCCAGTCCGTGGGCTTCCGGTCTGGGCTGACAGAGGGGAGGGGATGTGAAGGGGGGGTGGGTGATACACCCCAGCTCAGGCCTGGCTTGAAGTTCTTACCTTCCGCTTCTTAGCCATCACATGATGACACACCTAATGTACATGCTTTCCATGCAAGAAGGAGGCAGCCCGAGAGTCATGGGGTATAGGATGGGGTCTGGTCCCTAGTACCTAACAGCTGAGTGCCCTTGGGGAAGTCACTTCACCTCTTAGGGCCTCCCCATCTCTGTTTCTTAGTTACCAAGTAATCTCCTTGCCTCACAAGAGATGTAAGAATTTGCTTACTCTCTTATTGGCTCCGAGATTCTCTTATCAAATATCCATCAAGTGCCTATTGTGTTCAGGTACTGTGCTAGGTAGTGGTGTTCCGACTCTGAACAGGATACATTGCCTGCCTTCAAGGAGTGCTGAGTTCAAAAGGATGGCAGATCATGGGTAGCAAATAGGTAATTTTAAGGATTGCATGCTGCGTGATAGGGTGAGAATGGCTTGGATCTCGGGGTCCGCAGGCAGGAGTTCAAGCCCATCAGCACCTCTCATGAGCCCTGTTATTTGATCTCCAAGAGCCTCCATTTTCTCCTGAACCGAACGAGGTCCCCCCTCCCGGCAGGATTATTGTAAAGATTATAGATCGTGTGTTTACTGTTCACTGAACACTGCCCGGCTCCTAAAAAGCACACAATAAATGGTAGCTATTATTATTAATAATGATAATATTAATAATGGATAGGGAAGTGCTTTTTAAGCTACGAAGCCCTACACAAATACAATGAATCATTATAATCACGTTCCATAGAGACTCATTTCCCAAGAGATTCCAAGAGTAATCAGGATCGCTGGTGCCTAGGAAAACAAAATAATATTATTAACAAGAACTTCACGTTTGAATAGCACTCGTTCGGTCCTAACAAATAGCCATGGCAGCGAAGAGCGCTGAGAGGACGCATTCATCCGGGCTGGACCGAACTTTGCCTGGCAGGTGTTATCCTGTGCTGCCTGTGGGCTTTCTGCCTTCATTAACCGCACTTCAGTTTCCTCTCAGCAAATGATGATGTGTATGGATTCGCCCCATTTCAGGGGACCGAAGTGCGGGCAGGACCCTCCTGTGCCGGCACCTGCAATTGAGGTTCAGGGCATTTCTTAAGCTTACAAATGATTATCCTTCCCACTGTGTTAAACGCACAGTAATACTAGGAGACGTGGCCAACTGTGGCTTTGCGATAATGGGACTTTATATTTATAAACCAACCTGCGTGTTATTTTTATATGCAAGTTGTTCAGATCCGAACTCTTAAACAGCCCTTGTCAGTCATTGTTCTGGTGCCTGGGAAACCAGAGTGGTTCAATGGATTAGTATCGACAAAGGAGAGCTGTTGACTGTTGCCTTTTAATCTAGGGTTAGGATGTTCTCTCCCACCGCTTGTGCCCTTGACCTAGGGGTAGTTTTAAAGACGTATCTACTCCACATATTCATGTACGGGGGACATTAAGGCGGAAGATGGAGAACACAGTCAGATGCTCACCCTCCCCCAAACACATGGGGTTAGTTTTTTCTAAAACCGTTAGAAGGAGGTACCAGCTCTGGGATGGAAACCATGTATGACAATATTTTATGGCAGTTTCCCCCCACCCATGGCAGTGTTTCCTGAAAGAGGGAACGAGGTCATTGTTTAGTATATTGGCTACTTTGGAGAATTCTTTTTTAAGTTCCCATGACTATTTTTTATATTTCAGTGGATTCCTCTTTTGTTTGCATTGAGTGTGAGATTCAAAACTGTGAAAGTGTGTTTGTGTGTGCACACAAGTGTGTGCTTTTTGAGTGATTCTCAAAGTCCTTGTTTCATAAGAATTTTAGATCCCTCAAAGTTATTTTTGTCATCTATCATAATTTTCCAAGATTAATGAAGAATACCTATGTAGTCTTAGCCCCTTTGGCTCAGTGAATAGAGCGTAGGACTACAGACTGAAGGGTCCCAGGTTCCATTCCAATCATAGGCATATGCCCAGGTTGCAGGCTCCCCAAAGTGGGGTGTGTAGGAGGCAGCCAATCAATGATTATCTCTCATCATTGATGTTTCAATCTCTCTCTCCCTATCCCTTCCTCTCTGAAATCAATAAAAAAAGAAAGAAAGAAAGAAAGGAAGGAAGAAAGGAAGGAAGAAAACAATAGCTATACGTATAAGTATTATTCTATTTTTGTGAGTCCAGATCTTTAGTTGCTGCTTAAGCCACACCCACTTCCTCCCCTTTCTCCTGCCATCCTGAGCTACCGCAAAGTCCTTTGCAATTCACCCTCACTTTTCTGTGCTCTGGCTGAGACCTGGGATCACCATCCTGTTTTACAAGCAAGGAACTTAAGAATGCCAAGTGCAGTTGTTGAAAGAGCACGAGCCACATGCTGAGTAGGGGAATAAGGTTCAGGACTCATTGCATGGAAATAAGAGGGGGCATTGCAGAGACTAGCCATGCAGATGGATGGGGCTGGCTTCAAGTTCCTCTCTCCTCACAGTTCTGTGGTTCTAAGGGACCCTAAAAATATCACTGGGTGAAAGCTAACCTGGCGATATATGTCTAAGAAGAGCCCCAGAGAGTTTATAAACAAATTAGATATCTAGGTGAACGCCATAAAGTCTCAGGACAACTGGAAGAGTTATGAAGCATTGACCTTGGCTAAGGCATGTGCTCGACTTGGGGAATGAGCTGTGAGTAAGCAGAGAGGACCTCGGCCTTCAGGACTTCCCATCTGCAGGGAAGGCAGACACAAGGAGGTAGTTCATGTGCTCAGTGCTCATCGTGGGCAGGTCCCTCTGCCACAGCCTCATAATATATCTTCTCATGGATCTTTTTTTTTTAAAATACATTTTATTGATTTTTTACAGAGAGGAAGGGAGAGAGATAGAAAGTCAGAAACATCGATGAGAGAGAGACATCGATCAGCCGCCTCCTGCACACCCCACAGTGGAGATGTGCCCGCAAGCAAGGTACATGCCTCCGACCGGAATCCAACCTGGGACCTTTCAGTCCGCAGGCCAACGTTCTATCCACTGAGCCAAACCGGTCTCAGCTCTCTCGTGGATCTTTATGACAACCCTCGAGGGTCGGAACACGAGCCTACATTTGTGTCTTAATGGTGTTGGAGGCATTGTCAACACCTTTCAGAGCTCGTAAGTCACAGAGCCAGTACTAGACCCAAGACCTGGCTGACTATCGTGCTCGGACTCAGTCACCGTCCTGCCTTTCCCCTCCCTGTATCAGTAAACCTCAGGCTCCCCCTCTGTGAAATGGGGGGCACTTCTCCATCGCAACTCTGCCATGGGAAGTAGCTGAGAGACGCTCACACTGTTTTCATTGTGGTTTGTTTGTGTTTATCCTTCCTGTAAAACAGCACCCCAAACAGAGGAGTACTGTGGCCCACGTAAGCATGAGTCCCCATTCTGCTCTGAAAGCATCCTTGATAAAGATCTCATGGAAGAAGATGTAGGGAAGGGAGCTGGTGGCTGCGGTGGGTATGGCGAGCTCAGACACCAACGCCATGAGGATTCTACTCTGCAAGATGCAGAGGAAAATCCTGTCCACATACTATAATACGGGCTTATTCAGGGACAGGAGAAAAGTTATCCTGGGATGATCATGGGAAAGGTCCTGAAATCTTCATCCCAGCTCTACCTTAACTAGCTGGTGACCTTGGGGAAGTCCCATTACCTCTTGAGACCTCAGTTTTCTCATCTTTGAAGTAGGGACAAGAGTCTCTGCTCTGCTTCCCACACAGGGCTCATGAGAGCTTCAAAAGAGAATAAAACTGAGAAGAACCTATACATAGGCAAGTGCTCCATCCATGCTATTTTTCATTATTAATGTCATCGTTATTTACCAGCTGATCCTTGCCATCATCAGGAGTATCATTGTGTGTATTCATGGGCTGGAAGTCATGGTTTTTGGAAAATATAATGTGTTCATTTACTAAATAAACATGCAGTAAGCACCGTCAGCCTGTAAAGAATTACACTTGATTTTGCCAGATGAGTAAGACAAGTCCTCTGCCCTCAAGGAATTTACAAGGAAAATGAGCAGCGGCCTTGGAGGGCTGACTGTGCAAGACGGCTGGGTTATGTAATGTGTCAGCGCACACAGCAGACAGAATGCCATGTTAACTCGTCACCCTCTGCCGAAGTGGATCCGCTGCCTCCAAGCACCCGGATGGCGCTCCCAGAGCATCACCTGCACACAGCAGGAACGGGGTGCCCTGCCCAGGACACCCACACCTCCCAGGCCAGTGCCTTTCCACCGATGAGTCCAAGCTGCCTGCGTCCTTGATCGCTGAATGCAGACATTTGGGCTCCCACATCATCAGGACCCGCAAGCTTTCCTGCGAGGGTCTGATTTCTGATTTCCCTCCTTTCTGGGTACCTGCCGGGGCTGCACTTCCTGGCCAGCTTCTCATCGGGAGGAGAATGCTGTGTGCTGCTGGTGGGCCCAAGCAGTACCCGGCAGGGGAAGACTTCCCAGAGTTCTCGTCCCCTCTCACGTGGAGACTGGCAACAGTTCAGGCGGCGGCAGCCCCCTCTGCCGGGGTCACTCAAAGACTAGTGAGTAGCGGCCTCTCTCTAGGCTGGGCACGGAGCATGAGAGAAACATACACCATTGCCCTGTGGGTCTGCGGGGTAGGGCTGACTGGTGTGGGGGCAGTGCTGCGACAGGTGTGGACAGAGCGGAGAGATGCCTGTTTGCTGTCCATGGTGTCTCCTTATGGGGTTCTCAGGGGCGCAGAGTTCCTGACATTCTGGTAACCCAGGCTTGAGCCCAGCGGCCTCTCTCTGTCGGGGCTGCTTTTCTTGGGCTTACTCAGCTAGCATCTTTTCTTCTCGTAAGCCACCAGACGTCCCCTCCCTGAGGCTGGACTGCCTCTTGTTCGGCAGCCATGTTTTGCACCCCATCCCCCCAGCTGTTTCTCTTCGCCCACAGTCTTTCTTGAGGTCCTTCATCACCAGGGTTTGGGAAAACTCAGTAAATCGTGCCTGACTTGATTCAACTTGTCAGAGAACTCAGGCACGTTCCACAGGCTTGTATTCTCCCCTGCCCACAGAGACACCCACCTGGTCTGCTTTGTTTTACTTAACCTCCCACCTGGGATACCAAATGGGAGTCGGCACCCTGTGGGCCGAGGCCTGCGAACCAGCCGTGGGGATGAGTTGTAAGGGGAGGCGTGTCTTTATTGGGTTGTTTTCACCAAGGAGCCATGTATCTGCTTGGGACGTGGGGCCAGTCATTACCTCCCTGGTCCTTGATTTCCTAAGCGATCAGAGAAGGGCTGGACCACGTTAACTTGCTCTTCTGAGAATGAGTGGTGGATGTCGGCCCTGTGGTAGGTAATATGGAGGCTTAAGTGGGAGATATAGATGGGTGGCGCCTTCAGTCACATGGTTCCGAGGCTAGTGGATGTCCGTGGGTAAGGTGAGACATCCATGACTATGACTATGAGTCAGAAAGTGTTAACTCTTAGGATCCATTACACGATGGAATGCTGCTAATAGCTTTTAGCCATGTTTAAGTGAGTGCAAAAATACAGCCCACATTTTGTAGACAAGGAAACTGAGCTTCCATAAAGAAGCAATAAGTACTATACAACCCTAGAGAGGCAGGGGAAAGATACATTGATGAACATGGATGAGGTGTGGCTGCATTGAGTAAGAACTGATGGCTGATGACATGCAAGGTCTTTCAGGCCCAGATTCAACCTGTCTGCCCCACACCTCCATGTCATGTCCCTAGTACTGTTCCTGTTTTGCTCCAACTTATCTCCACGTGTTCAAAGCCAACCCATACTTGCAAGCTGGACGACCTGGAACTAGCCAGCGGAGAGCCATAGAGGTCTCCTGCAGCTTCCTACCCAGCCCCCGCCCTGGGTTAGTTTGGCTCCTCTTCATCCCGTGCTTTCTGTGCCACGGGTCTGCATCGGGCATTTCCACATGCGTGTTTTGGTCTATTCTCTTGGTAATTTCTGAGGAAATGCTGAATCTTCTTTACAGCTGAGGAAATCGAGTCCCAGGATGAATGAAAGGATTGGCTTGCTGATTCTAATGGGGGGAGGGGAGGGAGCTTCAATGCAGCTCCATAGGCCCCAAGTCTGCTCTGCCTGGCTGACTCCCACGAAGCTCCTTTCTTTCTGAGAACAAAGAGGAAAGACCCACCCAGCTGACCTGGGTCAGTGGTTGAGTGTCCACCCATGAACCCAGAGGTCATGGTTCGATTCCTGGTCAGGGCACATGCCTGGGTTGCAGGCTGGATCCTCAGTAGGGGGTGTGCAGGAGGCAGCCAATCAATGATTCTCTGTCATCATTGATGTTTCTCTCTCTCTCCCTCACCCTTCCTCTCTGAAATCAATAAAAACATTTTTTTCAAAGGCAAGATCCAAAATTGAGCCCCCTCCATCTCCCGGGTGTCACCACGTGAATCCAGAGGGAAGCTGCTTCCTTTGCTTTATGTCTTCCTTTCCTTCTTCTTTTTTAATGTCTCCCTGCCTCCTCCAGCCTGGCTTGGTACAACATTTTCCTTGGGTTGAGCATTGGAGCCAAATGCCTGATGGAGGTCACAGGCATGGCAGCCCCTATTTATCTCCACCCCCCTGGGATGGAGAATTTATTTGTGATGTCAGGCCTGGGCAAGATTTAGAATAATTCAAGGATTTAGGTCCCGGGGATATGAGAAATAAATAACGTCAACCATTCCACAGAAAGGGGTGTAATGTGGAAGAAAAAAAAAACACAAAAGCTGTGATTATATTAGAAGTGAGGAATCAATCTTGAAAACTGCTAAGTCATCCTGGAGCATCGACTTCTGCGATTAAAATGTATGTACCTGGGGATCTAATGTAACCGCCTCATTGACAGAGTGGGAGGGGCAGGCCACAAATGAGAAGAGGGTCACAAGGACCATCTAACAGCCATGTCTTGAAGTCACGTTGGCTGCTCAGCCAGTGTCCCCTGCACATGGCCACAGTGGATTCAGAGTCATGGAAGTGGAAACTTGGAGGGATTCTGCTTAATCTGTGTCGCTCCTACAACCCTATGCATTGTACAACTGCTTGCCCTCGTCTCTTTCTAGTAGACTGGCAGCCCTCCTGGCTTATGTAGCTCTAGATGCCTCGGCGTTTCCTTACTCTGGTATAGTTTCCATTCTTCCTTGCCTTCCTGTCTTCTTCTCTCCATCCTTAGATTCTAACATGACATAATAATTCAAATTCTCTTAACTACCACGCAGGTCAAGCACCCCTGTCATATATTCTCATAGTCCCTGGCCTCCTGCTGATTTCCACCTTACACTTTAATCTCACTACCTGTTTGTCTGTCTGATCATCTAGATCTGTGGTCGGCACACTTATTAGTCAACAGAGCGGCAAACCGCGGCTCCCGAGCCGCATGCCAACCACTGATCTAGATCATAAGCTCTGTGAGAGCAGCGGTCTTCATATTCCCGGTACTCTTTCCCCCGCCCCTGTCCCCCCGCCCCTCTCCTAAGTGTGCTTAGCCTAAGGCCAAACATATTCAGTGAATGTTTGATGAATACATGAAGAAGTGAAACTGACATGGTCAGAGTGTAGTCCAAGGTTCTCTGATTGCTGGACAGCTGCCCACGTGCCCTGGGAGTCAGATCATAAAGCTATTCATTGATTTCTGCTACTTCGTGTTTAGCCGTCACTGCCCATGGGTTCTGCTTGCCCTTTTTTTCATTCTGTGGTTTATTCCTGCCGAAAAGAGCTGTCCCCCCTCACTTAACTCCTGCCTCTTTACTTCCTCTTTCCGGGAGCTGGTCTTGGTTCATATAGCCTCCTCTCCTTCCTGACTTCCAGCGAAACCGAGGCTCAGAGACATAAAAAGTCAGTTTTGCAAGCTCCACCAAGACAGAGTGGCCAGGTCAGAATTGGGTCTGTGACCCCTAACTTTACTCTTTTCCCCTGCCTCTGATAGCAAGATCTAAATTCCTGTATTCTTTCCTTCGACTTCTGTTATCATCGGAGAATACAGCTCAAATTTGTATAGTAATGGAGGAAGTTCCTATAAAATATCCAAGCAGCCGAAACCGGTTTGGCTCAGTGGATAGAGCATCGGCCTGTGGACTGAAAGGTCCCAGGTTCGATTCTGGTCAAGGGCATGTATCTTGGTTTCGGGAACATCCCCAGTAGGGGGCATGCAGGAGGCGGCTGGTCGATGTTTCTAACTCTATCCCTCTCCCTTCCTCTCTGTAAAAACTCAATAATATATATACACACACACACATATATATACACACACACACACATATACACACACACACACACACACACACACACACACACACATATATATACACATACACACACATACATATATATATATTGTAAAATATCCAAGCAATAACTTCACAAATATAGGCTATATATTGACACTGTGCTGGCTGCTGACCACAGACTCGCTTACTCCAGACAGGGACCCATGTAATCCCACAGAGTTAAGGCACCAAGGCTAAGGCTTTGCATTGTGTTTTGATGACCCTCTTTCTATCGATTATATATATATATTCAGATGGGTACCTAGAAGGTGATAAAAAATGTCTTCTGATTCCTACTTGAATGATTAAGCTCTAATCCCAGAATTCAACAGATAAATCTTGAAGAGGGTGTTTGCCATTTTTTTTTGTCAAAAAAGGGGAAATATCCAGTTTCTTTCTTTCTTTTTTTTTTTAATATATTTTATTGATTTTTTACAGAGAGGAAGGGAGAGGGATAGAAAGTCAGAAATATCGATGGGAGAGAGACATCCATCAGCCGCCTCCTGTATGCCCCCTATTGGAGTTGTGCCCGCAAGCAAGGTACATGCCCCCGACTGGAATCGAACCTGGGATGTTTCAGTCCGCAAGCCGAAGTTCTATCCACTGCGCCAAACTGGTCTTGGCTCTTTCTTTTCTTAATAGGTCAGTTATTTTCACTGAAATGACGACAATCATTTCTTGCATGTATATTGCGTGTCACTACTTGCAATCATTTCTTTGCCTCCCTTGACTCTGAAAATGCAACGTTAAGATTTAAGCACCTTCTTCCCATTTTGAAGATGGGAAATCTGAGGTTCAGAGGTGTGAAAGGATGTGCCCACGGGCACAGCATTAGGAAGGGGACTGATTAAGGAAGGGGCATAGGAGAGGAGATCGATCCTCTTGCATTAGCCACTGTTTGCTATGAATCTGTGTTCTCTGTGGCACAGGAAAAAGGGCTCCAAGAGACATCAGGGTCCAACCAGGGTTATTCACAGACTTTCCCTTTCCCTTTCCCTTTCCCTTTCCCTCTGCAAATTCTTATTTGGGTCATATCAGACCATACTTAATTTGCTTCCTATTCACTTTCCAGGAGAGGGGAGTGGGAGCTGAGTTGGGGTGGGCAGGTTCTTGGAGAAAGGTTGGATTTATGGATGCGACCTCAACAGCATAAGTAAGGAGAAGCATGACAGGGCGAGGGGAGCAGAGGAGAGAAATCCGCTTGAAGAGTTGAGAGAGAAGCTATGGAACTCTGTTGGATGTAACTGAGGAGATTGCATTTCTCCAAGCAAGCCGGAGAGCGTTCTGCATTCCCTGCTCTTGGGACTACTAGAGAGCAGATGCTGAGGAAGTCACTTCCAGGCACTGCCTGTTGTAAATTACATGACAATTTCCATACCCCCCAAATCGGTGCCGCAAGAGGCTGGTGTCCGCAAATTTGTGGCTGGAAGTGGTGCCCAGGGTGATGTAAAGACAATTGCTCCCACTTTCACGCTGGCCCCTTTGTCATTCAAATAATTGGGTCGGAAATGGGCTTTCTCATTGGGCTGCCATGCCCAGAATCAGAGTTTGCAACTCCAGGACTGAGGTACTTGTAATGTGACAGTTCGTACAGGGGATATAGCCACACCCCTGCCCCTTTATAATCCCCTAATTTGTTCTCTGGCTCTGTGGTTGTGTGTGGGTGTGTATTACTTAACCCAGTGGTCAGCAAACTCACTAGTCAACAGAGCGGCAAACCGAGGCTCCCGAGTCGCCTGTGGCTCACAAGCCGCAGTTTGCCGACTACTGACCTAACCTATCTGACTTACTTTTCCTCTGCAAATTCGTAGAAATGATGCTGAGGAAGTAGGTATATCCCAGTTTGGGGGCGAATTAGAAGAAGGCCTCTTTTTGTTGTTGTTTTTTAATATGTTTTCATTGATTTTTTAGAGAAAGAGGAACAGAGAGGGAGAGAGGGATAGAAACATAGATGAGAGCGAAACATTGATCATCAGCCTCCTGCACATTCCCTACTGGGGATCGAACCTGCAACTTGGGCATATGCCCTGACTGGGAGCTGAACCAGTGACTTCTTGGTGCATGGCATGATGCTCAACCCACTGAGCACCACTGGTCAGACAGGAGGAAGACCTCTTAAGGACCAAACACATTAGACCCTCATTGTAACACTGATTTAACTCTCAGGGGATTTTTGATAGGACCATCTGTATTATTCTTAATATTCAGTATCAAAGAGTCCTGCACATTTACAGATGCCACTGACTCCCTCTTTTTTAAATATAGGAAACCAAGGCCAGAGAGCGGGAGTGGCAGTCCCAGGACTTGTGGCTGAGTGGTTACAGTTCCTCACTGCCATCCAGGTGTGTTCCCATCCCTCAGGACTCAGGTGCCCACACTCCCACATGGACCTCATCACAAGGAATCCTCACAACATTGCCAAAAAAGCAGCATGTACACACTTGTACTCGTAGAATGTAGAATGCAAAGTTAAAAAATGGAGCTCCAATGGGCAGGATTTGGGATAGGCAAAAGAGGCCTCCCTAACCAGAGATTAGACATTGGTTGCAGTCTCCAGGGTACTGTTAGGTCTCACAGCCCCATCATAGGTGTGATTTTTTAAAAAATATATTTTATTGATTTTTTACAGAGAGGAAGGGAGAAGGACAGAAAGTCAGAAACATCGATGAGAGAGAGACATCGATCAGCCGCCTCCTGCACACCCCCCATTGGAGATGTGCCTGCAAGCAAGGTACATGCCCCCGACCGGAATCGAACCTGGGACCTTTCAGTCCGAAGGCCGACGCTCTGTCCACTGAGCCAAACCGGTCTCGGCATAGGTGTGATTTTTGAGATGGAGCGAAGGATAGAGTTAAAGGTGACTTTAATTCAGCTTTGTCAGCTGGGCATATGCAAAGGGCAAATGGCCCCATGCACCCAGGGGCACATTTCCAGTTCTCTTGGTAATGCTCAAAACCTTAACTCTGTCCGGGAGAGTCATTAGACAGTCATGTACCCCACAGAGCGTTCCCCCGTGTTTCCAGTACCCACCTGGCACCATGGATAGCTATGACAATATTGACCATGTTTCCTCTGTTGTAGTTGACATCACCGGGACTAGAACATGGTCTGATTTTAACAGCTGGCCCTGCCACTTGCAGTCAATGGTTTCACCTCTCATAATGTGAATCAGTTTCAGCATATCAAACATGGGACACATAATATATACACATACACGTATTTTTATAAATATATACAGATGGCCCATGTGGATGGAGGTCCTACTATCTTACTAGTAGGTGTTTGAGAAGAACTCAGAACTGGGAGCATCTTCCTGGGAACATCTAACCCACTTCAGTATTTTGAAATTTTTTAAAAAATATATTTTATTGATTTTCTACAGAGAGGAAGGGAGAGAGACAGAGAGCTAGAAATATCGGTGAAAGAGAGACATCAATCAGCCGCCTCCTGCATGCCCCTCACGGGGGATGTGCCCGCAACCAATGTACATGCCTTTGACCAGAATCAAACCTGGGACCTTTCAGTCCGCAGGCTGACGCTCTATCCATTGAGCCAAACCGGTTTCAGCAGTATTTTGAGATTTTCACTTTATACTGGGGACTCGTGTTTTGGGTTCCAGTGTACTTCAGAGTCAGGCGTCTTTGGGATTCTTGTCTCACCTCCAACTTTATACCTTATCACTTTGAGCTTGACGGTTCCTCTCCACCAACCTGGATGTTTGCATCTAGAGAATGCGGGTTATAACACTGACTTCAGGAGGGATTGCAGGAGGATCTAGTGAGAATATAAGCCAAAACACTTTGTAAGCGTTTGCGCAGTCTGCAGTTCTAAGGGGTCATTCCCCTTACTCTCTGTCCCCTGTCCCCGGGGCACGCTGCATCCTTCTCTGGCTTCCCTGGGGGCAGCGTTTCCCATCAGCAGTCCTGGCATCTCCCTCGTTAGCGGCAGCCTGGCTCTGAGTTGCTCCTGTGCCCTGCAGCCTGCCCCTCGGCAGCAGGCCAGCCTCTGCCCCCAATTTCTAATCTCAGCTGCTGGGAGGTAGCCGGAGGAAGTTTGATTGCCCACAGACTGGAGCATCGCAGCACCATTCAATCAGCTCCCTTTCAGCGGGAGAATCCCCCTCAGATTGTAATCAGCGTCCATTCTCTCTCCCCATCCGCTGTGGTCCTTCAGAATCAGAAGGCTTCTCAAGCTTGCTGGCCGCAGCTGCTGCGCTGTGCCTTTCCTGGAGCCAGGGGGCCTGGCATCTGGTTGACCCTTGTTCATTATGGCCCGTGTGCCAGGCCAGATTCTCTCTCTCAACCCATCGCCCGTATAGGGTTTTGTATTACTCAGTGTGAACATGGATGGAAAATAGGTAAAAGAGCAAGCTTGAAAGATCAGTAAGTGGACTGTTGTCATCATCCTCTCAAGGATTAGACTTGCATACCTTGAGACAACTTCTTCAGCCTGAAGCTCTGTGTATGGTGCTAAATGGTTTCTACCATGAAGAGGTGGAGCAGTCCATTTGTTCAAGAATACCGGAATTTCTTATTCCTTCACTCATTCACTCATAAATACCAAATTTGTTGACCTCTCATTCTATGTCAGAAACTGACCTAGACTCTGGAGATAAAAGAACACAGTCCCTTTACTTAATAATGATTGAACACCCACCTGTACCCTGGAGGAGAGAGCAATTAATCCATTTATTCACAAGTATATATTGGGAACTTCAGAGATGGAAGGAAACAGAGATAGAACTGCCGGGGAGTGGAAGGGGACGGGGGAGACAGGAGAAGGAGCTTAAAGCCTAAAAGAGGAGATAAAACTTAAACAAATTTCATAAATAATTATCTAGACACATTTTAAATAAAAGCCTCGAAGGGAAAAGCATTGAGTATTTTGAGAACATAGAACGGAGGGATCTGTTTTACTCTGGGAAATCAAGGCAGCCTCCTACCAGCAGGAGGTGGAGCTTGAGCTGAGGGCTGTTTGAGTTTCTTGGGGAGTGGGCTCGGGCAGGGAAGAGAGTTCGAGGCCCAAAGCAGGATGTATGAGCTCCAGGATGGCGAGGCCCCTGTGGCTGGCGAGGGGTGATGTGGCCCTGAGACAGTGCCGGGGCCGGATCCTGAAAGATCTGGTGGGAGGAATAAGCCCTACCGGGGAGCAGCCAGACGTGGTTAGAGGAGAGAGGTCAGTAAAAGAACAAGGCTAAAAGCTGCCACATTTACTCAGTGAACGGGCATACAAGAGAAGGAGTTGCTATTTCAGTTTTTTGTGGTTTAAGAAAGTATTCAGAAAGGGAGTTCTGTTTTTGAAAAATGTGAGGGAATCTGCCAAGCAGCTCTTAGTAAGGAGGACGGGGTGCTCACCTCAGGGCATCACATGTGCTGGGTCTGTGGTGAGACAGAGCTGCCTCGTTTAGGGGGCGGTGCATGGCATGCCTGGGGCAGGGGAGCCATGGGAAAGGGGGGCAGAGGAGAGGCAGGAGCAGGCAGTGAGTCTCAGGGGATGCTGAGCTTAAAGGGGGGTTGACCATGGGGTGTGTGCGTGTGTATGTGTTTAATTGACTTTAGGCCAGTTTTAGGTTCACAGCAAAATTAAGCAGAAAGTAGAAGAGGTTTCCCTATACTCCCTGCTCCTCAGCCTCAGGCTTTCCCACTGTCAACATCCCCCACCAAAGAGGGGTGCATTCACAGCAGATGAACCTACACTGACACATCGCTATCACTCAGAGCCCCCAACTTATATGAGAATTCACTCTTGGTGATGTACATTCTGTAGGTTTTGACAAATACGCAGTGACATGTATCCACCATCATTACTCTTACGGAATAGTTTCACTGCCCTAAAAGTCCACTGTTTCGTCTATGTATCTCTCCCTCCCCCAACTCCTGGCAACCCCTGATCTTTTTATGGTCTCCGTAGTTTTTCCCTTTTTCAAAACGTCCCATAGTTGGAATCATCTACTATGTAGCCTTTTCAGATTGGCTGTCTTCACTTAAAAATAAAAATATATTTTATTGATTTTTTTACAGAGAGGAAGGGAGAGGGACAGAAAGTTAGAAACATCAGATGAGAGTCAGACATAGATCAGCCGCCTCCTGCACGCCCCCTCCTGGGGATGTGCCTGCAACCAAGATACATGCCCTTGACCGGAATGGACCCTGGGATCCTTCAGTCTGCAGGCTGACGCTCTATCCACTGAGCCAAACCGGTTTCGGCGGCTGTCTTTACTTCGTACATGCACTTAAGGTTCCTGTGTAGCGGAGGTTTTGTAAAGCGGATGGCATGATCGGATATATTGACAAGGTGGCTCTTCCTGATGGACAGATAGAGGCAGTGCTGAAACAAAATCAAGGAGACAGGCCATCTTTGGAGATTGGGGTCCACATTTTTTAATGCTGAAGTCTTATCTTCAAAGACTTACCTTCCAGTGGCGAGGTTGTCATTGTTCTGTCTTACAGTGTCTCCTTAGGCATCTTTGCTTCACTTGATACGTGTTGTCCAACAAGTGGCCTTTGTTTAAATGTCAATTAATGAAGTTAAAATTGTAGTTGCTCAGGCTTGCTGGCCACGTTGCCAGGGCTCAGCAGCCACACGTGGCTCGTGGCTGCCTTAGCAGCTGTGGAACATTCCCGTCATCACAGCAGGTTCCCCCGGATAACCCGGGACTCAGTCTTTGAGGGACTCTTCATGGTTTGCTGGGGCAATGACAGACTTCAGAGTGAGACATAGGTTTAAGTTGTTGGCAGAACGTTCCTTAGTGATGTGATTTTTTTCTTATTGTGGTAATATAGATCTGTAACATAGCATTTGCCATTGTAACCATTTTTTCAGTGTAAACTTCAGTGGCATTCATTGCATTTACAGTGTTGTACGAGCTTTACCACTTTGTACTTCCAGAACCTTATATCACTCCAGTGGTAGCAGCCCGTTCCATACGCACACCCCGGCACACACCCCAGCCCCTGGTATTCTTAGTCTTCTTTCTTTCTCTATGAATTTGCCTATTCTAGAAATTTCAGATAAGTACAATCATTTCATATCTGTCTTTTTGTGTCTGGCTTCTTTAATTTAGCATAATATGTTTAGACCTCATCCATGTCCTATCATGTATAAGAACTTACTCATTTTTTTATGGCTGAGTTAATGGGCCCTATTGATGAACACTATTCCATTGCATGGATACACCACAATCTGTAGATCCATCCACCTCTTTTTTTAAAAAAATAGTTTTATTGATTTCAGAGTGGAAGAGGGAGAGAGAGAGAGAGACAGACAGAGAGAGAGAAACATTGCTTGGCTGCCTCCTGCACATCCCCTAGTGATGATTGAGCCCACAACCCAGGCATGTGCCATTGACAGGAATTGAACCTGGGACCCTTCAGTCAGTAGGTCAAAGCCCCATCCACTGGAGCCAAACCAGCGAAGGTTTCATTCACCAGTTGATGGATACTGTACTTGCTTCAGTGATACAATTTTGAATAACCTACTTACTGTAATGTGCTCAAGCTCCATTTCTATGAAATGAATATATTAATCCTTAACTCTAGGGTTCTTGTGAGGATTAGAAGACATCCGGAACATAAAGCTCTTGGGATCAAGTTTCCATTTGGCAGGTGTTAGTTTTCCTCCCCCTTTCGTCCAGTTCTCCTCTATCACCCCCTTGGTGCCTGGGCCCTGTGTATTGGAAGCTCTGTACCTGTTTTCCAGTTGTTGATTGTCGCCGGGGCCCATTAACTCAGCTCTGGTTCATGGGTCGTAGAATGTGAGGAGAATATGTAATTCGACCTCGGGGTGTTTAATGTGTGGGTGGTTCCAGTTGGATAGAGATAATACCACTCAAGTGTCACAAGGCCTGGGATGCAGGTGACGGCCCGTGCTCCTCATTAAAGTAAACCTTTCTCCCAGGGGAAGTGCGGTGAACATCAGCATTGACATTTAAAGGCAGATGAAGTCATAAGGAGCTGATGACTTGGCCTTGAGTAACGGTTCCTGGGCCAGATTGGAAAACCACCTGAGAGCGTAATTGTTGGCTGGATCAGACCCTCGTTCTCCCCAGTCCAAGGCTGGAGGCATAGACTTTGACTTTCCCGGGACTGCTTTCTCTCAATGAGAAAGCCAGGCAGCTTCTCCAAATGGCCTCCGATGAGAGGAAATCCTCTCATTCTATTCAATTAAAACGATATTAAGCAGTGTCTTACTTCAGTACATTGACCCGTGTCCTGGAGGCCTAGACCATGAAGACATTTAACTATCTCATGTGACAAAAAGTTGGGAGGTAGAGGACCTTTCAGCTCAGGATGTCAGTGCCCACAGTTGGCACAGCTCTGTTGTCTGGGCCTTCTCCTTCAGGTTCCAAGGGGGCTTTGGCACCCCAAGATTCATGAGCTAACACAGCATCTAAAGCAGGGATGGAGGGGGACAGGCAGGAGAAAGAACTCTCCTGGCAGCTTTTTCCTTTATTAGAAGATAGGTCTTTTCCAGAAGTGGCTTCAAAGATTTTCTCTTATGACTCCTGAGCCAAGAGTGAGTCACATGCTCACCTCCATATGCCGTGGAGTCTGCGGAGGGGAGGTTTCTCATCCTTTGCAGAGGTGGGGGACATCTGTCCCGAGGGCCATAGAAGGCCCGTGCAATCCTTTGGTCTGGCCCTGCCAAGGCATTAGAAGGGAGTTAATTAAATGTTTGGCCACATACAGCAGGCTAATTTTGAAGTTGATAATTTTGTATCCATCCACCTGTCTGTCCGCCCCCGACCATCCCTCCACTAAATGCTGGGTTCCCAAAGGCAGGGACCACACCTACCTTGTCTGCCTTCTCAGAATGTATTGCATGCCAGACTTTCAGTCATAAGCTAGGCGCCACCTCTTCCTAATTAGGGTTCTTTCACCCTCCAGGGATCTTGGAGACCTTTCTGTGGAGGGGCTGCAGGGGAGGACCGAGTCTCTGTCAGCTTGCCACTTAGGGTTGAGGGCAGAAGAGGAAATCCTTTCTGACCCGGCGCCTGATGATCAATGGGCTTCCCCGCATGCTTTGTCACACCCGCCCGTCTCTCGCTGTGGCACCCGTTGCCACTCGATAAATCCATCAAAGGACAACTCAATTGTTTTGGCTTTTGCCCACCTTTTCCAGCGATTCTTCTCTTCCAAGTTAATGGGGCAGAGGGAGGGGAGGCACGCAATTAGAAGCTACATAGACTTTCTTTTGGGGCAAAGACAAATGCCTCAATGAGCTGACACGGTCATAAACCATGAATTAAAGAGATCCGTTATTAATGAGACACCATGCCTAATTTCACAGCCAGGGAGCCCTGGGCTTTACGCAAAGTGTTCGGCGCTTGTGAAATAATGGAGGGGATGTTTTTCCTCGCCTCTCTCTTTCCCACAGTAAAGTAAAGCTGGAACTGCCTAATCCAGACTTTTTCAAGCCCTGGAAATGGCGATCTTCACCGAAACAAACACATATTCGGACGCGTTAGAGATTCTCACTGTACATCAGCATTTTAAGCGAATAGACCTTGAACAGCTCTGTAGCCAATAGCCTCATTTTTCTCTGCTTATCTGGACATTTCCTAAATTTATTCGACTATAGAATACCCTGTTTCCCATGAATGGAATACATTTTCATAAAAATGCATGTTACTGACGCTACCCCGCCTCTCCTAGGCATGTCCATGTCAACTAAGAGAGGCACATTGAAATAAGAATCTGGGGAGTTATAGGGGAAATACTGCCAGTATTTTGGTTTTGGCCTCAGTTGTCTTGCTTCTTCCGTTAGGAGAATATATTTTGGATCAGTATACAGTGGTACTTCGAGATACGAGTGCCCTAACATTCGAGATTTTTGAGATATGAGCCGTCGAGAGAGCGATTTTTGCTTTGAAATACGAGCAACATTTGAGATAGGAGTAATCGCGCAGATTGGCCGGCTGCACACAACTCACCAGTTTACCGAGACTCGAGCTTCTCAGTTTCCCACGCCTCAAGGTTAGGGAACGAATTAAATTCGTATCTCTAGGTACCACTGTACCTGGAAAGTTGCCTTGAGTCCCCACTTCCTTTCACCTTTGTCCAGGTTGTTTCACTCTCCCCTCCCTTGCAGCTGGGGTGACTTGACCTTCAGGCCCCAGCTGGGCAGTGAGCAGGCCTCCCCAATTACCCACTTACTGACTAGTGAATAGATTGCACACCTCTCTGAGTTTAAGCTTAGTGCTGTGTTGGTTGAAAACATAAAAAATAATCTCCTTCTGATCTGGGACTAGACTCTCAGGTGTGCATATTTTGTGTTTCTCTGTTTGTTTCTTCCAGAATCCAGCTAAGCAGTGTGCATAAGACTTTGGAATTTCAGTGAATTCGATATTTCATCTTTAGGAGGCTGGGCATACAACACCCAGGTCCCTGGGCCTTCGCTGCCTGTTAGCACACGTGCCCTTGTCATAGGGTGCCGAGGGCTTCACTGGAGATGTGAGGTCAGGTGCATCTTCGATTCCCTTTTAGCAATTCACACCTTCTCTGCCCTCAAGAGCCACTTCTGTCTTTGCGTGGTGAGAGCCACTCTCTCCTCACTTTTTATTTATGACCTGTTTCTGATTTCTAGAAACACATACGTATTTCTCCATAAAGGACAGAGAGTTGAGTATAATGGAAAAAGGAATTACATTCCATGAGGCAGGGGATCTTACCAGCTGGCTGGATGATTCTGAAGTTGTGAACCTCTCTGAACCAGGGCTTTCTCGCTGTACAGCGGGACTGGCGGTGGGCCGCATACACTGGTTGTTGGGAAAATGGAAGCAGTGCTTTCCTACCCCACTATGGTGCCCCTTGCCCCCCACCGTACAGCATGCACAATGCAGAGCTAACTCTTGGGGAATGGGACCACCGCCCAGGGTGTTGGGGACAGCCAATGAGATGCTGAACCAGGAAGCTGAACATTATTATAATAATGTATTTATGTCTCAATTTCTAAAGTGTCTCACTCAAAAGACACACCTCTCCATGAAGCTCCGAGTCATTACAGAGAATGCTGCCCAACTGTCACCCCTTTAGTGATTTTGGAGAAATGTTGCATGTGCCTTTTCTCCTTGTCCTCACGTCTATTGCATTTTCTATAGTCCCTCCCACGCCCCCAGCATCCCCAGAGCCCTCTCCTTGGATGCCCATGGGTGCCAGATATAGCAGATCATGCTGCTGCAGGGAACTCCCACCACTGAGGCAGCCAGATGCCCTTCAGGGTGGATGTTGGCGGTAGACTAGTAAGCTCTGACCAAGTCAATGATAATTAACTGTATCTGGACTCTAGTTCGTTACTTTGCATTTCCTTTTCCCCAAGAGTCAAAGGGAATGGGCATGTAGTGAGCACAGATTATTTGTCAGCAAATGTTCAGTTCTTCACATATATTCCCACTGAATCATCATAACAAAAAACACATAGAGGTCTGTATCCCCATTTATCGACAATGAAAATGAAGCTCAGAGGAATTAGGTACATTGGCCTATGCTGGCAGTGGCAGGATTTGAGCCAGAGTCTGTGTGATTTCACTCCCCAGGTACGATGACATCACCTTCCAAAAGCAGAGATGGCTCAGGGCAGATTCATTCCCACCAGGGGAGGAGAAGGGATTGCAGAGCAAGTGTAGGGCTCCTTCCTTACTCTTTCACCTGTGAGGGCAGAGTGTGTTTTCTTCCATATTTAATTGCTAGTTTCTCCTTAATGATTTCTCTGTAGACATAACTTCTGTTCTTGGCTAGGTCCATTTTTTTTTTCCTGACAAAAGGATTGGGTAACCCTTTCTGCATTAAGATAATGAAATTCTAAGGTTCCCTTGATGGAGGAGGGGGAGGAAGGGAACATCTACAATAATGTCAACAATAAAAATAAAGAAAAAAGATAATAGAATTCTAGAGAATGAGTGTAGGCGAACATGTTAGGAGTTGGTTGGTTGGTTGGACAAATACTGTCAAGATACTTGGCCAAGTTCAAGGATTAGTAGGACATACAGATCTGAGTTCTACTTGAGAAATGAAGGAAGGCTGTGTTGGTCATACTCTTCCTATTTTCCATGCCTGACCTGGATTTGATATCTGCAAGTCCTTTGAAAAGTCACCCAGACTGTAATGGTATAATAAATATGGTGCCCTGGACAAAGAATCAGTACACGTGGGTTTAGTCTTGCCTCTAATACCTGGACAGATTTCACAGGGGAAGTGGGAATATGAAGGTAAAAGAAGAAAAAGAGAAACATTGCAGTATTGAGGATGCTGTGAGGGAGGAGGCAAGGCTGAAAGGATGGTGTGAAAGAGAGAATGATGTTAAGAGAATAGACTAAGGGAGCATGCATGTTATCTTGACACAGTCTTCTCTCTTGCTTTCACATGGCTGGCCTTCTTTTCATCTGTCACTTCCTCAAAGGAGCCCCCCACCTCCCCCGACCTCAGTTCTTCTCTCACTGCATGTTGTTCATTTCCTCTGTGACACCCACCAATTGTAACCAGGCATGAATTTTTGCTTTGTTTTAGTTTTGGGTTAAGGACAGACTGCCTGGGTTTGACAATCCAGCTCTGTCACTTACCAGCTGTGTGACCTCAGGCACGTTCCTAGTCACAGTTTCCTCATCTATTATCTACGGATTTTGTGAGGATGAAATTCGAAGTGCATCTCGTGCACTTAGAACTGTGCAGGCTCCATGAAGAGCTCTCACCAAGCAGCTGTGCTCTTGATTCCCATCTGCGGGCCTGTGTCCTCCTGTGTATTGTATAGGCATAAGGGCAAGGGTGTTATCTGTTCATCTAAACATCTAGAATCTAGTGCCTGTCTGACCCATATGAGGTGCTCAACATACATTGTTTGTGTGAATAAGAGAATGAGGGTGAAAAATAATTAAGAAAAAGCAAACGAACAATAGAGACAAAGAATGGTCATCACGAAGGGGCTGTGCAGGCTGCAGGATTCAGTAGACTCCAGCCTGGGCTCCATGCTGGCAGCCACTTCTTGCAGAAAACACAGCTCCGAGGAAAGGCAATGGGGTGGCCTCTCTCATTCTGATGGACCCTCCCCTCTGTAAGCCTGGCTGAGTGAAGATCCTGGCTCTCTTGGCGCAGCGACAATCTGTCCGTGCCTCAGGAGTCACATGCCCCCGGCACTGGTGCAGACTGCTTGTGTGTGTGTGTTGCTATCCACGCTCTGGAGGGAAAGCAAATGAACAAAAGCGCGCAGCTAAGTTATGTGTGGATGGAGAGGACGCTGGGCCCTCAGGAGAAATGAGCGAAGGGAGGGCGGTGCTCGCATTAGTATTTCTCACCGACTCTCCACCAGACTGTTTCCCTCACCTGCACGCCTCTCTCCGCACCCTTTTCATTACTCTTAGGTCTAGAGTTGAAGCCCATGTTTATCCTTTCCTCTTGCCGTAGCTTGCGGCTCAGGGACGAAGAAATGAAAACACAATAAATCATCCAGGAGACGTGGGGGAGGATGGCATGAAGGGAACATGCAGTCTGTACAGAGAGACAGGCTGAAGGCAATTCCGGGCCACTCTGGGGAGGAAGGGGTGGCGTGTGGACAGGGGTTGTGTGTGTACACACCCATTACCACGGCCACCCTGCACGCTGCTGTCTTCCAGAGCCTGGATCCCGTCCCCGGGTGTTTGCAGCACTGAGAGCGAACACAGCCCTTTCCCTCCTGGGGCTCCCCAGTCCCCGGATGCCTGAAGCTGGAGGGAGGCTCTCTGGGTTCTGCCTTTTTTTTATCAGCCTTGATGCCTGGCGTCCTCGCTCCCCAGCCTGCCTGCCACATTCTTTTCCCCAGGGATCAGGGGGCTTCGGTCTTATTGGAGGTGCCATGGGTTTCATTTTCTCCTGTTACATTGCTTTTAGGGATGAGTTTTTACTTCACGTTAGTGTGGATCGTTGTGAATTTTTTTTGCTCGTTTCTTTTAGCAGTCATGCCATGCTGAAGATCCTCCCCCCCCCTCTCTCTTTTCCTCCCTCCCTCTTCCCTTTCTTCTCCCCTCCCTCCTACCCTCCCTCTCTCTCCTGTCTGACTGGAATTGATGGGGACCACCTTGGGACTTGTTTTTCCTGCTTCCAGATTTTTTTGGAGTAACATCTAAGAGGGAGTCATTCTGAGTGATGTTTTCTGAGACGTTCCAGCCCTTCTTCTTGCTCTCTCCCTCCTCTTTTCTTCTGATTTTACTTTCTCCTGCCCTCTCTGTCTCCCCTGATCTCTTCTTCCTTACTTTTCTCTATTTCTTTTCCATTCATTCATTCATTCATGAAACCTCAGGGATTAGGCTAGGTGTGGGAGGGGTACAAAAGCACTAGCTTAGCCTCTAAGAAAGGCACATTCCAAGAGGGAAGATGAAGTTGGGCTAGAACTAATCAATACTGGGTAGAATGGGCTTCGGAGGAAGGCAGTGGGCGGGAGAGTAGACTGTATAGGCTGTTGAGAAGTGAGATCTGGAAACCATACCAATAGGTGAGGATGCTCTTTCCATCCCTCACTAGCTGAGCCATCTTGGGCAAGTTGTTAACCTCGCCAGCGCTCCGTGTGCCCGTCTGTAAATGTGTGAAGTAGTAGGATCTGGTTCCTAAGGTGTTTGTGAGGATGCAGTGATGTTCTTGATGTAAAGCTCAGTGCCGGGTCCCAGCGAGTGCTGCACAAACATGGTCCATTGTTACCAGGTTCAGCGATACCCCGGCAGTTCAGCTAATGATGTCTGTGAGTTTCTCCGGGAGAGAAAGAAGCTAGTTCAGGAGCCGGGGTGATCCGAAAAAGCTTCGGGGATGAGTTATTTTCAAACTGTTTCTCAAGGGTGAGTAGGCTGCGTACGAGTGAACTTGGGGTGAGAGCGGAGTATAGTTCTAACAGAAGGAACAGATGAGCAGCGTGACAGAGGGGCCCTGGAGATTTCTCTTTGTGTCTGTGGAGTTTCAACACCATCTCTGGGTGAATTACCAGGTGCGCCTGTCTGCATCCTTAAGGTTTGCGCTGAGACTATGAATAGGAACGCGGTGGGGTGGGCTGAATAAGGCTCCTCCGCCTGGAGACGGCCATATCCTAATCCCTGAAACTGGTGCATGTTGCCTAACATGGAGAAAGATCTTTGCACATGTAATTATGTTCATGACTTCGGGATGGGGAGAGTCTCCTGTATTATCCAGGTGGGTCCTCTAAGAGAGCACAGCCCCAGGAAAAGCGGGAGGCAGGAGACTGGACTTTAGGACCAAAGGGAAGAAGGCTGACTGGTCACAGAGGCAGAGTGTGGAGGGAGGGAGCCATACAGCAAGGGATGCCAGTGCCACCAGGAGCTGGAGGAGGCAAGGCACAGGTTCTCCCGTTGACCCTCCAGAGGGAGCGTGGGTCTCCTCACACCTTGATGTTGGCCCAGCGAGTCTGATGTGGATGCTTTGGCCTCCAGAAAGGTGACATATTAAATTTATTCTGGCTGAAGCCACAGCGTGTGTGGTGCTTTGTCCCAGAGCCAGAAGAAACCAATACAAACAGGAAGGATAAGTGCACGTGTTTCCGGTCCGGCCAGTCCAGGGATTGTGCTTCGTAGTAGGCTGTCCACAGGGAGGATGGAAGTGCACGTGTTTCCGGTCCAGCCAGCCCAGGGATTGTGCTTCGTAGTAGGCTGTCCACAGGGAGCATTCCTGTTGGCTGCCTCGAGCATTTTGAAGCCTCACCTCTCTTACCTGCTCTCCCTGCCGTGGTTTTTCTGCGGTGAGGGTCAAAGAGCAGCCTGCCTGTAGCCATGGTGACCAGAAGCCAGTGTTGGAAGCTGACGTCAGGAAAGACCTGTCCACCCAACCAACCAAGCTCATGAAATTCCCGCGCCCCTTCTCCTCAGAATGTCCTTACACAGGAACTCCGCATCATGGAGACTGTGGTTTTCTCACCGAATCCCATGCCCCCCTGCGGTCCTCCAGGGGAAATGCTATTAAAAATGGGCAGGGGCACAGGTGTATTGGCATTCTGGCCCCCGGGCCCAGCTCCTACCCGCTCTTATTGGCCTGGCATATTCTAATTCTGCGTAAAGATGTGTTTGAAGCAATGGTTCAGTTCTAAAAACACGGTTTGGGAACTGCTAAAGGACATATCGCGTTCACCCCATTCACTCTCTAGGTCAGGAAACGGGGAGTCAGAGGAGGCGAATGACCTACTAACTGTTCCTGATAAGTGAGCTGCAGCACCAGAGTTACACTAGAGGTCGCTCCTCCTCCCGGTTCTAAGTCCCCCCCTCCCCACCCTCCTGCCTCCTCTGACACAGAGGGGAGGGTGGCTGGGAGGTAGGACTGTCTGTGGAGAGGACTCTCTCCAGCCTGTCCCAAGTTCTATACACTTCCCCCAGGCTTGTCACCCTCCTTGCCACATCACATCGAATTATCCCACCAGGCAAGCAGCATCTTGGTTTCATTTCTCACCCGGTACAACTGAGGATGGGCAGGACTCAATGACTTGCCCAAGTCAAGCTGCGGCAGAGTGGGGGCTTCAAACTCCCCACCGTCTGGCTCTAACCAGCTCAGGTGCTTTCACCTCCACCCCATGGTCACGGTCACGGAATGCACATGCCTTTGTGGGTGTGGACCGTGGATGGACCTGGGTTCCACGAGCAGCAGTCAGTGAGCCTCCGTGTGCTGCTTTGAAATATGCGACAGGAAATGGAGATGCGAGCTCTCATCCCTTCACCCGTGGGGACAGGGGCAAGTGGACCCGGTCTCCATCAGGCCATCCACAGGAAGGAGCATGGCTTTCGCCGCAGTCCCGGGTCCACACGTCAGCGTGAGACAAACAGCTCATACATCCCTGTTCCCCGAAATGAAGGATGCACTGAAGCAATTGAAAGCAACTCTGGGACAGTCGTGTTCCATTACATCTAATGGAATTGAGTGCTGGTGGTGCACAGTGTATTTTGCAAAAAACAAGGTGCGATTTCCCATTACGCCAAGGATGGAGGAGACATGAAATGAACTCAGAGACCTCTCACTTTGTCACAACAGAGCTAGAGGGTTACATTAGCAGATTTGGGGAACAAAATGCATTTTTGGTGTCTGCTTCATAGCCTGCCATACACCCCATGCCTTCTTTTCCATGCATTTCTCCTTTCTGTGGTTAATTGGGTAGTAAGAGGCCCATATCAAAAGGCCCACATAAGGGAACCCATCTTGCTTTTTAAGGAAATATCACTGCTGTTGGGAATGCAAGGACCAGGCCCTGAATGTGGCATTGTCTTTTTCCTGATTGTTTGCGACTTTACTGCCCCTCCCTTTTATTTTCCTTTCCTTTTCTGCCTCTTAGTGTTTTCTTAACCTCCTGTTCCCAAGACCAGGAAAGTTTCTGCCTGCAGCGCGGAGCAGTGCCTGCCTCTGCCTCTCACCATCTGTCTGTGTATCTCCGTCGCTTCTGTGTGAAAATGTTTTGGCAGATCGTTCCGATCTCAGTGAATACAGTGCCCATGACAGAGCGAAACGCAGCGACCAGAAAAGAAACTATTTGATTCGTGAGCATCGGCTCTCTCTGGGGCCCATTTCTCCATTTCTACCTGGGCTGTTTTCTTCTTTTCTTTCTGCCCTCACTTTTATTGAGCTGTTTTCTCCTCGGAGCATGACATGAGATTCCCTTGCTCAAGGACTTTAAGAGACAGAAAATGTGCCATCTCAATGCAAGAGCTACAGTGGTTCCCAGAGAAGATCATC